>CM073578.1:124267787-124747787 GCA_037074715.1 Magnolia kwangsiensis | reverse complement strand
AATCCAACCCGTCCATCCGTTTTTCAAAATCATTTTAGGACATGAACCAAAAGTGAGGACGATCCAAATATTACATGGGCCATATGAGAGGAAATAGTGGAGATTTAATGACCACCATTGAAACATTCATATGACTACAAAAGTTTTGTATTGGTTTATGCTCGTGGTGTTTTCATTTCATATCAGTGAAAATAGACGGATTGGATTTGACACAAAGATCATAGCAGGCCTCACACAGAATTCTTCTGCTGATCTTCATGGGAAATGCTTTAGCACGAAATCCACGTCCATGGGTTTTGAGTTTGGGAAATGGATTGGCTACTCCCCTACCACCGGCCAATGGCAAGTGGTTAGTGCTATATGGGCCCCACCATGATGTATGTGTTTCATCTATGCCGTCCATCCATTTTTCCATCTAATTTAAGCGGTTGAGCCCAAAATTGAAGCATATCCAAAGATCAAGTCCATCATGCCTGGGAAAAAGTGGGGATTATGATTTGCATGGTTGAAACCTCGTTAGGCCCCATAGTGATGTTTATTTGTCATCCAACCTATTCACAAGATCATACATACATAGATGAACCGAAAACAAAAATATAAGCTTGATCCAAAACTTATGTGGCCCCCGAGAAATTTTCAACAATGGAAGTTCAATTCAACTGTCTCATGTGGTGTGGTCCATTTGAACATTGTATATACTTTATTTTTGGGATCAAGCCATAAAATTATTTGGGGAAATGGATGGACGGAGAAGATAAAATACATAAATCATGGTGGACCTCACACAATTTACTCATCTTACTGAGCAATCCCCTTCCGTCTAGGAGGGAAGCAGATTGGCTGGTGTACTACACACCAGCTATATAGTTGGTGTAGATACGTGTCGCACGAAGACAAGTGTCGATGCTCCTCGAGCTTCGAGTTGCACGAACGGTTCAAAGGAGATCAAAGTTACATGGCCCCACAATGATTTATTTATCATATCCACACCCTTCATCCATTTTTCGAGATCAATTTAGACCATTAAGCAAAAAATGAATCATATCCAATGCTCGAATGGATCCCACCATAGAAAAAAGTGTGGAGAGTGATGCTCATGGTTAAAATCATCCTAAGGCCTACCGTGCTGTTTATTTGACATACAATCTATTGATTAGGTCATACAGACCCATACAAAGGAAAAAAAGAAAGAAAAAAGATCAACTTGATCCAAAACTTTTATGGCCCCTCAAAAAAATTAATGGTCGACACCCATTTAACACTGTTCCTTGTAATGTGGTCCATTTGATATTAGGATATACCCCATTTTTGGTCTCATTGCCATAAAATGATCTAGAAAAACATATAGACAGCATAGATGAAACACATACAGCATGGTGGGGCCCGCATAACACCAACCACCTGCCATTAGCTGGTTGTGGGGGAATAGCCAGTTCATTTCCCAAACCTAGGGACGTGGATTCCCTACTAAATCCTTTCACATGAAGATTCAGGAAAGGATTCTATATGGGGTCCACTGTGATTAGCACTATACACGAACCAGTCTAGCCCGGTTAGCTTGATTGACTCGGCCCGAAAAAGCTCGACTTAGCTCGACTTGGAACTGAGTTCGGGTCGGGATGGGCCATTTTCTTCAGCCCCACTACCAAAAAAATGACCAAAGGCTACTGACTATGCAGGTTTTTAGCTACGGATATAAACCGTAGCTATATTACTACGGATTAAATCCATAGCAAAAAAGTTACTACGCTACTAAAAATTGACGGTCCTGTAAGGGACTTTTTTAGGCCCACCACAATCTATGTGTTTTATCTAATCTATCCATCTGTTTTGAAATATAATTTATGGCAACATCCCATAAAATGAGGTATATCGAACCCTCAAGTGGACCACACTGTAGGAAAAAATAGAGATTAAATCACACGTGATTCCTATGCTGTGGTCCACTTGGACTTTCAATATCCCTCATTTTTGGGAGCATTTCCTAAATATATTTATAAAAATGAATGGACGGAATGGATAAATCATGTATATCATGGTGGGCCCCACGTAGGTACCCAATCCATGCCCAAAATAATTAGGCGCGCGCTCAAAAGAGAGCCGCGAGCCCAAATCAATATTCGGCCATCCCTCTCCCTCCCTCTCTCTCCCTCTCAATCATCCCAAAAAACCTCTCATTCCCTCTCTCTCAATAATCCCATTTTCAAAGCCCTTCTTAAATTCTTCTCTCCATCTCTCTGCAATCGGACTCGGAATTCCAATTATCCCATATAAAACCCCCATATCATTTTTCTCATTTCCTCCATACCCAAAAAACCCTAACCGACGGCTCTCTCTACAAATGGATCACCCAAACTCACTGTCTTTTCCTTCCAAAACCCTAACTCCAAGCAAAAGCTCCTCTGATTCTTCTCTCTCTCTCTCTCTCTCTCTCTCTCTCTCTCTCTCTGCAATTAAACTTGGAATCTGGTCATTTTTTTCTTGCATTTTATTCATCAGGAGATGCTTCATTTCTCATCTAATTCAACATGATGGTGGTCTATTAGTAGGAGGCATCGGGGCTAGGCCCAAGATCGAGGAGGTGGACTAAGGTGCAATCCATCACTAGTATCTATTCGTTTATGTTTTTACTTCTAAAACGTTAGGATGTTCTAGACTTGAGTTATGATTTTGATTATATGCATGATGACCATATACTATGTAAGCCCCGTATCCTAGACTGTACCGTCTCATAGGCTTCCGCGGTCTTTCCAGTCGAATTCCGGCAACCTTCGATTCTTAACCGATATTTGCGCACAACCCTGATTCACACGCTGTCAACCTGAGTTGACTCAATCTAAGACCTTTACCATAGCGACCGCGCCGTCGCCGCGGTTCCGATGTCGTGACTCGCCCGCCGAGGCGATACCTTGGTCAGGAGATGTGGGCTAGCATTCGGTGCGAGGAAAACGCCACGCGTTGAAAACTCCAAGAGAATCTCTACGAGTTGTCACATCGATCCATCAATCCATCAATCTCAACATGAGTACATGTCAAGTACACATCACCTCACACCCATCCCCAAGCAACTACAAAAGTCAAAAAGTTCTTACAAGGCCCATGCCTTTCTTACACAAATGGCCACGAAAGTCAAAAAGGTTCTTACACCCATCACTCACCACATCAACACATCCATCACCCATCACTCTCTCTCTCCCCCTTATAAGTCTCTCTCTCTCATTTTCAAACTCATTCCCAAGCAAGATAGAATACTTCATACGTATGAGCCTCTCCCTCTCTTTCGAGCTCCAAGTGTGGCCCACCTTTCCATCGCAAGATCTCTCATCCTAGCCATCCATTTCTCATCTTCCTCCATCAAAGAGAAGCACAAGGAGACCGGCAAGCTGAGGGAGCAAGAAGATCTAACAGTGGGTGCTTGCTAAGAGTAGTTTTTCATATTTTTAAGATGGGGCCAAGTGAGGCCAACCGATCAATGGTTTGGATCTCACTTGGGACCCTAAGATGTGACCGATGGCCCACTAGGATCATCATGATCATTTCAAGATGGGGCCACTCTCCATGGATCCCATCATGATGTTTATTTTCTTGCATTAAAAAGGTCATTTAGACCGTCCATATTGGTGAGGAAAGGATCTCCACCGTTGATTTTCGATTTCGGTGGACCCATGCGTAGAGGGATCCATTTGATGTATGATTTCTTAGAAGGGAGGGCTCATAGTGGCGGAGCCCTCCATCACACACGTGTCCCACTCTCTATCTCTCTCTCTCTCTCTCCCTCTCTATTTCATTTTTTTTATGTGATCATGATGTATTTGTGTGGCCCACCAGGATGGACCCCACCATGAAATATTTACCTTATCCAAGCCATCTATAAGTGGGGCCCACCTTATATGTGTTGAATCGACACCATCCATCATCTGGAGGCCCACTTGAGCGGGCCCACATTCTATGCACTTGGAACGTCAGACCGTCCAGTGTCCCTGGATGCTGGATGTCATTTGGAAGACACAAATATAAGCTTGGTCCAAGCTTTTATGTGGACCACTCATGTAGGCTCCACCTTAATGTATGTTGTCAATCCAAGCCATCCATCCTCTTCCACGGCTCATTTTAAGTGTTGAGCCAAAAAATGAAGCTAATCCGTTCATTGGGCGGGCCATACCTTTCAAAACAGTGATTCCCATCTTTTAAATTTATTTTAATCTTGCTACAGGCCGAAATGTATCCAATATTGGACTCATTGGGCTTGTCTTGGGTCACAGAATGTAATGGACGGGTTGAATTTACTTGTTGAGGGCCTCACCTATGAAAAACCACAGGATTGAGATTTTTCAAAAAAAAAAGAAAAAAAAAGAACATGCATGAGGGGCAGCGCCTGCTGCCCCTGACAACTGCAGCAACATGCTGCAGCATGTATGGGCAGACCGGTCAGGGCCACGGCCCTCCATGTGAGCCCCACCATGATGCTTATTTACCATCCAAACCATGAAATGTGTGGGCCCCTTCTAGGGTGGTGGGGCCTCCAAAAAATCAGCCTCATCTAAGGCTCTGGTGACCCACATCACTGGAAACAGTGTGGATGAACATCTGCCATTGGAACCCAGTTTTGGGTCCACAGATGTTTTGAATCAATATGAAATTTGTTTTTTCCTCCTCATCCAGACGCCTATGACCTTATGAACGGTCTAGATGGCAAGTAAACATTACAGTGGGCCCCACATGGGACCCACAATGATGTAGGTATTTTATCCACACCATCCACAACTGTGGACGGTGGAACCCACCATGATATATGGGTTTTATTGACACCGTCCACCTGGACGGTGGAGCCCCTGATGCATGAGTTTTATTCACTGTCCAATGACAGTGGGGCCCACCATGATGCATGTGTTGCATCCATTCCGTCCACCCATTTTGGAAGCTCATTCTATGGCTTGAGTTAAAAGAATGAGTCAGATCCTTAGCTCATGTGGACCTCACCATGATGCATGTGTTGCATCCAAATCTCCATCCATTTTATTTTTTTTAAAGGCTCCTTTTATTGTATGGGCTAGAAAATGAGGCAGATCCATAGTCCAAGTGGACCCCACCTTGGCATGTTTTGAGGTCCATCTTAATGTGTTTGTGGTAGTTCATTGGGGCCCACTTTGATGTGGATGTAAGGCCCATGTCATGGGGCCATTCGATGTATTTACGGCCCATGGTTGAGACCCACTTTGATATATATATATATGTGAGGCCCATGGGTCGAGGCCCATTTGATGTATTCTAAGGCCCATGGGATTAGGCCATTTGATGTATTCTAAGGCCCATAGAATTAAGTCATTTGATGTATTCTAAGGCCCATGGAATTAGGCCATTCGATGTATTCTAAGGCCCATGGGAGTAGACCCATTTTGATGTATTCTAAGGCCCATGGGATTAGGCTCATTTGATGTCTTAGGGGCCCATGGGTTAAGGCCCATTGAGATGTACTAGGGCCTATGGGTTGAGGCCCATTTGATGTACATATGGGGCCCAATTGGTGTGGCCCATTTGTTACATATAAGACCTATGAGATTAGGCCCACTTGATGCATTCTAAGGCCCACGGGTTATGATCCATTGCAATGCACATAAGGCCCATTGATGTGGCCCACTTGATGAACATAAGGCTTATATGGTATGGCCCTTTTGATGTATTTAAGGCCCAATAGGATGTACCTAAGGTCCATTGCAATGTGTGATCCCAACACAGATTATGTAATGATGTTTACGACGATCGTGCCTTGGGAGCAATGTTGGTTTGACGTCCACATTGCGAGTATAATGTTGGTTGGATGTCCACATTACGACTCTCCCTAGGGCCCATCGTTAGGCCCGTACTTGTGTGTAGGCTGTTTAGGCCATCTGCATTGTAAGGATAGTACGTTATTTTATAACATGAATAGTATAGTTCCATGATTCATGATCATGCACATCATATGTATGCTTGATATGAGAAGTGACTGATCATAGCATATGCCTTCAGATAGATTGTTTAGGGGCTCCCGGTTAGGCGATATTGCCCTAAATGAGCGCACGATATGCGCAGGATTTCTATACGACTAGATAGTGTGATTCATGCATTCGTATTGTGTGTTACGGTTACTGTACGCCCTAGCGACATCAGGGCCGTAGTTTCCATAGGCGTATCGTGGATGGGAGGATTAGATAGTGAAAATCTTGTTCTACATGGGGTGCTATAGATATCCCTGGGTGAAAGTTCCTAAACCCTTATGGTACCAAGAGGTTGCTCCAACGTCTAGACCAAATGGGTACAGGAGCACCGAGTGCCGATTACCATACGGTTCCGCTTTCCACTGTGTCGTGGTCGGTTGGAAGGGGGTGCGGCCTTACCCGCTCCAGAGTAGGGGGCAAAGCTAGGCTGAGTTTGACCAGCTCGAGGAATGGGTCCGCTATCGACGAGTCGAGCCTGATATTAGCAGACGGATAGTGAGGTCTCTTCCACTTACCTTATTGAGCGCGATGGGGCGGCGATCTGGTTTAGAGTGTACCAGACCCCAGTGATATCCTAGATTTAAGCTGTATTGATATGTGGACTTAAATGAGGATTCGCATGCTCGAGTTGCATCTCGCACCGCATGGCCTTGGTATGGCCGACATCATTCTTATCTTGCATCGCATAGCCTTGGTACGACTTATGATGTTCATGGATCCAGCAGCATATTC
The DNA here is from genome assembly GCA_037074715.1 of Magnolia kwangsiensis. NCBI lineage: Eukaryota > Viridiplantae > Streptophyta > Magnoliopsida > Magnoliales > Magnoliaceae > Magnolia > Magnolia kwangsiensis. Next base: position 124,741,077 of record CM073578.1, on the reverse strand, counting down.
CGCATTACTCTGATATTTCATGATCATAATACTACCTTGCTCACACACTTTCACCACCCTCTAAGCTTTCTATAATCTTATGCACGACCGTTGCGTGCAAGTGATGTTGGATCGCAGCAGCGCTGAGGCTTGAGCACGTGGCAGATTATTTTGGAGCTTTTGGTCCATCATCATTGTATTTCCCTTTATGCTCATTGTACTTGTAAATTTTTTGATCATAGTGAAAATGTAATGTAGTTTTTGGTTGTTGTTTGTGGGTTATGCCTTTGGTTATGCTTATTACGAATCAAACTGATGTTGAAAATCCTTCTAGTAGCATCCCAGGATCGGAACCTGGCGAATGGGCGCTGGGAGCCAAGAATGGAGTTCTACAGAGGCTGTCGGGGCCAGATTCGGCGATCGAAAATTTTGTGAGCCCGGTTTTCGAGTTTGGGACATGACATACTACCTCCTATTATATTTAAAATGTTGAGTTTTTATTTTATATAGAAATATGCCCTCTAGTCATTTGAAGAAATGCTTCAACCAATACTTGTCAATCCACTATCGCCTTTCCTCAACCATATCTTCAGATCTTACCTCTGTGATTGACACAACATGGAGCACACAATTGAAGTGTATGTTTCCTCAATTAGGTCTTTTGAAGCTTCAGAAGCAGAACAGAGCATGCTTGATCGATGAGACTATTTTATGTAGCATTTTGAACCAGCTCAGCCCTGGCTTTATACCCGAGGTTGAGTTCTTTGCATTTGCATTTCCTCCATTATGCTCTACTTCTGCAAAACGGACACAGGTAGGGCCCCATTTTGGATCCCAATCACATTCTGGGGTACATCCAAACAGGCAGTTCATGTCCTACTTTTCATTGTGGACTCGAGGCTTCACCTTGCTTGTTGTTTCTCTCTATTCAACTGAAAAAGCTAACAGCTATTGGAATTTAATTACTCTCTCTATTCATTTCCTGCATTTGATCATTTGCTAATGTGTCTGTACAAACTTCATTGTATTTTAGGCCTGCATTGCTAATGTGAGATCAATGGTGGACGTCAAGACTGGCACTATTTTGGAAGTAATGCTAGAAGCAACAAGAAGCCGAGAAAAAAAAAAATGTCCAGCCAGAGAGCCCCACCTTAAACATTGCAGAGTTCATCATTTTTTTTTTATTGATCATTATATTATCATATTTATTACGTAAAAAAAAGGAAGCGGTCCCCTTGTTTCTGTGATTGAAGCTTTGATATGATTTGCCCACTTTGGATGGCCACTGCTATGCACCAACCATTGGATCTGTTTGTTACAATGAACTTTGGCATACATAATGACATGGACTTGTTTATGTTCTGGATAAAGAAATAATTGTTGCTTAAGAAGTTGGTGTGTGTCTTCCCATGTTTGAATGTTTTAGCAATACTGACATGGTTGTCCAAAACAGAGTCCACTTCTATTATTATATAATCGAATCCTTGGTAGCATTATCCTTCTAATAAAGTGCCATTGTGGCTTTCAACTGTGCTACTGACTCATGCCCCCGCTCGTGCTTCCTAGCTGTTTATGCTTGCTAACATTTAAAAAAACATTTCCCCACTCTTGCAACCCAAATATCTTGCTGCTTCACTTCACACTCTGCGAAACTATAATTAGAATATCATTATTTCCACCCACTGCTGTAAGCCTAGATGCTCATTAGTCCATAGGGTAGAAATTTTCAACTCTGCTCTCTTAACTTAAAGATCACAGTAGTCAGACGATCTTCACTTACAACCAGAGGGCCCTACCTGCAACATTATTAGGCCGATCACAAAAGCTCCATTTCTTTCCATTAAGCATCATATACAATACCCCAAAAATAAACTGGTAGTATATAATGTTCAGTGCTTCAATTGAGTTTCTATGGCATAGACCAGTTCTTCAATTTGCACAATGACTCAATTAGTTGCCAGCAGATGGTCAATTAAGAAAGAAATATGACAGCATTCTACATTCAATGAAGAGAAGGCCATCAAAACAATGGCTAGAAACATTTAATGAAGAAAAAAAATAGCCACTAGGTGTGAGGGTGTGTAAAAAAGAAAAAAAAGAAGCTACTCATTTCTTTTGTATATTGTGCCACACTTTAGGATTGAAAAGACTGATTCTTGTATGTGGCTCATCTTATGAAAAGCTGAGATCTCACACATGTTCCATATTGGCATGTGCGGCTGCATGTGAATGGACACAATTCTACATACATGTGGGCTTAACCTCCGTTTCATGTTTACTTCATATGTTTTCAGACTTTTTTAGTCACGTATGATAGTTGACATCATAGTTTGTATAATATATGTTTAATTATAGTAGCTTAGTTTTTGTTTGTGCATGGAGAACTCATTGAGAAGCCAGTGTGTCTAGATTTGTTTGCAGTCATTCTTGCCCTATAATCTTTGGCCATCTTTTTTCTGTTTTTTTATCCAGGCAATTGATTTATTATTTTTTCTTAACCGTCTTTTGTAGGACATTGATTGACAGATTAGGAAATTCGATCAGTAAGAATTTGGAAGCATCTTCCATCTATGGCAGTGCCTATCAAATCAATGTTTGGATTTTAGAAATATTGGCCCCACTTGTAATTTTGGAGCATCTTCACCATTTGGTTGCTTGCTTTTAATTTCAAACCTCCATTAATAAATCTGTGAACTCTTGTTCCTCCTGCCAGATGGGCATCTCCAAGCGTTTTCTCCTTCCACCCCCCATGCAACATATCTACGTAAGTTTCTCCTTACAATATGGCATCTCCAAGCATATTTCAAGACTCTTTATAAAAGAATTTAGAAACAGTCCTAAGACTAACTCTAAAGCTCATTGTAAAATGCAAGCCATTGATTGCATTTAATTATGGTGTTTAAAGTCTAACTTCGTAAACAAAACATGCTAACTCTAGTTTCCTTGACTCTTTCATCCAAGCCAATTTGCTCATTGGGCAAACTGACCTAAATTAGAAAACTTTATGGAAATTCCAAGCAATTTACAAACTTCAAAGATAACTCAAAGTTGATTTCAAAGACCCCACATCTGACCAAAGGGGCCAGTCGTAGGCAACCTGATGGTTACAAGTGTTGTTTACCATGGAAATATTAAAAGTTGAGAGTCAAACATTGAGAGTGATTTCTCATTACTGTGGAAATCACAGTAATGAGATCCATTTCTTGTTGGCATGATTGTCTTTGTCCATTCTCCCTTTGTTTAAATGACCAAAGGGGCTAGTCATACGCCTAGTTATTTTTATTTGTTGGCATGACTGTCTTTGTCACCTTCCTGTATTCCTCAAAGATGGAAGCTGCACCAACGGCCTTCCAACAAGGACCAATAATTAACACAGTGGGAATTGTTTACAAACCATTTGTTTCCCATATATTGTTTCCAAGAATAATCAAGTAGCAACTTCTTCACTGGCAATAAAGGAAAGGAATTGCAATCTAAATAGGTAAACCATAGAAGTTGAAACTTACTAGAGTACATCACTTAGACACAACCATCTGGTTGTGGTGTTCTATGGACTGCAGGAATACCCCAAGATGAGGTCTACGGTTTGTGTAAGGGCCATATATAAAGGGCCTGGTTGGACTTGTGGGCTGTGCAGTACAACTACTTTGCTATTTAGGTGATTGGACTTATGTGCCCAGGAGTGCAATAAAAATGCCAATCTGGACCAAATATATTAATCAGATGATATGTGAGGTCCACCCTTGGACCTCCAATTGTTAACACACTTTATGTGTGGCCTGGATGCATCAAAGTATAAGCAGATAGGAAGCAGGAGCATGAGTCTGAAGTGTGATTTGAAGTGAGAGTATTGCTTAGGTGGAAGGTTCATGCAACTTGATGTAAATCAGATTTGTATCCTAGCCAAGGGATTTGGTCTACACTGGAAGCAATTACTTGACCTTACATTTTATTATTTGCTGCCCATCTTGATTTGTTACTCTAACAAAAGATAGAATTTTCTTACTTAATGGTAATGGTTTGGATTTCAGGGTGCATGAAAACCTAAATATCCTGAGTAGCGGCTCCAATGCCTTGAATGTTCAGGAAAGGGTGAGAATACCATTGTATTGATTAGGCTAACGATAAATAAATGGCAAAGTTCACCGATTTCCCCTTTTAATGAGCACAACTGTGGCATGGTAAGCTGGGCTTGAACCTGAGACCTCAAAGTTGAAGTGAGGAGCACCATACATTGGTCTACCAGCTCAAACCTGAAATACCCATGATAAGAATAATGTACATAGAACCATGGGTGTTCCTGGTCTGTGTGAACTTATAAACAGGTTGGATGGCAAATAAACATTACTGTGTGGATCTAGGAAGTTTTAAATGGTGGGTGTTCAATCACCACTATTTTTCTGTCGTGTGGTCCACCTGGGATTTGTATCTGCCTCAATTTTTGGACCATGCTCTAAAAAGAGATGGTGAAACGGATGGACCATACATACACACACACACACACACACAAGGATAAGATAAATAACATTTTTTCAATATTTTTGACGTTTCTCACCAACACGTTTGATAAGTCAATTGTATTGGTGTCACCGGTACAAATATGATACCTAATAATTAGAACCATGGGTGTAAGATAACTGAATTTTTTTATCCACTTCTCAGTTTCTTTTTTTTTTTTTTTTTTTTTTTTTTTTTTTTTTTTTATTGTCTTTCCGTTTGACTAACCTGCGTATACAAGGGAAAGGAGCATGCTGAATTCTGAGTTCACTGTAAGCACACATTTTTTAACCTGTGAAAAGCTATGTTCACTCACAAGAGTAGGATTTTGAATCTTACTCTTCCGACATGTGCCGCTATGGCATGAGTGTACGAGATCCAGGCTGTTTTGGGCCATTTAATATCAGCAGTTCCTGGATCTTACACACACTCATCACATTGGCATGTGACCGAGAAGAGTAACATTTAAAAATCCTCCTCTTCTTGCAATTATTCACTAAATGTTCCTTCTCTGCAACAATTTTGATAACAATGATATGATATCCTCAATTTTAGGTTGGGCCTATACATATTGATGATGGAATTGGAAAACAAATTGTCAACCAAATTGCAATGACGATGATGACAAATAAAACATTCTACACAGAATCTAATGGACATGATTTTCTTAAAAAGATTATGCTTCATACTACATTCCCTGTATTTCACTTGGATGAACGAGCAATGCACTAGCAAGATGTGGACAGTTTGATATTCCGAGGGTTATTGCTCTACATTGTTTATGCTGGTACTAATATAATTTAGCTAAAATCTTATTTGATTTGTAGATTCGGGATTATAGATCAGACTGGGACCTGCAAGTGAACCAACACATTTCCGAAAATTACTATGTAAGGGCTTTAATGAAATGCACCCTTTCTAATGTGAAAGCTTGACCATCTGTTAGGGAGGCTGAGGCAGAAATTGAGATGGAGACCTGTTAGAGAATAGTATCCACTGACAGGTAAAGCACTTCTAGGGAAATTGGAACAATTGATTTGGGGGAGCACGATGTGAAGGGGCTTATATATCTGAAAATTAGAACAGTCGGATGGACTATCTTTACTGTCGCATCTTCTCGATTGTGCTGGGTATGTTGAGGACGTTGTAAGTTGCTACAATTAGTGTTTGTAAATTGTGCATGGCTCATTCATGGTGAAACTGTGATCAACGCTTTGGATCACTGAACCATGAGTGCCACTTATACAAACTGATTACTGTCAGTCTGCCGGAGCATTGTCTAGTACCTCTAGCTTATTTATATAACATGCTAGTAGCATTTGATGGCCCGCTTTGCATTTTGATCACTATTTTATGGTTTGATCTTATTTCATGTTGCAGTTCCCGGAGACGCCGGTCCCGCTTCTACGACCACTAGGCACACGCAATGCCAGTGACTTTGTATGTATAATACTGTCTTTCAATTCTGTGGATACTTTTGTTTATTTTTACAATACAATAGCACATCTGAGGTGGATGAAGTTGCATGGCGCCGTACTTCATGGATTCGAATATGGGGCTTTTAGATGCATTGTACAATGCTCATGCAGCGGCATTTGGATTTTCAGTTTGCACAAGTGGAGCCCATCTTTCAATTGACTGATTTTTTGTTTTTATGTTGAAAAGTCCTCTAGTGTGGTTCGCACATGAATAATTACAAAAGATGCACGGGAGAAGTTATCGGTATAGTTGTTGGATGTGCAGGTGGACTATTGATACTCGCATCCATTTTCTATGGTGGATGAAGGATGCACCTAGCCATATGTGAGTACACACAGACTCACCAAGATCTGTATTTTCTGTTGGCTTTACAAAGCCTTAGAACCGTACACACCACAAGTTTGTTGGCTTTACAAAGCCTTAGAACTATACACACCACAAAGATAAAAATAATTTTACTTGCTTTTCACTTGCTGCATTGATACTACAATCGGATATACAATGGGCCTTTTATAGCTTTTGCACCAACTGTGAAATGACTACAATACCCTCACTAGACTCTTCCATTATTTAATATTCCTAGAAACTGACATTGCCCATTCATCTCGGCTGTTGCTAGAAACGTCTGTTTGGGTTTGCTGTTTCCAACACTCCCCTTCAAACCAAAACAGGCTTCATTCTAAGCATCGATCTAAATTTCTTGAATGTATCAGTCGGCAATGCTTTGGTGAAAATATCCGCCACTTATTCAGTAGTATGACAGTACTGTAGCATCACTGATTTCTGCTTCACTTGATCTCTTAAGAAGTGATACCTAGTATCAATGTGCTTGCTCCTTCCATGTTGCACCGAATTTTTGGCAAGTTCGATTGCCGACTTGTTATCCACATATATAACGGTGGATTCCTCTTGTGGATGTTTCAGCTCTTTTAGCATGTTCTTCAACCATATTACTTCACAGACTGTGGACGATGCTGCCACGTACTCTGTTTCACATGTGGACAAAGCAACAACACTTTGCTTCTTTGGGTTCCATGTGAAAGCAGTCGATCCAAGATAGAATACATATCCTGTGGTGTTTTTCCTTTCATCTTGGTCACCTCCCCAATCACTGTCTGAGTATCCATACAGTATTGCTTCATCTTCGTATGGATAGAAAAGACCAAATTCCATTGTTCCTTTGACGTACCTGAGGATTCTTTTTGCAGCTAGGCAGTGTGATTCTTTTGGCGCTTTCATGTACCTGCTTAGAAGTCCAACACTGTAGACGATATCTGGCCTTGTGATTATGAGATACCTTAAGCTTCCAATCAGACTCTTGAATAGAGTCGAGTCCACGCTTCTTCCTTCTCCTTCTTTTGTCAGCTTGAGGCCTGTTGCTACAGGCGTGTTCACGGCATTACAGTCTGCCATCTTGAACTTTACTCCAATCAGCTTGAGGCCTGTTGCTACATGCAACTCTTTTTCTGTGATATATAAATGCCGCCAACTTGTTGTTTTACTTCGATGCCCAAGAAGAAGGACATCAATCCACCATCAGTCTTCTCGAATTCATTGAACATAGCATGCTTGAATTCTTCAAACATTGCCTGACTATTTCCTGTGAACAGCAGATCATCAACATATAGGCATGCTATGAGGATGTCGGCATGAGCATTTTTCTTGATGTAGACAGCATGCTCATATGGACATTGGGCGAAGTGGTTCTCTTGAAGATAGTTGTCGATGCATGCATTCCAGGCACGAGGAGCCTACTTCAACCCATAAAGGGCTTTCTTCAGTCGAAACACTTTGTGTTCCTCCCCTTGAACAACAAAACCTTTAGGCTGGTCAACATAAACCTCTTCTTCCAGAATTCCATTCAGGAATGCAGATTTCACATCTAGTTGGTAGATCATCCAACTGTGATGGGCTGCAAGGGAGATAATCATCCTCACAGTGTCAAAGCGAGTAACAGGAGTGAAGACTTCTTCATAGTCCACCCCGTACTTCTGTTTGTAGCCCTTTGCTACGAGCCTTGCCTTATAGTGATCGATCTCACCATCAGCATTTCGCTTGATCTTGTACACTCATTTGAGACCAATGGTCCTCTGGCCTTTAGGGAGTGAGATCAGCTCCCATGTGTGATTCTTCTCGATAACATGTATCTCTTCTTCTATAGCCCTTCTCCAACATTCTTCATTCACGACCTCTTCAAATGTTAGAGGCTCGTGATCAGCATACAGACATAATAAATTTACTTCCTCAGTTTTTGCATATATGTCATCGAGGCTCACTACAAGAAATATGGTTTTTACCTACAAAACTTTTACCTACGAAAATAATTTTCGTAGGTAAAGATGGGTTTTACCTACGAAATAAGTTTTCATAGGTAAAAGCCAACTTTTACCAACGAAATTTTATTTTGTAGGTAAAACCCATCTTTACCTACGAATATTTTCGTAGGAAAAGGCAATTTTGCCTTTTTCATGTCATACAAAATTGAAAACATTATTTTTACCTATGATATTTAATTTCGTAGGTAAAACTAACCTTTACCAACGAAACTATTTGTAGCCAAAGGTTGTTTTGAATTTTTTACCTACAAACTGCAATTTCGTAGGTAAAAACCAATCTTTAGCAACGAAAATATTCTTAGCTAATGGGTAATCAAAAAATACAATCTTTACCTATGACAATATTCGTAGCTAAATGATGTTATGAATTCTAAAAATTCGAAAACTTTACTTTTACCTACGAAATATACTTTCGTGGGTAAAACCAACCTTTACCAACGAAATTGTTCGTAGCCAAAGGGTGTTTTGAATTTTCTAAGCCATCTTTACCTACGAAACTGTTCGTAGCCAAAGGGCGTTTGCATTGACCATCAAAAAATCGGATCTTTCCCTACGAAACTATTCGTAGCTAAATGATGTATTGATTTTACTTTTACCTACAAAACTGTTTCGTAGGTTAAACCATCTTTACCTACGAAACTATTCGTAGCTGAAGGGTCTGTGAAATTTTTCAAAAAAATACAAAATCCAAAACCCTCCTTTTACCTACGAAACCAACTTTCGTAGGCAAAACATATATTTACCTACGAAACTATTCGTAGCTAAAGTGTCTTTTAAACTATTAAAAAAATTGAAACCACTCCTTTTACCTATGAAATAAACAGTCGTAAGTAAAAACCACCTTCACCTACGAAAATATTCGTAGCTAAAGGGTTTGTTTAATTTCTAAAATCCAAAACATTACTTTTTCCTATGAATTCCAGTTTCGTAGGGAAAACCCATATTTCCCTACGAAAATATTTGTAGCTGAAGGGTATGTGAAGGAAATGCCTATATTTGCCTACGAAAATATTTGTAGTTGAAGGATATATGTGAAAATTTTCAAAAAAATATAGAATCCAGAACCATCCTTTTACCTACAAAACCAACTTTCGTAGGCAAAACACATATTTACCTACGAAACTATTCGTAGCTAAAGGGTCTTTTAAACTTTTCTAAAATCAAAAACTTGAAACCACTCCTTTTACCTACGAAATAAACTTTCGTAGGTAAAACGTTTCTTCACCTACGAAAATATTCGTAGCTAAAGGGTCTGTCAAATTTCAAAAATCGAAAATCTTACTTTTTCCTACGAATTCTATTTTCGTAGGGAAAACCCATATTTGCCTATGAAAATATTTGTAGCTGAAAGGTATGTGAAGGGAAACCCATATTCGCCTACGAAAATATTTGTAGCTGAACGGTATGTGAAATTTTTCTAAAAAATACAAAATCCAAAACCCTCATTTTACCTACGAAAGAGAATTTCGTAGGCAAAACACATCTTTACCTACGAAAATATTCGAAGCTAAAGGGTCTACTAAATTTTTAGAGATCACCAAAAATCGACAACCTTACTTTTTTCTATGAATCTTAATTTCATAGGTAAAAGACGTCTTTAGCTATGAAACTATTCGTAGCTAAAGGTTTTTTTGATTATAGATGAAGGATCTTTGAAATTTTTCAAAAAGAAAGAAAATCCAAAGACTACCTTTTCCCTACGAATTCTAAGTGTGTAGGTAAAATCTATCTTTACCTATGAAATTATTCGTAGCTGAAGGGTCTATTTAATCTTAAAAATCGAAAACCCTACTTGTACCTACGAATTATAATTTCGTAGGTAAAACATGTATTTACCTACAAAACTATTCGTAGCTAAAGGATTTTTGAATCCCAAATTTTCACTTGAAAATTTTTGCGGGTTGGTGGTAAGACCTTTACCGACGAAAATATTCGTCGGTAAAAGTGTTTTTCCTAAATCTTTTTTCCGACGGCTAAAAACCATCGGTAATAATGTAAAAATGTTTTAATTTCTTAAAATTTTTGTCTATAACCTAAATGTGTGTGTGTGTGTGTGTGTGTATATATATATATATATATATATATATATATATATATATATATATATATATATATATATATATATATATATATATCATATGAATGGAAATATTTAAATAATTTGTAATATCACATGAATGAAAATGTTGAAAGTTTAAAAATTTTAAATATGTTTAAGAAAAATTTTGAGAACAAAATAATGCTTTTGAAGAGAAAATTTGGCATTTTGAAAATTTTGAGAAAAAATTAAAATATGAGAATTTTTTTTTAGATTTTGTAAATAAAAATTCAAAAATTGTATTTTAAATGTTTTTGAAATATTTTATAATAAAAATGATATTTATTTAAAAGAGTAAAAATATATACCTTTTGAAAAAAAATGTTAAATTTATTTATGAAAACTAAAATTACTAAATTATTAGGCACGCCCACTAATTGAATCTTTAATCGTTTTTGGACAATCTAGTCAATTTAAATTAAAGAGTAGATAACTTCAGATGTTTAAATCAAATTTCACTGAATTTGTTGATCGATCTTGTATGCCCAATATCTTTCTCATATGTAGCCCGATTGAGGCAAGTAACTAGTCAAATTGAGAGTATTGATCAGTAAAATAGAGTGAATGCATTAGACATGTAAAATGAGCCAAATATTATGGTTAAAATTGTGACCCAACTTACTGGCCTCGTGAGAACTTATGAATTGATGTTAGTAAGTTTTGTGAGCTCCATCATAATGTCTGTCGAACATCAACACTGTGGAATTGATGTGTCTCCTTTAGGTTATGAGATATCTCAAAAATCATCGGTAAACGAAACTCAAGTGGGCCATACCATTTAAAACTATGTGAAGACATCCTAAAAAATATAAAAGCACTTGGTGGGGCCCACATGAGTTTTGGATGCGGTTGAAACTTGGTCTAACCCCTCATCCAAGTGGGACACACATAATGAGTGGGTTGGATATCTAGATCACATTTAGGCAGGCTCAATATATGATTATGAATGTTTTAAGGAAACGTTTCTCCACTACATTTAAGTGAGTTATTCGTTACCTTTTTCAGAGTAAACTCTGTGGGGTTCACCGTTATTTATTTATTTATTTTATCCACTCTATTCATCCATGTTAACACATAATTTGAGGTCTAAAGAACAAAAATGAAGCATATCCAAAGCTCGAGTGGACCACACCACAGGAAATAGTGTGATTCAACCTCTACCATTTAAAATTTCTTAGAGGCCATGAAGTTTTGGATCAAGATGATGTTTGTGTTTTCTATTCATTTATATATTTTTAATATTATGAACAACCTTTAATTGTTTTTGGACAATCTGATCAGTCCAAACATGAAGAGTAAATACCTTCAGATGTTTAAATTAAAATTCACTCAAATTGTTGATCAATCTTGTTTGCCCAATATATTTCTCATATGTAATATGATCGAGGTGAGTAACTAGTCAAATTGAGGGTAATGATCAGTAAAATAGAGTGAATGGACCAGACATGTAAAATGGGCCCATCATGATGTGCGGTACTCTGCAATAGGTGATCTGTTCTATTTGCATCTTGACACAAAGGAATCCTAGGGCTATGATTTTGAAGATAGTGAAAGTAACGTCTTACCTGTTGTAGTAATAAAAATGTTATCTATTCTTTTCTCTGACTTTCTGTCCATCAACTTGTTATAAATGAATGAGGGGAAAATCACTTCTATGTTAGTTTTCCACCATTTAAAAAAATGATAATGACTTATCCACTTCATTGTGGCACTGATGTTCAGTTATCCAGATCATCCAAATTGTGAGTTCCATTGCAGATGGACTGTATCTCTAAAATAGTACTGATCAATCAATTGTAACCGTTTAATTAATGGTTGACAAATGGGCAGTTGGGAGTAAAGTAGCACTTGGTCCAAATTCAAAAGGAAAAATCAGATTGTTGGTTTACGCTAAACTATTTATATAATTTGAGTTGCTATACAACTACACCATGTGTACAGTTAAAGAATCTTCCTCATTTTTTAAAGTTGTTTATAACTAACATATGGAATAATAAATACTTTAATACTCTGGTAGTGGAATGGATGATAGGCAGTTATAAGAAATCATACATGTGACACAAATCATTCGAATTAAGTTCCAATTGACATAAACAAAAATCCAGAAAACATCTTTTTTCATATGACTGTCGCATTACTGAAACCTGTATTGAAATGAAAAACAACCTACTGTCCTAAATTAGTAAAATAGTGTTGAGCCGAGTTCGGGTCGGGTCAGGTTTCGGACCAAGTCGGGCCAAACTGGGCCCTATCTGAGCTCGGCCCGAACTTAGTTTCGAGTTGAGAAAAATGGCCCGTCCCGACTCGAACTCAGTTCTGGGTCGGGCTGAGTCAAGCGAGCTAACCGGTATGTAGTGTGGCCCACCTAAGTCATGGATTAACTTTATTTTTAAGCTCGTGACCTACCATGGAATGGTGCATCTGACTGATGGGGTAGATCCAAAGTTCAAGGTGGAAATCATTATTCCACACCGTTTTGTGTGGCATGGTCCACTTGAGTTTTGGATTTATCGAAAATTTGGGATCAACACACACCGTTCATCCATTTTTCGAGATCATTTTACAGAATTATCTAAAAAATGAATCATATTCAAAGATTAAATGGACCACACCACAAATAAGGGGAATAGATTGGCTAATCCTCCTACACCATCCAATGGCTGGTGGTTGGTGTTGTGTGGGCCCCACCATAATGTATGGCCCCGCAGCTAATTTTTTTTTTTTTTTTTTTTTACTTTTGAACTAGTTGGATTTCAAATAAACATTACAATGGGCCTTAGGATAGTTTCAATGGTGGGAATCACGCTCCCGTTGTTTTCTGTGGTGGGGTCCACTACAGATTTTTATCTGTCTCATTCTTTGGCTCGTGACTTTAAATGATTTCTCAAAATGGATGGACAGTGTGGATATAACAAATATATTATAAGTTTTTATATTTTTTAAATATTATATATATATATGGAAAATGTTCTATCCGTCGAGCTCATGGGAACTCACATGAGGTCGAGATGTGTGGGCCCAACATGACGTGTGTCGAAAATCAACACCGTGCATTTGATGGGTCCCCTTTAAATTATAGGATATCCTAAAAATCAACCGTATACAGAACTCCGGTGGGGCATACCATCTAAAATCATGTGAAGACATGCCTAAAACATATAAAAGCACTTGATGGAGCCCCACATGAAATTTGGATGCATTTGAAACTTGGTATGACCCCTCATCCAAGTGGCACACATATAATGGATGGGCTAGATTTGTGAACCACATCTCTGTGGTCCCAAAAATTAATTATGAATGTTTTAATGGAAGGCATTTAATTGCCACTATTTTCTTGTGGTGAGTACAATCCATTGATCTAGACTATTTATTAGGTCCAACTCATATTTCATAGGCTACCATGAATAAATCATACTGATCTAACTAAAAAAAAAAAAGATTTGATCAATGGTCTTAAAAATGGATGGTTAAGATCATTTACAAAAAAGTACGTCCGATCAACAATTTGATTCATCAAATTTTTAGGGACAATCATGGATTGCTTATGTGTCTAAAGAATCACTTTTGTTAGCCAATTGAAAACATCCTATCCATGTCTTGGAAAAGGATGGTTAGAGACAAAGGCCAAATTAATCATAGATTATATCATTCGTTCAGTTTAAATATTTTTCAAAGTAGCCCAGAAAATGTGTTCTGAACTTAATAGACGATTGAGATCAACCAATTGGACATTCTAAGTGTCTGAATACAACCAGAAGCACTATAAGTTATCGTGCCCCGATAGTACTCCTCTTGACACCAGCCAATGACTGGTAGTCGGTACTCTGTGGCCCCCACCATGATGTACGTGTTTCATCCATGTCGTCCATATATTTTTACAGATAATTTTACAATATAAGACCAAAAATGAGATATATCCAAATCTCAAGTGGACCACATTAAAGGAAACAGTGTTGAATGAGCATCGACCATTAAAAACATTTTGGTAGCCATAAAAGTTTTGGATCAAGCTGATTTTTGTTTTTTCCCTTCATCTGGTCCTGTATGATCAAATCAACAGATTGGATGTCAAATAAACAGTACAGTGGGCCTTAGGAGGATTTTAATGGTGGATATCCAATCACTATTGTTCTCATGTGGTGCGGACCACCTGAGATTTATATCCCTCTAATGTTTTGGCATTAAGCTATAAAATGATCTTTAAAAATGGATGAACAGAATGGATGAAACACATACATCATGGTAGGGCCCATAGAGCACCATCCATCGTCTTGCCCAAAAATGGGTTTTGAGTGCGCCCACAAACCCTTCATTTTTCTCTCTCTCTCATCTTCCTCTCTCTCTCTCTTCGTTCCCTAAAACCTCCCTCTCTCCCGATCTCTGCCCCATCTTTCGGAATCTCCTCCCTCTCTCTCCAATGCATCTCCGTCGTCTCTTCTATCTCCCTCATATCATCATTTTTCTTGGACCTCCATTGCAGCAGCCATGAAGCACCGAAGGAATCCGAGGCTCCTCTCCATAGGTATGATTTCCTTTTGTAGTTTTCTTTTGTAATTTTTTTAATACAATTTTTGAACTCGAATCAGCATAGATTTGTCATTCGCATATGTTTGATGTCTTAAAATCGAAGGAATCTACTGCTCCTCCCTACAGTTTCGATCTCTTCGTCTCTGTTGCTCTCTCCTACGACCTCATTTTCTTTGTTTTTTTTGTTGAGATTAGGGTTATATTTCTCTCTCTCTATTTCAGTCTCTCAGATTTTGTTCTGCCATTCAGATTTTTAACCCTTTTTAGATTTTTGGTGCATAGACCATAATATCATCATTTTATTAGGTCACTAAACAATGGTACAGTTGTAAAAACTAAAAAATCCCTTGTATAATATCTCTTATAATTCATGCATGATAATTGTTTGATGAAATGGCTCAATAAGGAATGTTTTGTGTGGATATAGCTGAGCAAAGGGTTATTCTGCTTTGATTATGTGGGTTGGATTTTGTGTTGTAGCAGTAAGAGGTGGGCTGTCATTGGCATTTGTAGATGCATGTTAACAGCATTCCTACTGTTAGATTCTCCTACCGGGGCATTTTGCAAGAGACTGTCCAAATGTGCCTGTTTGTAACAATTGCACCCTTCCTAGGCATATTACAGCTGAGTGCACCTCAGAGACTGTCTGCGGGAACTACAAAGAGCCTGGCCATGTTGCTGGCCAGTGCGACAATGATCCCATCTGCCACACATGTGGGAAAAGCGGCCACCTTGCTTGTGAATGTTCTTTGTCTGTCTTACCCGCTTTTGACACCAAGCTCTGCGACAACTGCTACAAGCTGGGCCACATTACTACAGATTGTACCAATCAGAAGGCATTCAACAACTGCCACCAGACTGGTCCAACTGAGATTTGATTATGCAAAATCCATTTATATAAAAAAAAATTATGCATGTGTCAACTATAGTGAAAAGTATGTAGGAACCAATCAGATCAAGATCCTCTATTTCATACTGTTTGGTGTTTGCGGCTTTAGGATCCTGGTTAGATCTTCATGAGGGGATCATCAAAATTTTCATGAGGAAAATTCTAGTGACGGTCATTGCAGAAGGATATCTGTTAGAATTAGATAAACTCTCATAAAGTCACAGGTTGTTTTCTTCTTTCAAGTAATGTATCAGGGTCCGTTGAACGGTGTCTGAGGGTACCTGGTAAATGTTCACTTTTGGTCATGGTGATTGACAGTCATCCCTATAAGCATTCTAGAAATGTGTCAAATTAAATGTTGTGGAATAGTTATGGACATTTATGGACATGTTGGTAAAATTTGAGTGACATCAAGTGGTACAACATAACATGATGGACATTTGGGATCCCAAATAGCACACATCCTAAGTATGTGTTGCATATGTGCTTGGCATTAAATATATTGAAATGTGATTTTTTTTTCTAAAGCCCAACAAAGGGATTTTCTATGGTTTGTGTTCAGGGGTTCTTTGGGGTGAGGGATTTGGGGCAGATATATGTGAAATCAATGGATTTTAAATCTCCCCATTTTGTATTTTGTTGGGAGCATATCAAATCCTTTGATTTTGAAATTCTACACCCACAAACCCATGGATTTTATGTAAATCCAAGTATCAAAAAGGGAAAAAATCCATGGAATATAACCTTCAAAGGTAAAAAACCTTATTATGTTATAATAAATACTTAAAAGTCGATGGGTTTTGGCTTGATTTTCAAATAATAGACCTTGGGATGTCCCAAATCCAAATCTAATTCAAACTTGTGAATTTGACAAGTTTATAGATATGCTAAATTCATATTCTCATTTCCCTCGTTCCAAACAGGACCTTTTCTTTCTTTTTTCTTTTTTCTTTTTTTTTTTTTGCACCAAAAGGTGTGGTCTGCATTTTTGGGTGGACTCGCTTTCCTCTTACAAACCATTCTTTGCTTTTTGCACATTTTAGGGAAAAGTGGATCTAGGTGATTGGAGTAAATCACAATTTTGACATAGAAAATAGCTTTTTCTCTCCTTTTTTTCTTCTCCTCCTTGCATGATCCAAGGCAAGAGGTGGCAAGACAGAAAGGACAACTTAGTGGGCCCTAAACAGTTCACTTGGATGTGTGGCAATGATGTTAAGATCAACCCACTAGAACATGTGTTGATGATGTTTAAATCAGTTCCACTTGGACATGCATTTATGATGCTTAAATAAGTCCACTTGGACATGTGTTTACAATGCTTAAATCAGTCTACTCTACTTGGACATGGGTTTATGATGCTTAAATCATTCCACTTGGATGTGTGGTAACGATGCAATGATCAGCACACTAGAACATGTGTTTGTTTAAAAACCTTAAATCAGTCCACTTGGACATGTGTTTACAATGCTTGAATCAGTCCACTTGAACATGTGTATCTAGATGATTAAATCAGTCCAATAGAACATGTGTTTATGATACTTAAATCAATCAAGTCGGATGTGTGGTAATGATGCTAAGATCAGCCCACTAGAACATGTGTTTATGATGCTTAAATCAATCAACTCGGATGTGTGATATTGAATGCTTAATAACTAACTTAGCATTGTGTATTAGTTATCCACCAACCAGCTGCTTAGGAAATCAGACATAAGTTCATATAGCTTATGGTTTATCACACATCTAAAGTAGGGCATACAATTGCATGTAGAAATAAGGGCATTTAAACATCCATGTATAGCCTAGTTCCTCTCTACACTCGCACACATGCCAATATACATGTGAGAGATCCCAATCCCCAAAGGCTATAGATTCCTTGGCATAAAAGTAAATACAGTAAAAACTCATGAGCAGGGCATATAGTATGAGACAAGTAGATGGAAACCATCCATTAGTTTCACACATTATAGCTCACCTAATGAGTGGATGGTCTCATTTCTGGGCTAGGGTCCAGAAAAATTGACATAACGAAGTCCACATGATGCATAAGCCCAGATGTGTTTACAATGCAGCCAAAGTATACCCAATATTGCAAATGCTTTTTGGCGACGCAGCCAAAGTATGGTACTGCTTTCATCTGCAACTTTCCTTTATCTGTATAGTTTTTCCTTTCCTTTTTCTAGAGGTTGTTTCTCATCTTTCCTTCATTTTTTTTCTTATTTAATTAGAACTTGCTGTTATTTATTGCAGTTATTAGAATCCTGAAGGCTAAATGAGACTCCAGGTTACAACTATTACAACGACATGGGCAGATAGTTCAGCCAACTCAAGAGGTCAGATGCAAGTTTCAATGTTTGTTTTTTGCTAGTGGATTGTTTGAAAACCGTTCTGCCCAAATATTGAAAGAATATTTCCTACGGCTGTCAATTAAAAAGGATGCTACTTAGAGTTAACACACACGATGGTTAGGCCCATATTGGGTTGCCAGTTTTTTGGCAGTGGGGATGAGATGCTTATCCTTTAGGCTTTACTTTTCTGTTAATCTTTGCCAAAGTACTGTTCTTCATTATGGCTGTCATATCTGTTTCTATAAGATATATGCAGTTGGATAACTTTGTGTCCATCTTGTCAGTTAGACAATCTGTTTTTATACATCCGTTATGCAGTTGGTTATTGTATAACAATTCATATGTAAGAACATTTAGTGATGATATGCATAGGTTGAGCATGATATGATAATTCATATAAGGGTGTGTTTGGTTGCACTAAATATCATGAAACTTGGTGATATTTTACAGTAAATAAGACTGATTAATCATTAAATTTCATGAATGACATTTGGTTCTACCAAATGCACCTAAGCTAACATGTGCTTTAAGCTAATTAAACTATCTTTATTATAAACTAAGGCAAATGTATATACAGTTTGCTATTCCATGATTGTCATCTTTGATATCCTGTTTATAGTTGGTCCCATGACCAAACATCCAAGTCATTACAACAAAATGGAACATTGCTGCCGCATTTTTTGCAGCAGCCAACATTTAATGCTGGTTCTGGTTTCCACTTTTGGCAAATCAGAACATGAGCTTACTCCACATGTCATCAGTCATCAGATAGACAATCATGTAACTCTTGTTTTGTTTTCAATCTCATAAAAGATTACTAATTGGTACGATGACCCATGTGACAAGAGCTCAAGCTTTGTTGTCCTTTTTACTCTTTTGTTCTTTTGTTGGAGTTCTGATTTTTTAAGAGAATAGGTAATGTTCAGATAATCTACCAGTTGTTGAAATGATCATGCATGATTTTAATGTTTCATTAGCTAATTATTTGTTAGTTTAGATTACTAATTTATTTTTATTCGAACTATGTGAATATCCTTTTCTAATTTAATGTTTTTGTGGATATTGCTGCATAAGGAATATGATATTCATTCATTAAGCATGAGCTACCATCTTTGAAACTGAATCTGTTATTAGTTTCTTCAAAGAAAGGGGGTTGCCTGTGCTAGAGTGGTTCTTCAATCTTTTTTTTCTTTTCTTTTTTTTGTTGATTAGTTTTGGTTCTTTCATGGTTTTAAGGGAATGACATTGTGAGTTGTTTCATGCTTTCTCGGGAACTAGATGTTCATGATCTCTCTTTTTTGGTTCTTTCATAAATCCAGATAAATAGTTCTTGGTGGAGTTTTCTAAAATTCTTTTGGGAAGTTCTTTTCTGGAGTTTTAGATAAATAGTTCTCAAAAGAAGCTTACCAATATTTTAAGTTTGAAAGAAGCTTACCAAAATTTTCTTCTTTTGAGTGTGGATGGTTGGAATACATGTAGAATCATTAAATGTACAAATGCGGGCCTTAGTTCAGATTTTTGCATCTTATTTTCTATTATTTTTATATTTTATTTTTAGCTAAATTTTCAAATGAATGGTGTCAGTTCATAAAATTCAGACAAACGAGTGTTTGAACTATAATGATGGTTGCTGGGAAGACAAGGCTGCCAACATTACTGGTTGCAAGGTATTAAAGGGTACAATTAGCCCAGCATACAAGTTGAGATGTTTCCAGGTATGCTGATAGTTGCATTGTTTCTTCAGGATACATTCCATGGAAGGGTGTGTGAGTGTCCGTTGGTTTAGGAAGTGCAGTTTAAGGGAGATGTTTATAGAAGTTGTCAAGGTAAGCCTCTCTCTCGCTCTCTAGGGTATATCCTATCTCTGTATCTCACACACACTTTCTTATAAAAGAAAGTGAGTTTTTAGGTTGTAGAAGGGTGTCCTATTTCATGGGATTGCTACTTGCTAGTTTTACTTCTTTTCCATTACTCTTACCACTATGTTATATGCAGATACCTATGGTCTCCTATATATTTGTTGTATATGATTACTTGGAACTGAATGTGCAAGCCTTCATTACTAGCTATAGTTGCTAGATCCATCTAATTGATGGATGAATGGAATGGTTTATTTGAATGTAAAACTATCATGATATGTTCGTGTGATGTGTGGACAGTCTCTGTAGGTATTTCACACCCTTTTATCATACTTATCTGCAAAATGCACTTATCCACAGTTACACTTGCATCCTACATGGATATATATGCTAGTAGATAGTTATGATAGAAAGTCCTCAATTTTTGATAGCACATTGTACTTTCATAAAAGATGCATATTGAGAACTTTTATTCTAGATGAATCTTACAAGACATATGGATGCTTAGTCATCAACACCATCATCTAAGTTATATATATATTCTAATGAGGTCATGGAATTCTACCTATTCTCATGTTACACTTGCATCCTACATGGATACATATGCTAGTAGATAGTTATGATAGAAAGTCCTCAATTTTTGATAGCATCTCTTTACTTAAAGCACGATACCATTTTAAGAAAAGTGAAGGTGGAAAATTTGAGACTTGGATTCAACTCGACCATGTGTGCTTGCATTCAAACCTTATTGTAGTTTTGCTTTGAAGAAAACTATGCTTGCATTGCAGTGTTTTAGATATTTTTTTCCTTTTCCTTTTTCGAAGTTGGATGTTGTATCTTGGATACCATTTCTCATTTTGGTTATTGGATTGGCATTATGAATGCAGATGGAAGGACAATCCAGTAATACAAGATTCGTGAATTCCCAGTATGCCATATACGTCTCCCATGGAAGACTTGTACGATTTTCAACAAGGATATTTGCTCAAAGGGATATTGGTTATGATTTATTTTTCTTCTTCATTGATAAATATTTACAAACAGGTTGGCAACAAGCCCACTCTTGTCAGAGTTTCACCCTTACTGACTCATAGGCACTTGTCTCAGAGAAGAATTAGGTTGCTGGCAAGGAAATATCATCCTAAAAATGATGGTATGAAGTTGTGACTGTTTCCCTTAGAGAAATACAACAAAATTTTGTAAAATATATCATTTTGACAGCCCCTCTAAGCCTTTCTCAAATTTTCTTTCAATGCAGGTGTCATTCTTCAGGTGACGGTAGAGTTCCCACAGGATTGTATTAGACCCGTTGGGAACAATGCCAGTTTGTTTACATCGGAGGTCGGTGTCTTATACCGATCTTTGATCCCCGCCACCACCCCTCGTTGGGTAGACATGACAGATGATGTGCGACAGCTCATCCGTCAGCGCCTTCAGGTAAATTTTAGTAAATTAAAATTTATTTTATAAAAGTTCATTTACGATTAAGTTATTTTGCTCGAAATTAATAGAGCATACCTGGATGTGCGTCGGAGCTATCCGGATGAGCGAGGGTCCCTGGGAGGTGGGAACTACTGTTATGACCATGATGAAGCTGTCCATTTCCTATGGACAACATTGGGAGGGTCTGGCCATTTGGACAGGCTGTATTTTGGTATTAGATCAAAATTAATGGAGCATACCCGGATGTGCGTCGGAGCTATCCGGATGAGCGGGAGTCATCTAAATGGAAGGTGGAACCGCTGTTATGACCATAATGAAGCTGTCCATTTCCTATGGACAACATTGGAAGGGTCTGTCCATGTTGACAGGCCATGTTTATATCTGTATTTACAGGGACCTCACCCTTAACCTAAACCACACCGAATCCTATTACCTGAACCTATAACCTATTCTCAATTCCCTACAGCTATAACCTATAACCTACCTAAAACCTAAATGTGTTCTCAAATCCCTAAACCTAAAGCTACACCTAATCCTATTCTCAACTACCTAACCTAAACCTAAACCTAAACTTAAAAACCCAAAGCAAACCCCGATCCCGAACCCAAACCCAATTTCCTAAACCTAAACCTTAACCTATTCTCAAATCCCTAAACCTATAACCTATAACCTACCTATAACCTTAACTTAAAACCTAAGCCTTAACCTATTCTCAAATCCCTAAACCTCAACCTACACCTAATCCTATTCTCAACTACCTAACCTAAACCTAAACCTAAACTTGAAAACCCATAACAAAACCCGATCCCGAACCCAAACCCGATTTCCTAAACCTAAACCTTAACCTATTCTCAAATCCCTAAACCTATAACCTATAACCTACCTATAACCTTAACCTAAAACCTAAGTCTTAACTTATTCTTAATTCCCTACAGCTATAACCTATAACCTACCTAAAACCTTAACCTAAAACCTAAATGTGTTCTCAAATCCCTAAACCTAAACCTACACCTAATCCTATTCTCAACTACCTAACCTATACCTAAACCTAAACTCGAAAACCCAAAGCAAAACCTGATCCCAAACCCAAACACAATTTCCTAAACCTAAACCTTAACCTATTCTCAATTCCCTAAACCTATAACCTATAACCTACCTAAAACCTTAACCTAAAACCTAAATGTGTTCTCAAATCCCTAAACTTAAACCTACACCTAATCCTATTCTCAACTACCTAACCTAAACCTAAGCCTAAACTTGAAAACCCAAAGAAAAACCCGATCCCGAACCCAAACCCGATTTCCTAAACCTAAACCTTAACCTATTCTCAAATCCCTAAACCTATAACCTATAACCTACCTATAACCTTAACCTAAAACCTAAACCTTAACTTATTCTCAATTCCCTACAACCATAACCTATAACCTACCTAAAACCTTAACCTAAAACCTAAATGTGTTCTCAAATCCCTAAACCTAAACCTACACCTAATCCTATTCTCAACTACCTAACCTATACCTAAACCTAAACTTAAAAACCCAAAGCAAAACCCAATCCCGAACCCAAACCCGATTTCCTAAATCTAACCCTTAACCTATTCTCAAATCCCTAAACCTATAACCTATAACCTACCCATAACCTTAACCTAAAACCTAAACCTTAACCTATTCTCAATTCCCTACAGCTATAACCTATAGCCTACCTAAAACCTTAACCTATAACCTAAATGTGTTCTCAAACCCCTAAACTTAACCTACACCTAATCCTATTCTCAACTACCTAACCTAAACCTAAACCTAAACTTGAAAACCCAAAGCAAATCCCGATCCCAAACCCAAACTCGATTTTCTAAACCTAAACCTTAACCTATTCTCAAATCCCTAAACCTATAGCCTATAACCTACCTATAACCTTAACCTATTCTCAATTCCGTACAGCTATAACCTATAACCTACCTAAAACCTTAACCTAAAACCTAAATGTGTTCTCAAATCCCTAAACCTAAACCTACACCTAATCCTATTCCCAACACCCGATCCATCGTCGTTGGCGAGAGTGCCACCCGCCGAGCTGATATCGTTGAGAGAGAGGTTCACCAGCTACAGGTCGTCGTCAATGACATCAGAGATCAGCTGGAGAAGAAGAGTGAGCAGTTGGAGAGGCAGATGGAGGAACAACAGAGGAGGATGAAGGAGCTGACGAGTCAGAGGGAGGAGCAAGAGAGGAGGGGGATGGAGGAGCAGGAGAGGCTGAGGGAGGAGCAGGAGAGGAGGATGGAGGAGCTGACGAGGCAGAGGGAGGAGCAGGAGAGGAGGATGGAGGAGCTGACGAGGCAGAGGGAGGAGAAGGAGAGGATGAGGATAGAGGAGCATGCGAGGCTGAGGGAAGAGCAGGAGAGGAGGATGGAGGAGATGCGGGCGGAGCATGAGCGACGGATAGCGAATATGTTTCAGGCTTTTACCGCACGCTTACCCATCGATGCCCCACCACCGCTGCCTCCATCTTCGTGATTTTTTATATTTTATTTATGATGTTAAACTTATATGTATTTATGCATGATGTAATTTATGTTTGGATAGATTTATTTATGTACTTTGGAGTTAAATGGCTGTGAATGTGAATATGATGAAATATATTACATGATAGGTGTATATTAGGAATTATATTGTAACAGGAGTATATCAGGTGTATTTCAAGAATTTTGTGCTTGAATATAGGGTGGGAAAAAAAAAAAAAAAACTTTTACCTACGAAAATTTTTGTAGGTAAAAGAAAAGTTTTTACCTACGAAAATTTTCGTAGGTAAAAGTCTCACAAATGTTTTTACCTACGAAAATATTCGTAGCTAAACATTTTGTAGGATATTTTTACCTACGATATCATTCGTAGTTAAACGTGTTTGTTTGGTAAATATTTTTACCTACAAAAATATGCGTAGGTAAAGGAATTTTTAGCTACAAAATTGGTGGTAGGGAAACGTTTTCTAAGTATTTTTATCTACAAATATACCTTTTAGCTACGAAACTATTGGTAGGTAAAAAGTCTTGTTAATATTTTTAGCTACGAAATTTTTGGTAGCTAAAATGAGTTTAATATTTTTGGCTACGAAATTGTTGGTAGGAAAAAAATCTTATAAATATGTTTATCTACAAAATTGTTAGCAGGTAAAAAGTGTTTTTAATATTTTTGGCTATGAAAGTATTCGTAGGTTAAAAAATGGTAAATATGTTTAGCTACGAAATTGTTAGTAGGTAAAAAGTGTTTCAAATATTTTTGGCTACGAAAGTATTTGTAGGTAAAAAGTCCTGTATATATTTTTAGCTACGAAATTGTTGGTAGGTAAAGTGTTTTGTATGTATTTTTACCTGCAAAACTATTCGTAGGTAAAAAGTTTGTCAATACTTTTACCAACGAAATGCAACGTTGGTAAAATTGTTTACCTACGAAAACTTTCGTTGGCAAAAGTCTTACCTTTGCCAACGAAATTTTTTTTTCGTGGGTAAAAGGTGTTCCCCTCGGACTTTTAACTACGAAATTGCCAACAAAAAAATTTCGTTGATAAAACTCTTTTTCTGCGAAATTAAGCCTTTTGCCTACAAAAATTTTCGTTGGTAAAAGTGGCATTTCTTGTAGTGGCTTCTCATTTTGATCGGAACCATGGGTGAGGGAGAACTGGAGGAAGACGTGCTGGCTGAATTTTGATTTGATGAAATACTTCCATGGGAGATGGAACGTATTCCTGGACTTCTGTGTGCAGACGGTTCGGCAGAAGAGGGTGTTGCAGGTGTCTGTTCCTGGTTCTCATGCTTATCTTCTTCATGTTCTTCAACTTCGACTTGATTTTCTTTGGCCGAATCTTCCTCGTTCCATTTCCAGGCTTCTTCCTCACAGAATACTACATCTCTACTCACCACCACTTTATTGGTTAGTGGGTTGTAGAGTTTGTATACCTTTGACTCTTCACTGTAGCCGATGAAGATGCATTTCTCCCCACGATCATCAAGCTTCTTTCTTCTTGCTTCTGGAACTTGAGCGTAGGTGACACACCCAAAGATCCTTAGGTGCGCCACACTCGGTTTGTAGCCACTCCATGCCTCCTGTGGTGTCATGTTTCTTACGTTCTTGGTTGGACACCGATTGAGCAAGTAGGCAGTACATGCAACTGCCTCTGCCCAGAAGCTCTTTGGCAGGCTTTTCTCTTTGAGCATGGTTCTTGTCATGTCGAGGATGGTGCGGTTCTTCGTTCTGCAATGCCATTCTGGTGTGGCGTGTAGGCTACAGTTTGTTGTTGCTTGATTCATTGATCCCTGCAATACTCTCGAAAGGCATTTGAGGTGTATTCTCCACCTCTGTCAGATCTAAGGGTTTTGATTTTAAGACCACTTTCTTTTTCAACAAGGGCCTTAAAATTTTTTAAAATAGTAAAAGCAGCAGACTTTTCTTTGATTACATACACCTACAATTTTTTACTGAAATCGTCAATGAAGGTAATAAAGTATTTATTACCTCTAAGAGAGATTGGCTCCAATGGTCCACAAATGTCAGTGTTAACTAACTGCAACGGTTCTCTTGCTCTTCGGGATACTCCACTAGGAAAGGAGTTCCTTTGTTGCTTACCGAGTGTGCACGCCTCACACACATATTCTGGAGCTTCAATAGCCGGCAAGCCATGCACCATACTTGATGAGGATAAGAGTTTAAGGCCACTGAAATGGAGATGCCCAAAATGAAGATGCCATCTCCATGAATCATTCTTCATGAGTCCATAGAGGCACTTTTTAGCCTTTACGTTAATATCAAGCGAAAACATGCGATTCTTTGCCATTTGAACTTGAGCCACAAGTCTCCCGTGTGCATCTCTTATAGAGAGAGAATGGTTTTTCATGTGTATGACATACCCCTTCTCAAGGAGTTGGCCGATACTGAGGATGTTACTTTTCATGTTTGGTACGTAATACACATTAGAGATAATATTCGGCACACCATTCTTCTGATAGATTTTAACTTTTCCTATACCTTTCACAGGAACTTTTGATGAGTCTCCTAGACTCACATTGCCACGAGCATTTTCTGCCAGTTCCACGAACAGCTCCTTCTTTCCATACATGTGGTTACTCGCACCAGAGTCGAGATACCACACGTCATGTTGATCACATGCTTCTTCTTGTGCAAGAAGAAGTGTTGAGTCTTCTTTTTCATGATTTGATGCTTCTTCATAATTAGAATGCTCATCTTAATCTACTGGTTTGCTCCAACAATCTGAAGCATAATGGCCGAACTTGTTGCAATTGTAACATTGAATATTTTTTATATTTCCACATCCACGCATGGATCGACCTCTACCATTTCCTCTTCCATGGAAATTAGTATTCTTTTGGTGATTTTGTGATTGGCTTGGATAATATCCACGCCCTCTGCCTCTTACACGATTGCTAGTGCCATGGACCCCTCATTGTGTAGGACCATTCTTTAGAGTCAATGTAGACTCTAAGGCATGTTCAAGCATTGAACCTGCGTTCTTTTGCAGTCGTTGCTCATGTACTTGCAACGATCTCATCAATTCTTCAATGGACAGATTTTTCAAGTCCTTTGATTCTTCTATGGCAACAACCACATGCTCAAATTTGGTTGTGAGGGATCGAAGTACTTTTTCAACAACCCGTACGTCTTCGATCTTTTCACCATTTCTTTTCAAGTTGTTAACAATAACAAGTAACCTTGAAAAAAAATTAGAAATGGTCTCAGCTTCCTTCATGTGTGAGGTCTCGAATTCTGCTCTAAAAGTTTGGAGACGAACCTTCTTCACACGATCAACTCCTTTGAAGATTGTGCTAAGAATCTCCCATGCTTGCTTGCATGTTGTCGCTGCAGCGATCCGTTCAAAGCTAGACTCATCCAATCCTTAATAGACAAGAAACAGAGCCTTCTTGTCCTTCTTTCTTTGATCTTTAAGGACCGCCTTTTGATCAGCGGTGTAGAGAGCTTCCTCTTCTGTTGTGGGTTCTACATACCCAACGGTAACAATCTCCCATAGATCATGAGATCCGAACAAAGCCTTCATCTGGATGCACCAGTTTTCATAGTTATCCTTAGATAACTTTGGAATCTGCGGCTGGATCGAGGACGCCATCAACAACGCCTTTTTCTTAACGTAGCAGTGGAACACCTTGATCACACGATCTGAACCTTCAAGCTATACCTGGTCCCACGGGATCGTCTCGCTCTGATACCAATTTGTTGGCTTTACAAAGCCTTAGAACCATACACACCACAAGTTTGTTGGCTTTACAAAGCCTTAGAACCGTACACACCACAAAGATAAAAATAATTTTACTTGCTTTTCACTTGCTGCACTGATACTACAATCGGATATACAATGGGCCTTTTATAGCTTTTGCACCAACTGTGAAATGACTACAATACCCTCACTAGACTTCCATTATTTAATATTCCTAGAAACTGACATTGCCCATTCATCTTCCAAAACAGCTCCTTTAGAGCTTCAACTGCTATGCATGGGGAGTTCAATGGTCCCCAGCTGTTGCTAGAAACGTCTATTTGGGTTTGTTGTTTCCAACATTTTCAACATTATTGTAAATGTATTTGTAATTGATTGAATGAAGGATTGTAATTGATTCATTATTTATTGTATTTGTGTTTGTAATTGATTGAATGAAGGATTGTAATTGATTCATTATTGAATGAATGAATGATTATGCTGGTGGTAATTGAATGAATGATTATAAATTATTTTTAAATATAGGCAATAGCTATGGATATTGACCGTAACTGGTAATCTGACAACCATAGATGTTATTAAACTTAGCATATTGCTACGGATCTAGCACTACTTTTAGCTACAAATACTATCCGTAGCTGTAGGTGTTTTTAGCTACACAAATGATTGCTACGGATTTTATCTGTAGCTAGTGTGGTCCATCGCTACGGATTAAATCCGTAGCCATAGATTTTAAACCTATTGACTCGGCACCTACGACTACGGTCATGCTACGGACGAAAACCGTAGTCATAGATATATCGCTACGGATTAGATCCGTAGCCTTTGCCCAGTTTTTTGGTAGTGCCTGAAATTGAATTCAGGCCGAGTTCGAATAGGTCCCAGTTCGGCCTGACTTGGTCTGAAACCTGACTCGACTCGACCCGACCCGACTCGATTGAGTGTGTGTGTGTGTGTATTTGTACGGAAAAGCTCACCTGCGAACCAGTTCATAAGTACTATGTACAAACTTTTTTTGAGAACTCATCATACGTGATGTGGATCCAAAATCTGAACCGTTCATGTGAAGCAACACCTCGTGAAACCCCCCAGGCCCAAGTTTTACTTTGATCTAAAACTTTGATGGGCCATGAAAAATGAAACAGTTTCCTCCCTTGATTTGCATTTCTCTTTGCTATGGCCCACCAGAATCTTAGATCAGAGTGAAAATTCACCTCCTAGGGTTTCATGGGATTTTGCATCTTATAGACCGTTCGGATTCGACTCCCATGACACGTGTGCAAAGGTGCGTAGGGGAGCATGCCTATATATATATATATATATATATTTCATAACCTAACCCTATCCGTCCCTTTCCCCTTTCTTCTTTTAAGATCGCCCTACCCCAACAACAGTGCCTAACCCCACCAAACCCTACTCCCTCTCTCCCTGCCCGACGGCCCGACTCCACCAAATTCTCTAATCTTTCTGTCTCTCGTCTCTAATCTCTCTCTCTCTCTCTCTCTCTCTCTCTCTCTCTCTCTCTTTTAAATGGATAGAAATTTCCCTATTTTGAGGGGAATAGATACAAATTTCCCTAGTTATTGTGGAGAAATGATCTGCTAGGTGGACTCCATGAGGTTGGTAATAGTTAGTTTGATTCAATTGGTAATTTAGTTTCTATTTTTTATATGTATTTTTCAGTGATTATGCTTGGTAAATGAGGGTCAAGGACTCATAATGTTGTGTGCATACTGCACACTCATGTAGATTGAGATGAATCATCATACATTCATACTAGGAACCAGTTTTCAGAGCTCCATTAGGTGTGGATCCATCTAAGTGGGTGCAGCCCTCACTGTGGTACTAATCCTGATATATGTGTTGTACATCAGTTTTGCCAGTTTATTTAAAGGCATGGACCTAAAAGTGAGGCAAATAGAGATCTTAGGTGGACCACACCATAGGGATTAAATTCCTACTGTTGAAAACTGCTTGGGCGTCACAAAAGTCTTCAATCAATCTGTTATTTGTGTTTTTCCCTTTATCCAGGTTCGCATGGCTTTGTCCTCAGGTTGGACAGAAAATAAATATTATTGTTCAATCTTAGAAAGTTTTAATGGTGGGCATTCAATGACCACTGTTTACTGCAATGTACGTTAGTTGAGATCCGTATATCTAGTTCATTTTAGAGTATTTTTGGGGCCGTTTCCTAAAATGAGCTGGCAAAACTGATTGACAGTGGAGATATATAGCACATACTTATAAGTGGGCCCCAAGAGCAGGGTCATTTGGACTTGACTTGATCTTGGGTTGCACCTAATCTGCGTTTTGAGGTCCATGTGTCCGCGTTATATATTACACATTTTGGCTGCACTTGGATGCCAGCCCTTTGTAACAGACACCGATGCTTTTCCCACCGTGATTAAACAATGCCTAGCCTAAATAGGACTTGTGGCCTTGTGGCTCCTGTGTGTTACGTACCATTTTTCTTTGTTAATGAGGACACATACATCACTGTGGTAAGCATTCCAGGAGGCCGATGGCCACTCACACAGCCGTCCATACATGGTTGTCTTTTCAACCTCCGTGAGATGGCGAACCAAGAATCGAGATTTTATTATTATGCATTTTACAAGAAGAGACGGTCATCGGTTGCTTTTCTTTGCAAGTTGTCTATTATGTGACCCAGATGCTTAGTAGTGGGCCTCACATTTGCATTTCAACCCTAGGTGCCCATGATCTTAAAGTTAAACCCTCGATTATTGTTTCTTGCTATTGAATTATTATGCTTTAGATTGCCGGAAGCTACAAGTGCTTAGCCATTGTTTTCCTTGATTATCCTAAATCAAAGCCCACTCCCGATGAGCTCTCTTAGCTAGTAAAAATTGTACAAGCTCACTGTGGATTCTTAGGAACATATCTGCAACTACCAATTACTCAAATTCATTCCATTGCTAAAAACATTCCACAAGGATGCATGGTACCTGTTTGGTGTTTCATATCAATCTGTATCTGGTTGGATGATACCTACATGTTTAAACGCTCTAACTGCAACACAGAAAAAAAGAAAAAAGAAAAAAAAAGAAAGATTTACCATGCCCCAAAAATATTCCAGAATAGAAGTTCCTGTCCTTCCATGCAAGTTTAGTCCTAATGAGGAGATCTATAACATACTATATTAATTATAAGGCTAAAAAGATGCAGTGGGATTGATAACTGCATTATACTGTATTGACTTTCCATAAAATAAATTTTCAAGCATTAACATCCAAACAACTATAAGAAAAAACAGAGATTGTCTTTAATAAAAAATAAAAAATAAAAAATAAAAAATAAATCCTCCATTTGTTGACCATGACACATAATCTCACCTTGTTCATCCACCAATTGGCCCTGGTCATAGTCTAGCCCTATGGTCAGGGCCTAGCTCTCTTTAAAGCAAATGTGAGAGATGAATTTTAATCCATTGCTAGTTTATATGCCATCTAAGTAGAAAGAGTAAGTTTAAAGTTTTTATTCATATCTTAGAATTGTCATTTGATTTGTGATTTATTTATATATTTTATTGCAATATTTGATAATTGATTTCAATTTTGACTAAATAAATGTGCATATTAAGTAGTCATTTACATTTTTATAAATGTTGTTAATAGTTCGTTTGATGATGAATGATACTTGCATTGAGAATGACAACAAACAACTTATTTTATATATATATATATATATATATATATATATATATATATATATATATATATATATATATATATATATATATATATATATGTATGTATGTATGTATGTTATCCTTGGAGGATTTATTTTTTTAGGAGAGCATGATATTCTTGCAGTCTTACAGTCTATGGTATGGTGCCCCAATATTACTTATACGTTACTAGCATATAGTAGATATTATTAAGTTAATTTATCAAAACAAAATCTAAAAAGTTAGTTTAAACACATTTTGTTATTAGTTAGCTAGATGTTGAATGTCAATTATGATTGATTATGAAATTGTTTAAGTATAGGACTATCAGTTGCCAATTATAGAATTGATTTCTTTAAAACAACAACTCGTTTGGTAGAAGAGGTAACACTTCTAGCCATGCTCTTTGAGCAGTAGCTCCTTTGGAGCCCGCTTTGAAGTTGGCCTAAGGGTCCTAGCGTGGAACTACCAGATCTACTCGTTGACTCTAAAAGAGAGTCAATGTTTTTTGTTTTAGTCTTAATTTATGCTTGTAATATATTTTTATTTTTTATTTTTGTTGTAGTACAGGATAATTAGTTGTCCATTTGAGGATTTATATGTTACCAAACATAGATTGAGTGTGTTCATTGATGCATAGAAATTCTTAAAATTTTCTTTTTTTGGACAGTTCAATGTTCGATAAATAATAATGTTTTCATTTATTCTAATTTAAATGCATATGCTTGTTTCGGTTCGTCTCTCTTAATTTTCTCTTGATATATTCCTTACATTTATTTCTTCATCAAATATTCACACTTTGTGTGGATAGTTGATGTGTGAATCAAATACAAGATTAATATATTCTGCAGAGATAAGGGGAGATGCTGCCAAAATTTTGGCGTGATATTTAAATTGAATAATGAAAGCATTACTATCTATTCAACATTGAATAGGCATTACTATTTTTTATATTGTTGTTGTAGTATAAGATAATTAGTTGCCCATTTGAGGATTTTTATGTTACCAGAAATAGATTGAGTGTGTTCATGGATGCATAGAAATTCTCAAATTGTCCCTTTTTAAATAGTTCAATGTTGAATATATATTAATATTTTCATTTATTATAATTTAAATGCACATGCTTGTTTCGATTTTTCTCTCTTAATTCTTTCTGAATATATTTCGTATATTTACTTTCTTATCAAATATTTACACTTTGTGTGAATAGTTGACATGTGAATCAAATTCAAGATTAATATATTCTGAAGAGATAAGAGGAGATACTGCCGAAATTTTAACTTTGCATTTAAATTGAATAATGAAAGCATTACTATCTATTCAACATTAAATGAGTAACTGATTTATCCGCTTAGAAAATTCTTTACTAAGGTCTAAGGATAAATGAAATTATTTCATATCTTTAGAGATGACTAGTGAGGATGAAGTCCTAACTACCTCTGGTGCCGGTGTGTCAGCCACATCACTATTTATTGTTGAAGAAGAGGTGTCTTCAGCTGCAAATAAAGGAAAGAAACGGTCAGCTGTCTAGAATGATTTTGAAGTAGTAGTTAATAATGTCACCAAGATCAGATGTCTGCACTGCAAACGTCTATACATCAAAACTATCGAGGGGTCGACGTCTCATTTAAATAGACATAGACAAAGTTTTGTAATGAGACCTAGACTTCCACTTTCAGGCCAACAATTGATATCATTTACAAAATGCGAAGGATCTACTTCTAAAGGTACACTTACTACTCATAAGTTTAAAAAAGGGAAGATGAAGGAGTGGTTTACAAATCTTATTATCATTGATGAACAACCATTTAAGATGGTAGAGAGTAAAATATTTCTGGGATACAGTAAATTTCTTAATCCTCAGTTTGAAAAGGTCTCCCGTGTTACTGTTAAGAGGGAGTGCATGAAGATGTATGCTAGTGAGAAAATGAAGCTGAAAGCAGTTTTATATTCGGTTTCAAGGGTAAGTTTGACGTTTGATATGTGGACGACAAAAAATCAAAGAAAGGGTTACATTTCATCGACTGCACACTATATTGATGAAAATTGAAAACTCCGCAAGAGAATATTGAACTTCCGCTGCCTTCCACCTCTCCATTTCGGCTTGGTTATTTCAGATTGCATTTACGACTGTCTACGAGATTGGGGCATTGGAAAAAAGTCAGTTCATTAATTTTAGATAATGCTTCGATAAATAACAATGTAATATCATTCTTACATAACTAGTTCAAGGCAACCGACAATTTATTTTTTGAGGAAAAAATATTTCATATTCAGTGTTGTGCACACATTCTCAACTTAATTGTACAAGAAAGGTTAAAATCAATTAACTAAACTATAGATAATGTGAGGGAGAGTGTAAAGTACATAAGAGGCTCACTGCCAAGATTGAGTATATGGAATGACATCGTCTAACGTTTGAATTTAAAGTCTCCAAAAATGTTGAAGCTAGATGTATGCACACGTTAAAATTTGACTTTTGAGATGTTAGATTCAGCCCTTGAATTGGAACATGCATTTCTAGAATATGTAGCGTGTGATAAAACATATGCTTGGTTACCTACTGAAGATGATTGGAGTAAAGCGAAAGAAATTCATAAATTTTTAAAGGTTTTTATGACTGTACGAAAATATTTTATGGTAATAAGTTTTCTACAACAAATATGTTTCTTCCAGCTGTGTGGAAGATCAAGGATGCCCTGAAGAAAGCTGCTTATGACGGTCCATTTTTTCTCCAAATCATGATAGGTGGTATGCAAATGAAGTTTGATAAGTACTGGGATGATTGTCATTTGATAATGTCCTTAACTGTTATTCTTCATCTTCGGTGCAAGATGAGTTATGTTAAGTACATCTTCATAAGAATTTATCCTAATGAAAGGAAATATCTGAAACCTCGAAGGTTTGTGACGCAATCGAAGCATTGTATAAGGCATACACAACCACAGTATCCACACCAAGTGCTTTTAAAGTTAGATCGCATGTTGCTTCAAGCTTCGATGATGATTACATGTCTTTCTTAGAAAAAGAAAATACAGATACTAACATGAAAGAATCAGAGCTAGACATGTATCTCAAAGAGTCAGTCGTACTATGGCAGGATTAAGAGTTCGATATTTTGGAGTGGTGAAAATTGAGAGTTAGTAAATGAAAATACCTTACACTATCAACGATGGCACGAGATATTTTGTCAGTTCTTATTTCAACCATGGCATCGAAATCTTCTTTTAGCACAGGGAGTAGGGTCGTGAGCAAAACTAAAAGTTCCCTTGCACCAGATATAGTGGAAGCATTAATTTGTACACAAGATTCATTGCGTCTGAGTCTAGAAGAATATGATCTTGATGAGGAAGAAGAGGAGAATGTGAATGAAGTCGCAATACATAAAACAATAGCAATATGATGGATGTTTGGGATGAATGTTATGATCTTGTTAGTTTATTTGAATTTGCAAATGTTATAATGGGTACTCTTTTATTTTTATTTATCTGTTATGTTGATGGATATTATGAAAGCTGCGCAATGCATTAATGGCTCTTTTTTTTTCAGTATTTCATTATTGCTAAAAAGCCTAAAATATTTTTCCAACATAATACGTAGATGTCTTCAAGCGAATCATTTGACGTTTGGGACTATGGTTCCTTAGTCCATTCTCCAAAGTCTGGAAAGTTAAAGATTTTGTGTAATTTGTGTCGAGCTAAGTTTGTTAACAAAACTAATCAGCTTAAATTACACTTATCCTGTCAGGGTGGAGATGCAAAACCGTGTCCTAAAGCCTCGAAAGAAATTAAAGTTCTTTTCTAAGCAGTTCTTAATTCAAACGAAAAAACTTTCACTCCCCAATCCAAACTTTTTGAGGCAGATAAGGAAGCTAAATTATTAACATTGGAAGAAAAATAATTCCAACTCGCCTTAAATCATAGTATGGAAGAGGCTTCTACACATCAACGATGTCTTCCAAGACCACATGATGTCGAAGCAGGTTCAAGTTGTACGGATAAAAAGAAGAATAATAAGAATTCAACTAAGTTTCTCTCCAGTCTGAGTGCGTTTTCTAGGACGTTGGGAACTACGTATAAATCTTCTCACAAAAATAGTTTGAAAAATCTAATTCAGACTATACAAGAGGAGGGTGATAAAAAACTATCTCCACCTTCTGAAGAAGGAGAGGCGAATGAGTACGTATATGAAGATTTAAATAAAAGCTCGGGTTTAGCAGATGAATCTCCTTGACAGTAGTCAGTAGTGTATGATTGTATTTAGTTTGTATAAAATATTTTATTTTATACTTTGTCAAATGTATGTAAATGTAGTAAAATTATAATATATCCTCTCTCTCAATCTCTCTCTCCCTCTATCTCTCAATCTCTCTATCTCTCAATCTCTCTCTTGACTTATGGGATAATTCACTGCCCATCTTTGAAGTGACAGTGACTCATCCACCTCACAGACGTATAACTTGAACGACCTAGATTCATCCAAATACAAAAAGGAATTATAATGTCTTGACTAGTTAAATTTTTTGTGGAGTCTATAATTCAACTATCTAAACCGTTGATCAAGGGCCTTGTAATGGGACACGGATTACCTGTCAAAGCCCTTCCCACGAACTTCCTATAAGGTTCGAAACTAGCCCGAACTCACCCGATTGCTAGTCGGGCCAGGTTCGGGCTGGACATGTTGGCTTGGTGACTAGGCCGAGCCAGGTTTGGGCTGGGTGTGGCTGGTGACTGGGCCGAGCCGGGTTGAGCCCAGTTCGACTCGGATCGACTTGTGTACACCCCTAACTGTGATCTTTATGTGAAATCCAATCCGTCCATTCATTTTTAGATATCATTTTGGGACATTATATAAAAAATGAAGAGGATCCAAAATTCAAGTGGGCCGTACGAGATGAAACACTGCAAAAAGGAATGCTTACTGTTGAAACCTTCTTAGGCTCCACCTTAGTGTTTATATTCCATCCAAACCGTTTATAAGGTCATTTTCATTGATATGAAATGAAAACACCACGAACATAAACCAATACAAAACTTTTGTAGTCATGTGATATTTTAACGGTGGTCACTAAATCCCCACTGTTTCCTCTCATGTGACCCTTTTAATATTTGGATCCTCCTCATTTTTAGTTGCATGTCCTAAAATGATTATAAAAAACGGATGGACGGATTGAATTTATCACAAACATCATAGTGGGCCCCTACATAGAATTCTAGCACATGATCTTCCAACAACAAAAGGTTCGCACATAAATTCTTTGTGGCCCTATAAAATTTCCCAATTTATTTAAAAATTTCACCATCCCATGAATAACGTGCCGCCAGCACTCGACCTTATAGAAGGTATAATACGATTAAGCGTATAGTACCTTTTCATATATATATATATATATATATATATATATATATATATATATATATATATATATATATGGGAAAAGGTACTATGCGCTCGACCTCACAAGTCCGTCCCATGAGGTCGAGCTGTGTGGGCCCCACCGTGATGTATTTTGAACATCTACCCCATCAGTCAGATGTACCGTTCCATTGTGGGCCTAGGTCACACACACACACACACACACACACACACACACACACACACACACACACACATATATATATATATATAGGGAAAAGGGACTATGCGCTCGACCTCACGATAAGCTCCCGTGAGGTCGAGCTGTGTGGGCCCCACCATGAGGCGTGTCGACCATCAACACCGTGCATTTGATGGGTCCCCTTTAAATTATGGGATATCCCAAAAATCAGCCGTATACGGAACTTAGGTGGCCTATACCATCTAAAATCATGTGAAGACACCGTTAAAATATATAAAAGCACTTGGTGGGGCCCCCCATGAAATTTGCATACATCTGAAACTTGGTCTGAACCCTCATCCAAGTGGGACACACATAATGGATGGGCTTGATTTGCAAACCACATCTTGGTGGGCCCAAAAAATGATTATGAATGTTTTAATGGTGCACAGCCCCTCTCCACTTCTATATGTGGTGTGGCCCACACAAGTCACGGATTGACTTGATTTTTGAGACCTAGGCCGACGATGGAATGGTGCATATGACTGATGGGGTAGATGTTCGAAACGCATCACGGTGGGGCCCACCCAGCTCGACCTCATGGGACGGTCCCATCAGGTCGAGCGCATAGTACCTTTTCCCTATAATATA
Organism: Magnolia kwangsiensis; assembly: GCA_037074715.1. Taxonomy (NCBI): domain Eukaryota; kingdom Viridiplantae; phylum Streptophyta; class Magnoliopsida; order Magnoliales; family Magnoliaceae; genus Magnolia; species Magnolia kwangsiensis. Next base: position 124,703,513 of record CM073578.1, on the reverse strand, counting down.
TATATATATATATATATATATATATATATATATATATATATATGGGAACTTCCCATGAGATCGAGCTATGTGGGCCCCACCATGATGAGTGTCGAACATCAACACCATACATTTGATGGGTACCCTTTAGATTATGGGATATTCCAAAAATCAGTCGTATACGGAACTCAGGTGGGTCATACCATCTAAAACCATGTGAAGGCATTCTTAAAATATATAGAAGCACTTTGTGGAGCCCATCTGAGTTTTGGATGCACCTGAAACTTGGTATGACCCATCATCCAAGTGGGACACCCAATGGTTGGGCTGGATTTGTGAACCACATCCGGTGGGCCCAGTAAATGATTATGTGTGTTTTAATGGAGGGTAACCCCTCTCCACTGTTGTATGTGTTGTGGCCCACCCAAGTCATGAATTAACTTGATTTTTAAGCCCGTGGCCCACCATGGATCGAATGGTGTATCTGACAGATGGTGTTAGTGTTCGACACACATCACGATGGGCCCACATAGTTTGACCTCATAGGAAGTTCCCATGAGGTCGACCTCATAGTGTGTGTGTGTCTATATATATATATATATGGACCCCAATAGGTATATTCTCAGCCTAAAAGTGGCCAGATGATCGCAATTGTCAGGGTATCGGCCTGCAATGAATAACTCAGGAAAGAAAAACAAACGAGCCATCGATTGATGACTCATCTAAGTCAACTGGGACTCAGTTGGGACTGGTGTGACCCCAGCATGGGTGCATTGGGCTCATTTAACACCAGCCCAGGCCAGTTGACCTGAGTGAGTCGGAATGAGTTTCTAAGACCAAAAATCAAGATTAGGCTCACTCCCGATTTCATAGTATCTGCTACTCAAAATGAAACCTTAACATGCATTTAAAAATGTAAATTTGAAACGGATTGGCTACTCCCCCTGGCACTAGCCCGGTGGCTGAAGGTCAGTGCTCCGTGGGCCCCACCATGATGTATGAGTTTCATCCATGCCGTTCATCTATTTTGAAAGATCATTTTAGAGCTTAATCCTAAAATTTTGATGGATATAAATCTGAGTGGACCACACCACAAGAAAAAAAAATAGTGATTGGATATCCACCATTAAAATCCTTCTAAGGTCCACTGTATTGTTTATTTGACATCCAATCTGTTGATTAGGTCATATAGACCTAGATGAAGGGAAAAACAAAGATCAGCTTGATCCAAAACTTTTAGGGGCCCCAATTTTTTTTATTGGTCGACGTTCATTCAATACTGTTTTCTATAATGTGGTCCACTTGAGATTGGGATATATCTCATTTTTGGCCACATGCCCTAAAATGATCTATAAAAATAGATGGACTGCATGGATGAAACACATACATAATGGTGGATACCACAAAGCACCGACCATCAGCCAATGGCTTGTGAAACGGCGAGTAGCCACTCCGTTTCCCTTGGTCAGATGAACCCTACTTGATGAATGGACAGGATCTTACAGTACCCGCAAAATCTCCCCCATCAATGACTCACGAGCGAGTAATTCAGGATCTTCCAACGTTTCTAAAATTGTGGTGACCAATCATGTGATGTAAATGTAAGTCTACCCAGACCGTCCATATCGTGGGCCGTGTTGTCGATGGAGTATATTCTGAAAATCAAAGAGAACAAGCAATTTGAATCATCTGATGTCGACTGTAGAGTTTGGACAACTGTTCATTTTCTTTTCAACGTCCATTTATTGGTTCCAAATTCGAAGGTTAGGATCTGCCAAAAAGTGTGACGTGTCATATATGCTACATCAGGAGTGACGCCAGCGATTCAAACAGCTTGGATCGACGGAGGACCTAGGAAATGACATGAGACAACAACGGCAATGTGGACACACACAGATACATGATAACGACAAGATGTAATCTTTCGATGTATTCAACAACTCAATAGGAGGATCCTCGTTTCCTTGGGCAGCGCAGCGGTCAGCATTTTCCTTCGGATCCTTCATCCTGACCCTCGTTTCCTGCCCGTCATTTCCCACCGTTAATTTTTGATGGCGCACTCGATCTCACCTGTTTCGGACCCATTCTCAAATCTTCTTTATTTTATTTTATTTACTTTGAATTAAATACCATTAATTTATATAGTAAATGAAGGAGACCATTCTCAAGTCCCTCCAACATGATCCACATATTTTATTATTATTATTATTATTATTATTATTATTTGGGGTTAGTTTGTTAGTACACACCCATGTCAGTACAGTCACTACATGTTAGCCACCCCGTAGGGATCGATACCAAGACCTTTTTAAGTGTTGAAACGGGTATCTCCACTCAGTCCGCCAACATGATCCACATACCTAACGTTGACCCTTAGATCATCAAACAAGGGGAACAAAGCATTGGGACTCCGTACACGTACTTTCCCATGTAAAATTCCAACCATTATGCTACTTGATCTACTCTTTGAAATCTGACGGAAGGATGGATTTGATGAGGTCCATCATCATCTTAGCGACGGATTTTGTTCGTCACTAAATCCCACCACTTCTACCCACCATAATTTCAAAGAAATGTGCGTGGACATAAGGAATTAGTGATGGGCTAAGTCTGTCGTTAAACTCTTTTGTGACGGACGGTGTCTATTGCAAAATCCGTTGCAAATTCACAACTTCAACGTAGTGTGTGTAGTTCACTTGATTAAGAATTGAATGTCGGGCACACATCATGGTGGGCCATGCACATTTTGTTGTAGATTAAGCTTAAACATCAATAGGTTAGATGCTATAGGTTGGCTAAGTGGATTAAGCCAACCCCAATGCAAAGGTCTAGGGTATCCCATGCGATCCCTAGACCCCTTAGATTCTTTGTATTCATCAGAAACGTCCTATTCAATTGCTCCCATGAAGACGTTACCTCAAGCTTTGGAAGGTATGGAAAGGTCCTTGAAGTCCCTATTCCAACATTCAGAGCATCGCTGAAACCAAGGGGCTTCGCCTTTGTGCGGTTCCATTATGAAGACGAAGCCAGAGTTGCCATCGGCGTGCTGGATGACAAAAGGATTGATGGTCGAGTGGTCAAAGTCCAAGCAGCGACTTCCCAACCATTCAAACAGAGGCGTCCGGACCACCCTAATCTCCACAGCCCTAACCCAGCTCCTTGGAACCCCAACTCCTTCAATGAAGTTCTCAAGAGAAAACCCCCAATCCTAGTTCAAAAATGTGTACTTGCAGAGCCTCCGACGGTCAAAGCAGATGAAGAGGGAGTTGCCCTCCGAAGATGTCGCTTAGAATCATCTCTAGTGGGATTCCCTACCCACTCCTCCACTCCAATTACCCGGATTATTTGGGCTCTCAGGGATTCACGATTCACAGCCTCGGCAGTGGATGTCATCAGGTTAGCTCCCTTGGCTTTCCTTCTTCAGTTTAGATCTATGGATGAACTAAGAGATTTTTCTTCAGATTCGGCCCTCCACTCTTCTATGAGTCTGAAGCTATTTGAACAATGGAATACTTGCTCCGTGATGGGGCACAATGGGACATGGATTAGGGTGTACGGTATTCCCGCACACACTTGGTTTGAATCGATGATAGTGGATATCAGCCAACACTATGAAAAGGTTGTTCAGATTGACAGTTTAGCTAGATTTGGTATTTTCTAGGTCTTTGCCAGGGTAAAAATCACCCTCAATCCAGGGCAGGATTTATCCAAGGTGATTAACTTGATAATGGGTAAAGAATCTTACCTTGTTTTTGCCATTTTAGAAGTGTCAGGAGGAGACCTCAAGTCAGCACCTAAACCTCCTTCTGTCCCCCCCCCCCCCCCTCGACGAACCCCAGACCAGAGTTCAGGCCACAAGGGACTGGGTCCTTTCAGCATTCCACTCTAACATGGAAGCCCAACCAGGGAGCCCACCTTCTGTTTGACTTAATGCCCCCTAGTCTCGAATGCAGCAGACCCCTCGGCTAGCTTGGAAAACCGCTCCTCTTTAGCATAGAGCCCTCAAGACTCTTTCATCCCTGCTACTCCTATGTCAGCCGAACCTTTGGCAGTTGCTTTCTCCTCCAGGGAGGTGGCTCAACTGCCATGGGTAGATTCCCACATGTTAAATGCCCTATCCCCACACCCTGGCGAAGTTCCAACTCACCTCATCCAAAACTCAACATCCCAATTTCCCCATCCTCCCACTGTTCTCCCGACCCTCCAATCCCAAGAGGCAGCCTCTGCTTACAACGAGGGGAGAAACAATCATATATCCCCTAACCATAACCAAATCCACCTTGAGGTTGGTCAGGATACCTTTGGGGCTGGACACAATCCCAAATCCTCCAGTTTTGTCCAAAGTCTCTCCCTCTTCGAGGGAGCCAAATCGAGGGAACCTGCAACTAACCATCAAGCGGAAGCGGCCACTCCTTCTTAGGGCTTTTCAACTGAGAGAGGTGATCCTCCCTCTCAGGCTACTAGTCAACTCCACATCGACCTATCACCTTTCTTTCTAGTTAATCATCAACGATGTACCGAGATGCCTCGGAGTTGTTCTGATATAGCCAGCTAGAGTAATGCCAAAACAGGACCTGATATTCAAGCAACAAGGGTCGATCACAGGGTCTTGGTAGACCATCCTCACCCTGAGAAGGCCAAGGAAAACAACAATGATAACACAGTCAAGAAGGCCACAGTTTACTTGAACAGTTTCATTAAAACTTGGCATGGTAAGAAGAGAAGCAACAGCAACAAGGCCATTAACTCAGGAAGTGTTTCTGATGGATAACATCCTCCTCTAGAATGTGAGGGGAATTGGTAATTCTCCCTCGGTCAGACATGTGAAGCGGCTCATTTCTAGCCACAACCTAGTTATCCTAATCCTCATTGAACCCATGCTGGTTGATTCCAGGCAAGTATCAATGGATCTTAAGCTTAGTTACCATTACCCCTTCTCCAATGTAGCGGAGGAAGGAAAAATATGAATTTTCCACCATGCGTCGATATCGGTGGACTCCATTACTTCATCAAACCAATTCCTCTCGTTCAGGGCTAGACTTCCTAATCTAGATCAAGCTCTCCATATCACTTGTGTGTATGCCAAATGCTCCTACTTAAGGAGAAGGGAATTGTGGGTTGACTTGGCTAATCAATCCATCTCTATAAATGACCCTTGGTTCGTGTGTAGGGACTTCAATGCTGTCATTTCTAACTCGGAAAGAATCGGTGGCAATTACTTGGTGGGTCCCAGCTCTAATGAATTCTTGGCAGCTATTAACCAAGCTAATCTTATCAACGCAGTTTTTTCTAGAAACGCCTTCACTTGGTATACAAGTACAAACAGAAAATGGGCGAGACTTGACCAGGCCCTTTGCTTTCCTCAATGGCTGCAATCTTTCCCCTCCTTCAGTGTGAATCACCTCCCTCGAGTCAACTCTGACCACTCCCTTCTCCTCCTATCAGCCCCTCCTATAACTCCAGCTTCCCCAAGGCCGTTCTGCTTCCAAAGGATGTGGATCCTGCTTGAGGGGTTTCAAGATGTCATCTCCTCAACTTGGAAGTCTGATACTTTCATCAACCCGATGATTCACTTCCTTTCAAAACTAAAGAACACAAAACAGGCTCTCGTTACTTGGAACAAGGAGGTGTTCGGCCATATATTCTCGCAAATCAAGGCATGTTTTGGGCAGGTGGAGAAGCTGGAACTGGAAGCTACTATCTCCCCTTCTCCTCTCAACCTGGCTAACCTAGAAAAGGAGAAAACCATTCTAGCTCATCTGGAGCTCCGTGAAGAAATTTTCTAGAAACAAAAATCTCGAAATAGGTGGCTCAAAAAGGCCGATAGAAATTCTAAGTTCTTCTACGCCTCTACCGTTGACCGCATTAGAAGATCCCACATTTGTCAGATTCATCTCCCAAATGGGACCATCTCAAATGATCAATCCTAGATGCAAGAAGCGGCAACAGAGTTTTTCAAGTCCCTTTACACGACAGATCAATCCTCCGCAACCACGGTCGACTGCACCCACACGGTCCCTTCCATTCTTTCTCAAGCAGATAATGACTTCTTCCTTGCCCCTCCCTCTTTGGAGGAAGCGAAGATGGCCATCAAATCTCAACCTTTAGATGGGGCCCCTGGCCAGAATGGGTTCTCGGGGGCATTCTTCTCGATGTGTTGGTCTATCATTGGTGAGGATCTGCTCCGTGTTGTCTAATTCCTCCACCAGGGAGGTGCGATCCCTATAGCATTCTCTGCAACTCTCCTTTGTTTAATCCCTAAATGTGTTGCTTCCAAATCCTTCTCTAATTTTAGGCCGATGAGCCTTTGCAACTGTGTATACAAGATCCTGTCTAAGGTCATTGTAGCTAGGTTGAGCTCCATCCTCCCCAAGCTTATTTTAGACGAGTAAATGGCATTCGTCCAAGGGCATTCTATAGCAGATAACATCGCTTTGGCTCAAGAACTAATCAGGGACATAGACAAGAAGGCTAGGGGCAGTAATATCATCTTCAAGATCGATCTTGAAAAAGCCTACGACTGAGTCAACTGGCCGTTCCTTAAGGTGGTGCTCCAGAAGTTCGGGTTTTGCTAGGCGTCAATGGTGGAAAAAAGCTGGGCGGGTCCTTGGTTCTCCGTACTTTTTAACGGGGAGACCTCGGGATTCTTCAAATCAGAAAGAGGACTTTGATATGTGTTGAGGGTCAAATAGTGCATATTAGACCCCAAATATTGTCCGGATTTACGAGCATAATAGTGTTTAACAGCTGATTTAATCGTGTTTATGTTGCAGGTTGATTTTACAAGCTTGGATCGAAATAGGATACTAAATGCATGGATTTAACGCTCCAAATTCACCAAAGCATGGGACACACTCTAGGGGACTAAGATTGACGGATATACACGGTCAGAAATCCGAGAAAACTAAGAAACTGAAGCTCAAGTGGCTTGAAACGCATCCAGAATGCAAGATCACATGGTTTCCGACATCTGATCGGGTCAAAACTTTATACATGAGATAAGGGTCATAAATTAACCGTACATTTCAAATTTCAGCTCTTGGATCACTATAAAAGTGCTCCAACGGATAGATCAGCCCATAAACCGTTGATTCTAGGCCCACCTGATATCTGGAATTGCCTCGAATTTGGTATCAACGCCTTAAATGAGGAGACCAATCAGATGGTTGGATCAGATTTTGTAAAAACATCATAGTGGACCCCACTTTGGATTGAGTGTGCATAGTGCACATGTGCACTAGCCGTGCACGTGAATTCCCAAAGTCGGTCAGCGGCGTTTCCTTCTCCAATTCAAAAAAAAAAAAGTTACGTACAGCGAAGGAACGGCCGCTGGCCATTTTTCTAACGGTTGTGGGCCCCACACGTGCCCCGTAAGCTCAATCCAAACCATCCATCTTGTTGAGGGGTTCGAATACTACAAAACTATGTTGACTTTTTTTACCCATGCGTACACACGTGTGCGATACAGGGGCCACAAAAGGGCTGCCCTGCAACGTTCAAAATTGATCTTTTAGTGATTTCTTCTCTGGGCTTCGTCGATGGACGTTCAAAACTACCCATTCTTAACTGAAATTTCATCCTAAATCCAATGGACGGGGTGGATTTTCCAGAAAATGCTTCTGTGGAGCCCACCGATCACAACAGCGAAATGGTGCGAAAGGTTTCGCATATCCGCGAAAACTGACTTTTCCAGGCGGTTTTGGCCCACCATCTTTGATCATATGGCAGATCTGAACCGTCTATCATGTAGAGGAACTAAGAAAGTATTAAGGGACGGTGTTTCTTTGAAATTTGAGCGAGGAAAGTGGCGTGTTTCGAGGCTCTGAACTTGGCTGCGAAAAAGCTTTCACTAGGCATGCATAGCTTTCCAAATCCGATTCAAATCTGATTTTCACCACTCCAGCAGTTATATAAGGAGGTTTTGGACGTGGGGAGCATTCATTGAGGTCTTGGGAGGAAGATCAGAGCTTGGAGGCTAGGAACTTGGACGTGCATATCATCTAGGGAGGAGAGAGAGAGAGAGAGTAATTTTAGTTTTTATTTATTCATTTTCTTTTCTGTTCTTTTATAATTTTTGAAGAGATCCAGCCCATTCATGGCTGGCTAAACCTCTTAGCTAGGGCTAAGAGGTGAAGCTTGTAGTGAGATGGGAGATTCCATGCTTTTAATTTAATTTTGATATATGAATTGACGTTGATTTTAGTTTGATTAGAATAGAAATATTTTTAGTCTTTAATAGTCTGTTGTGACTGAAATTACAATGGGTCTGCAATGGCTTTGAGTATTCCTTCTTCTTCTTTATGTTTATGACGTCAGGAAGCCCTGTTGTTCACCATCGTCTTCTGGGCATGGTCGGATGATGGTACCCTTCCTAGCCTTCATACATGTGATTGATTGATAATTAGTTTAATTCTATTGTTTGCCATAGTCTCTTAGGAATGGTTTGGTGATGGAATCCATTCTAATTCATACACCTTTCATCTCTTTGAAAAATAGATCAACGGCAGTTCAGTAATTTCTATGATTTCTGATGCAAGCATAAGTTCTCACTGATCTCTACAAGTGGATCCTCTGAATCCCTAGTTTCCTTCTCCTGATTTCTCTCAAGTTTAGATAATTATTTCACCAGTATTCCTTCAAATTCAATCAGATTAGATTTCATCTTAGCCTAGTTCTAGTTCTAGATAATTTTAGATTACGTACAAGTTTCAGTCCCTTGGGATTCGACCTCGGTCTTACCGAGTTTATTACTACATCACAATCCTGCACTTGGGGAGTGAACAAGTTAATGGCGCCGTTGCAGGGGACTGTTGGATACATTTTTTTGAAATTAATTAGTTTTAGGATTAGTTTAGGATTAGATTTTCTTTTTAGAAATTTTTAATTATAGGTTTAGAAGCTTAGTTATTTTTCTTATTATAAATTTTTTCCTTACTTTAGAAACTTGCCGTTCTTCATTCTATCTAATTTTTAGAACTAACCTAATTTTTTTTCTGTTTTGTAGGAAACTTCTAATTTAGTAAGCTCTTTCTAATTTCTCTTTCTTTGGAATTTCTTCTTTTTTTCTAGAAATTAGTTTACTCTTAATTAGGACTTTCTATTCTTAGAAACTAACTATTTTGTTTATTCTACAGGTTCTTAACCTAGGACTTCAAATTTGGTAACTTCTTTCCATCTTTCTCTTTTATTTTCTAGATTTCTTCTTCCTTTCTCTTAGGTTTAAGTTAGAATTTGAGGGTTGAGTGTGTTTTAAGCCCCAGTGGGCACGCGACAACACTCGATGTCTCGTGACTGAAGGAGGATTAGTTGAGGGGTTGACTGTCCATCGCAGGACTAGACACCACTTAAATTCTCCTGAGTTAGAGGACGTTATGGCTGAAAATCAACCTCAAGCACTACCCCAACCTAGGGTTGAGGAAGTACATGATGAGAATGAGGTGCATCATGCACCCCCGCCTAGTACTTTACGAGATTATTTACAACCGGCGGGGGTGAGTACGCCCTCATGCATGATTTTTCCTGTGAATATAGGATATATGGACATCAAGACAGGGGTTATCCAACTCCTTCCTAAGTTCCATGGGCCTGAGTCTGAAGAACCATACTTGCATCTGAAAGAGTTCGACGAAATCATAGGCACCTTATATTTCCCTAATGTATCTGAAGATACAATTAGGCTGAAACTCTTTCCATTTTCCTTGAAAGAAAAAGCCAAGACGTGGTTACATTCACTACGTCCTAGATCCATTGGCACATGGAATGATATGCAGAGGGAATTTATAAAGAAATTCTTCCCACATCATAAGACATTTACCCTCAGGAGAGCAATCATGAACTTTGCCCAAAAGGAAGATGAAACATTCTTCCAATGTTGGGAAGGGTTCAAGGATCTGGTTAATGTATGCCCACAATATGGCTTTGAAATATGGCGCATTACGAATTTTTTTTATGATGGGCTAACATCTTCCATGTGCCAAATGGTCGAGACAATGTGTAACGGAGAATTCATCAATAAAAATGTTGATGAGGTATGGGATTACCTCGATAGTCTCGCTGAAAAAACACAATCATGGGATTATTACCCAAGGACGAACGCTACGTCTAGGCCAACTCATTCAAGGGAAAAAGGAGGAATATATCTCCTGAAAGAGGATGATGATCTTAACGCTAAGGTGGCTAATCTCACCAGAAAATTTGAGGCCATGGAAGGAAAAAAGGAAAAGGTTAATGAAAGTGGTTGCGGCATCTGTGATTGCAACTTTCATACTACTGAAAATTGTCCTTCAATACATGCCTTTCGAGAAGTATTGAATGAACAATCTAATGCCGTAAATAACTATCAAAGACCTTTCAATGGACCACCCTCTAATACATACAATCCTGGTTAGAAAAATCATCCAAATTTCAGTTGGAGGAATGGACCAACGGCTACACCTCAAGGTTTCCTAAACCAAAATCCAACTCAAGAGAAACCTCAAGAGGATTTGGTTCTAAAACATTTTCAAAAGCAAGAGCTTTTCAATCAGGGTATGATGCAAGCCTTTCAAGACCTTACAAAAGCAATACATGAACTTAAGGCTGAAAATACGATTGGAAACAAGGGGAGCTTCCCAGCTCAACCTCTTCCCAATCCTAAACCGCATTATGGAGTTAGTGATCCCAGCTCTTCAAATCAAATGGGGCACACTAAATCCATCACCACTCTTAGAAGTGGGAAGGTTATTGATAAAACCCTTCCGGTTATGCCCGAAAAGCCTCAAGAACCAGAAGAGAAAAATAATGATGGATCTAGTGACACCCCACAAAAATTTGAACCGGAACCTCTAGAGAAGCCAGTTGCTCCGTTTTCCCAACGGTTGGTTGAACCAAAACGTCTCTCTAACTCTCAGGATATCCTAGAGGTGTTGAAACAAGTCAAAGTCAACATTCCTCTGCTTGATCTTGTAAAACAGATTCCTTTATATGCTAAATTTCTAAAGGACTTATGCACTACCGAACGATGGAAAAGTGTTCAAAAGAAAATTTCCTTAACTGAGAAAGTGAGTGTCATCCTGAAACAAGACGTGCCGCAAAAATTCAAAGATCCCGGTTGCCCAACCATATCATGTGTAATCGGGAACTATCGAATTGATCACGCACTTCTTAACTTAGGAGCGAGCGTCAATCTAATTCCCTACTCGGTATACCAACAGTTAGGCTTGGGTGAATTAAAACCCACTCGAACCACACTACAACTTGCTGATCGTTCTGTTCGTGTACGAAGAGGGATCATCGAGGATGCGTTGGTCCAGGTTGATAGATTCTACTACCCTGTTGATTTTATCATCTTGGACACCGAACCCATCAATGACACGAGTACTCAGATTCCCATCATTCTTGGTCGCCCATTCCTGTCCACTTCAAATGTAATTATCAATTGCAGGAATGGTGTCATGACTATGTCCTTTAAAAATTTGACATTGGAATCGAATATCTTTTTCAATACCGACAGCAACTCAGAGGATGATGACGATTTTCACGATGTTAACATGATTGATTCTTTTATGGAAGATAGAACACCTCTTACCTTATCCTCTGATCCTCTAGAGACATGCCTGGCCCACTCCCATGATCTTGATGATGATATAATTAGGGAGACGTGTGCCATGCTGGATACTGCACCAGTACTTGAAGTTAACCGGTGGAGGCCACAAATTGAAGAATTGCCCCAAACTGATGTAGTGCCTCTACCGTCTAACCTCAAGCCACCGAAGCTTGAACTAAAACCTTTGCCCTCTGATTTAAAATATGTCTATTTAGGTCAAGATGAGACATACCCGGTGGTGATCTCTACCCACCTGAAAAAAGAACAGGAGAGTTTGCTCATATCTACTCTCATTGAGCATAAGGGAGCTCTTGGATGGACAATAGTAGACCTCAAGGGAATTAACCCATCGATTTGTACTCACCGTATATATCTTGAGGACAATGCAAAGGCTGTTCGGCAATCACAAAATAGACTGAATCCAAACATGAAGGAAGTGGTTAAGGCCGAGGTTCTCAAACTATTGGAAGTGGGGATCATATACCCCATATCCGATAGTCAATGGGTGAGTCCAACTCAGGTGGTTCCTAAGAAGTCCGGGATCACCATCGTAGCCAATGCCAATAATGAACTCGTGCCAACCAGAGTTACTACGGGTTGGAGAATGTGCATTGACTACAGAAAGCTGAATACCGTCATAAGGAAAGACCACTTTCCTTTACCCTTCATTGATCAAATCTTGGAAAGGCTAGCTGGTCATTCCTATTATTGTTTCCTAGATGGGTATTCAGGTTATAATCAGATTGAAATCGCCCTTGAAGATCAGGAAAAGACCACATTTACATGTCCCTATGGAACCTTTACTTTCAGAAGGATGTCATTCGGGTTATATAATGCCCCTGCCACCTTTCAGCGATGTATAATGAGTATCTTTTCTGACATGGTGGGGAAATATTTAGAGGTCTTTATGGACGATTTCTCTGTTTTTGGTTTATCTTTCAGCGAGTGCTTAGCAAGTCTTAAATGTGTGCTGAAAAGATGTGAAGAAAAAAATTTGGTACTTAACTGGGAGAAGTGTCATTTTATAGTTCAAAAGGAATTGTCCTTGGATATATCATCTCGTCCAAAGGAATCGAGGTAGATAAGGCAAAAATTGATCTTATCTCTAACTTACCTCCACCCAAGAACATCAGAGACGTGCGATCCTTCTTGGGACATGCAGGGTTTTACAGACGATTCATAAAGGACTTTAGTCTCCTCTCTCGTCCTTTATGTAATCTTCTTCAAAAGGATGCACTATACGAGTGGACTGAGCAGTGCCAAGAAGCTTTCACTAAGCTTAAGGGTACGTTAACCACTGCACCTATCATGCAGCCACCCGACCGGAGTCTTCCTTTTGAACTTATGTGCGACGCCTCTGATTATGCTCTTGGAGCGGTTCTAGGCCAAAGAAAAGATAAGCGGCCTTATGTCATTCACTGCGCAAGTAGGACTCTAAATCCTGCCCAATTGAACTATTCAACCACGGAAAAGGAACTCTTAGCCGTAGTGTTCGCTTTGGACAAATTTCGGTCCTACCTGATCGGATCCAAGATCATTATTTATACAGATCATGCAGCACTTAAGTATCTTCTTTCCAAGAATGATTCTAAGCCCCGCCTAATACGATGGATTCTTCTACTCCAAGAATTTGATTTAGAAATTAAAGACAAAAAGGGAGTAGAGAACGTAGTATCTGATCACCTTTCTCGCCTTAATACCTCTGATTCTCTTGAGGCGACTCATATCAATGACATGTTCCCTGATGAACAACTGTTTAGAGTCTCCCATTCACCTTGGTTCGCTGATATTGCTAATTATCTTGCTACAGGTGTCATACCGACACACTGGACGTCACAAGCTAAGAAGAAATTCTTTACCAAGGTGCATAACTTTTTCTGGGATGATCCATATTTGTTTAAATATTGCCCAGACCAAATCTTAAGGAGATGTGTGCCAGACGATGAGCATCAGAGTGTCATCTCCTTCTGTCACTCACAGGCCTGTGGTGGTCACTTTTCTGCTAAAAAGACCACCGCCAAGATTTTACAGTGTAGCTTTTACTGGCCCACTATGTTCAGGGATACTCATGAGTTTTGCAAAGCTTGTGAGCGTTGTCAAAAATTGGGAGCATTGTCCTGTCGAAATATGATGCCTTTGAATCTCATCCTTATCATTGAAGCATTTGATTGCTGGGGCATTGATTTCATGAGACCATTCCCCCAATCATTTGGAAATCTGCATATTTTGCTCGCCGTAGACTATGTCACTAAATGGGTCGAAGCAATTCCGTGCCGCAAAAATGACCATCGAACGGTCATTAAATTTTTGAAAGAAAATATCCTATCGCGATTCGGAACGCCTCGAGCCATCATTAGTGACGGGGGCTCACACTTTTGTAATAGACCATTTGAGAGTTTAATGAAGAAATACGGTATCTCGCATAAAGTGAGCACCCCATACCATCCACAAATAAGTGGACAAACTGAGATTTTCAATAGAGAGATCAAACATATCCTAGAGAAAACGGTTAACCCTTATCGTAAGGACTGGTCAATTCGATTGACCGATGCCTTATGGGCGTACCGTACTGCTTTTAAAACTCCTATTGGAACATCTCCCTTTAGACTTGTCTACGGAAAGGCTTGTCATTTGCCTGTGGAATTGGAACATAAAGCATACTGGGCGATCAAAAATCTGAATTTCAATCTGGACAACGCTGGCTCATTACGCAAACTTCAATTAAATGAACTTGAAGAAATCCGGAACGATGCGTATGAAAACTCGAGAATTTATAAGGACAGAATGAAGGCATTTCATGATCAACATATTATACGGAAATCATTCTCGCCAGGTCAGAAAGTCCTCTTGTATGACTCTCGACTACATCTCTTTCCGGATAAGCTTCGATCTCGTTGGACCGGTCCTTACATTGTTGTTACTGCTTATCCTCATGGGGCTGTCGAGATAAGAGATCCCGACAATGGCAAGGAGTTTAAAGTAAATAGACATCGTCGAGACATTTAATTCAGAGGACATGTCCATGCCTCTGATTGCTCCTATTTATCAGGACTGATCTCCTAGCCTGATGGAGGTATAGGCAGGTTTATCGCTTTCATAGGACTAGGATTGTTACTTTATTTGTCTGGCTGAAGACAGTAAATTTAGCGCTCCTGGGAGGCAACCCAGCTTTTTCATTTTTCTAGTTAGATGATTCAATGTTTGTGGGTAACATTACTGCAAACCCTCACGAGACTACAACTCGTCCACTACGGGTAACCTAGGTGTTTAAAGGCTTGTTGCATACGCTAAATGTAATCGAGAGCACCTGCGAAAGTGGTATAGGTAGGATTTTATTTTCGTTATTTTTGTTTTTCTTTTTCTCTCGTGCTAACCAGCTTCCATACTGTGATCTCGTGGAAAATCTCTCTCGATTCGTTATTCAGGTACTATCTTCCCATCACTTTACTTTCTTTGTCCCATGTGCATTGCATGCTCAATTCTTTTACATTGAGGACAATGTAGATTTTTGGTTGGGGGCGGGAGATTAGGTTACCTAATCAGTGTTTTCTTGGTCTTGAGCAAAAATTGTGAAAATGTTTTAAATTTTTTCTGAAAATTCCTATGAATTCGAAGTGATTTTGATGGATATCCTGGATTTAGAAGTTCAAGATAAGTGATGTTGATACTTTAGGACTCTGGGATTCAGTATCTGTTAAATTTCATAGTCAAGATCAAGTTATTGATCCATGATTAGAAGTTATAAACAGTGATTGAGTCATGATTTCACATCTCACATCTCACTTTCACATTAAGGTTTCAGTCTGATATTGAAGGGTTAATTTGGTAATCACTAAGGAAGGAACCTGTTTGAAATTTGCCCATTATGATCAATTAAAGAAAAAAAAAAAAAAAAAAAAAGATATCTTTGGAAAGATTTGGGCGAATAATCTTCACCGTATGTTTGCTCCCTATAGGTGTAGATTTAATACCCCTTGAATGATATCTAAAAAGAGTCAGGTGTACGATCTTCACCATAGGTTTGCTCCCTATAGGTGAGGATTTGATTCCCCTTCCTTGGCATTACTTTGAATAGAAAAATCACAAGTTAATAGGTTAATCTATGAGGCAAGTTTTGGATTAGGTTTTGGTTGTCATGAATTTTCTTGTTGGTTACCAATGATATCATGAAATTGACAATAGGATCTCTTAATGATGATAAGCCGAGATTAGACTATACATCCATGGATCTTAATGTTTAAATTTTTTTAATTGATGGATTAATACTTTACACTTTATTATGAAGTCTACCCTGCGCTTGAGCTCAGGAGAAAATAATTTCTAACATTCATGAATATTAAATTTCCAATATCTTGTTCAAAATCTCACTCGATTTCATACAAAGTTCTCCTATAATTCTTGTCACGCCCCAAACTCAAAAACCGGGCTCACAAAATTTCCAATCGCCAAATCCGGTGCCGACAGCCTCCGTAGAACCCCATTCTCGGCACCTAGCTCCCATTCGCCAGGTTCCGATCCTGAGATGCTACGAGGAGGATTTTCAACGTCAGTTTGATTCGTAATAAGCATAACCAAAGGCATAACCCACAAACAACATCCAAGCACTCCATTAAATTTCCACTATGATCAAAAACTTTACAAGTGCAATGAGCATAAAGGGAAATACAATGGTAAAGAACAAAAACTCTAAAATGCTCCGCAACGTGCTCCTGCCTCAGCGCTGCTGCAAACCAACGTCACCTGCACGCAACGGTCGTACATAAGCTTACAGAAAGCTTAGAGGGTGGTGAAAGTGTGTACGCAAGGTAGTAATATGAACATGCAATGTCAGAGTAAAGCGGAATATGCAGATGAATCTATAATATCATGAGCCGTACCAAGGCTTATGCGATGCAAGATATGAATGGTATCGGCCATCCCAAGGCCATGCGATGTGCAATGCAACTCAAGCATACAGATCCTCATCTATGTCCATACATCAATACAGCTCAAAATATAGGATATCACCAGGGTCTAGTACACTCTAAACCAGATTGCCGCCACATCGCGCGCAATAAGGTAAGTGGAAGAGACCTCACTATCTGTCTGCCAATATCGGGCGCGACTCGTCGATAGCGGACCCATTCCTTGAGATGGTCAGACTCAGCCTAGCATTGCCCCCTACACTCGGGCGGGTAAGGCCGCACCCCCTTCCAACCGACCACGACACAGTGGAGAGTACAGCCAACTGGTATTCGGCACTCAGCGCTCATCTACCCACTCGGTCTAGATGTTGGAGCAACCTCTTGGTACCATAAGGGTTTAGGGACTTTCACCCAGGGAAATCTATAGTACCCCATGTAGAACAAGATTTTCGGTATCCAATCCTGCCAACCATGATACATCTGTGGAAGTTACGACCCCGATGTCACTAGGGCGTACAATATCCATGTCATACAAATGCGATATGCATGATTCACGCAATCCAGTCATGCATCAAATCCTGCGCATATCGTGCGCTCATGTAGGGCAACACCGCCTAACCAGGAGCCCATAAACAACCTGCCCGAAGGCAAATGCTATGATTAGACAATTCTCACGTCAAGCATACATATGATGCGTATGATCATGAGTCATGGAACTGCACTAAACATGTTATAATAAAATGAACTATCTTACAATGCAGATGGACCTGGACGGCCTATACACAATAAGTACGGCCCATTAATGGGCCCTAAGGAGAGTCGTAATGTGGACATCCAACCAGCATTACACTCGCAATGTGGACGTCAAACCAACATTGCCCCCAAGGCACGATCGCTGTAAACACTGCCACATAATCTGTGTTGGGAACACACATTGCAATGGACCTTAGGTACATCCCATTGGACCTTAAATATATCTAATAGGCCATGATATATGGGCCTTGTATTTGTCAAACGGGCCACACAAATGGACCACACCAATGGGCCTTAGGTATATTGCAATGGGTCATAACCCGTGGGCCTTGGATTGCATCAATTGAGCTTAGTCTCATGAGTCTAGTATATGACCAATGGGCCACACCAATTGGGCCCCACATGTAGATCAAGTGGGCCTCAACCCATAGACCTAACATGAGTTCAATGGGCCTAAACCCCTAGGCTTTAATCAAATAAAATGGGCCTAACTCATGGGTCTCAAATAAATCCAATGGGCTTAATCCCCTGGTCCCTTTTTATAATCAAATGGGTTTAGTCCCATGGGCCTTATAATATATCAAATGGCCTAGTCTCATGGCCTTAGAACATATCAATTGGGCCCAATCCCATGGCCTTACATAAATCAAAGTGGGCCCCAATGAACTACTGTAACTGCATTAAGATGGGCCTCAAAACAAGCCAAGGTGGGGTCCACTTGGACTATGGATCTGGCTCATCTTTTCCTGTGACGTACAGTAATCTCACAAATGGTTGAACGGCATGGATACAATACATAATATGGCTGCTAAATATATAATATAGTAATAAAACTAGCTGCTAACATGCAGCTTTTACTACAGCAGAGGTGGGTCCCAGGTAGGGCCCACCCTTCTTAGCTACTTATGATATTAAATAAAATTATAATATAATATGTAATATTATATCATATATTAATATAACATTATATACTATATTATTTTAAAAGAAAAAAAATGCAACGTCCAGGCCCTGGACGGCCTGGACATGCACATGCATCAAGGGAGGCCCCACATGCACACACACCCACATGCGTGCACACGTACACACACTCAGATTGTACGCACACACGCATGCACGCTCACACGCACGCACGCACGCACGCACGCCCTAGAGGGCTCCACCGTCACAACACCATCCAAAGCTCCACCGTCCGCTGGACGGTGGAGATAAAACGCATACTTCATTGTGGGCTCCACGTGGGGCCCACCATAACATGTATTTTCCAACTGTCTGGTTGGTAAGGTCCCACGGGCCTGAATAAGGGAGAGAAACAAATTTCATCACCATCTAAAACTTCTGTGGCCCACCAAAAGAATTTCATTGGTAGAGGTTCAATCCCACTGTTTCTTGCAGTGTGGGCCACCCAAGTCATGGATGGAGCTGATTTTGGGCAGGGACCCACTTCAAGGGGTGGCCCACGGTGTGAACCGGTTGGATGATAATGAACATCATGGTGGGGCCCACGGCTGCAGCCGTGGGCAGCTGCTCGACCGCCCACTGCACGCTGACGCAGCTGCTGCTGCCCTTGTCAGAAGCAGTGAGGCAAAGCCTCTTTTAATTTTTGAAAAAAAAATGATTTTTCGGGGGTTTTTCGAGTGTGGGGTCCGCTTTACAGAAATCCACCCCGGCCATTGCGTTCAGTGGCCCGTAACAGTCGAAATGAGTCCAAAGTTTGAATTTTTTTTTAATGATAGAAAATGAATAAAATAAGAAAAAGGATCCTTGAATGGTAGAGGTGCATTCTTTGATGCTATAGCCCACCAGGTCTTCCAATCAGCCCCAAACTTCTACCCAACGGCTAAAATACCGTAGGTAAGAGGATGGACGGCTTGGATTGTGTAAATACATCACGGTGGGGCCTAGGCAAGTGGACCACCCAAAAGTTCCTTTTCTTCTTTCCCTTTTTCTCTTTTTCCTTTGAAACGTCCAGCGTCCCAGACGCTGGACGGTCTTGGTCCCTTAAAAGAAATGCAATGTGGTGGGCCCTGATGGAGTGGGCCACCACGGATGAGTGATATGGGTACAATGTACATGGTGGGCCCCACTTGAATACATCTTGAAAAAAATAATGTCAAGGTGGGATCCATTCAAGTGGGCCACACAATCATATAGCATAAAAATAAAATAAAATAAAATGAAAGAAATAAAACAGAGAGAGAGAGAGAGATAGAGAGTGGGGCACGCCTTGTGATGGAGGGACCCCGACATTATGGGCCCTCCCTTACATGAAATCATACATCAAGTGGGTCATTTTGCACATGTGACCATCAAAACTGAAGATCAACGGTGGGGATCATTTCCCCATCAATATGGATGCTCTAGATGACATTTCTAAAGAAAATAAATATCATGATGGGGTCCATGGAGAATGGCCCCATCATGGAATGATCATGATGATCCAAGTAGGCCATCGGCCTTATCTTAGGGTCCCAAGTGAGATCCACACCATTGATCGGTGGGCCTCACTTGGTCCACCATAAAAATAAGAAAAACTACCCTATAGAGGCACCCACCGTCCGATCTTCTCGCTCCTAGGGGTTCCTTGGCACCTTAGCTTCAACTTCAATGGATGAGATGAAGAATGGAAGGTTGAGATGAGAGATGATGGGGTAGGAAGGTGGGCCACTTGGAGTTTAGAAATTCTTGCAAAATTCCATACGTGGGATCTCTTTATTGCTTGGGATTAAGATGAGAAAAATGAGAAAGAGAGAGAGTGATGTAAGGGAGAGAGAGAGTGATGGATGGATGTGGTGAGTGATGGGGGTGTAAGAAATCTTTGACTTTTGAGGCTTTTGTGTAAGAGAGGTATGGGTGGTGAAGACTTTTGTGGCTTTTTGTGTAAGAGAGGTATGAGTGGTGAAGACTTTTGTGGTTGCTTGGAAAAAGGGAAATAAAGTGATGTGTACTTGACATGTGATGACTTGATGGGTTGATTGATTGATGAGATTGATATGATTGATATGACACATTGTAGATATTCCCTTGGGTTTCGCAACGCACGGCGTTTTCTCGCACCGAACGTTGGCCCACATCTCTTGACCAGGGTATCGCTTCGGCGCGCGAGTCGCGGCATCGAAACCGCAACGACGGCGCGGTCGCTATGG
Source organism: Magnolia kwangsiensis (assembly GCA_037074715.1). NCBI lineage: Eukaryota > Viridiplantae > Streptophyta > Magnoliopsida > Magnoliales > Magnoliaceae > Magnolia > Magnolia kwangsiensis. The sequence goes on along the minus strand of CM073578.1, from coordinate 124,683,147 downwards.
TATTGGTCTTGGGATGAGTCGACTCGGGTTGTCCACACATAAATCAGGGTCGCGCATCGATATCGGTTAAGGGTTGAAGGTTGCCGAAATTCGACCAGTAAGACCGCGGAAGTTTACGAAAAGGTACGGACCAAGACACGGGTCTTACAATTCTCAACTTATTTTTTGCATAATTTGCTCGGGACTAGCAAAATGCTGGTTGGGGGTTGTGTTGAGGGTCAAATAGTGCATATTAGAACCCAAATATTGTCCGGATTTACGGGCATAATAGTGTTTAACGGCTGATTTAATCGTGTTTATGTTGCAGGTTGATTTTACAAGCTTAGATCGAAATAGGATACTAAATGCATGGATTTAACGCTCAAAATTCACCAAAGCATGGGACACACTCCAGGGGACCAATATTGATGGATATACACGGTCAGAAATTAGAGAAAACTAAGAAACTGAAACTCAAGTGGCTTGAAACGCATCTAGAATGCAAGATCATATGGTTCCCGACATCTGATCGGGTCGAAACTTTATACATGAGATAAGGGCCATAAATTAACCGTACATTTCAAATTTCAGCTCTTTGATCACTATAAAAGTGCTCCAATGGATAGATCAGCCCATAAACCGTTGATTCTGGGCCCACCTGATATCTGGAATTGCCTCGAATTTGGTATCAACGCCTTAAATGAGGAGACCAATCAGATGGTTGGATCAGATTTCGCAAAAACATCATAGTGGACCCCACTTTAGATTGAGTGTGCATAGTGCACATGTGCACTAGCCGTGCACGTGAATTCCCAAAGTCGGTCAGCGCCGCTGACCGACATTTCCTTCTCCAATTAAAAAAAAAAAAAAAGTTACATGCAGCAAAGGAACGGCCGTTGGCCGTTTTACGAACGGTTGTGGGCCCCACACATGCCCCGTAAGCTCAATCCAAACCATCCATCTTGTAGAGGGGTTCGAATACTACAAAACTATGTTGACTTTTTTTACTCATGCGTATACACGTGTGCGATACAGGGGCCACAAAAGGGCTGCCCTCGAACGTTCAAAATTGATTTTTTAGTGATTTCTTCTCTGGGCTTCGTCGATGGACGTTCAAAACTATCCATTCTTTACTGACATTTCGTCCTGAATCCAATGGATGGGGTGAATTTTTCAGAAAATGCTTTTGTGGGGCCCACCGATCACAACAGCGAAATGGTACGAAAGGTTTCGCACATCCGCGAAAACTGACTTTTTCAGGCAGTTTTGGCCCACCATCTTTGATCATATGGCAGATCTGAACCGTCTATCATGTAGACGACCCAAGAAAGTACTAAGGGACGGTGTTTCTTTGGAATTTGAGCCAGGAAAGTGGCGTGTTTCGAGGCACCGAACTTGGCTGCAAAAAAGCTTTCACTAGGCATGCATAGCTTTCCAAATCCGATTCAAATCTGATTTTCACTACTCCAGCAGTTATATAAGGAGGTTTTGGACGTGGGGAGCATTCATTGAGGTCTTGGGAGGAAGATCAGAGCTTGGAGGCTAGGAGCTTGGACGTGCATATTATCTAGGGAGGAGAGAGAGAGAGTAATTTTAGTTATTATTTATTCATTTTCTTTTCTGCTCTTTTATAATTTTTGAAGAGATCCAGCCCATTCATGGTTGGCTAAACCTCTTAGCTAGGGCTAAGAGGTGAAGCTTGTAGTGAGATGGGAGATTCCATGCTTTTAATTTAATTTTGATATATGAATTGACGTTGATTTTAGTTTGATTAGAATAGAAATATTTTTAGTCTTTAATGGTCTGTTGTGACTGAAATTACAATGGGTCTGCAATGGCTTTGAGTATTCATTCTTCTTCTTTATGTTTATGACGTCAGGAAGCCCTGTTGTTCACCATCGTCTTCTGGGCATGGTCGGATGATGGTACCCTTCTTAGCCTTCATACATGTGATTGGTTGATAATTAGTTTAATTCTGTTGTTTGCCATAGTCTCTTGGGCATGGTTTGGTGATGGAATCCATTCTAATTCATACACCTTTCATCTCTTTGAAAACTAGATCAACGGCAGTTCAGTAATTTCCATGATTTCTGATGCAATCATAAGTTCTCCCTGATCTCTACAAGTGGATCCTCTGAATCCCTAGTTCCCTTCTCCTGATTTCTCTCAAGTTTAGATAATTATTTCATCAGTATTCCTTCAAATTCAATCAGATTAGATTTCATCTTAGCCTAGTTCTAGTTCTAAATAATTTTAGATTACGTACAAGTTTCAGTCCCTTGGGATTCGACCTCGGTCTTACCGAGTTTATTACTACATCACAACCTTGCACTTGGGGAGTAAACAATAGGGGGATCCCCTCTCCCCCAGTCTAATCATCTTAGTCATGAAGGTCCTTAGCAGGGGCATCACGAATCTGATTGAATCTAATCAATGTCAGCCTTTTAAGACGCGAAGAGGCTCCCTGACTATTTCTCACCTCCTATTCGCAGACGACACTATTGTCTTCATCAACGGCAGTAACTCTTTCATTAAGAATCTGAAGTTGTTCCTCAACCAGTTCACCATCGAGTCAGGCCTTAAGATTAACTATGCTAAGAGCAGTTTCATTGCATCCTCGAAGATGGTAGAAAACAGGATCCAGGGCATTGAAAGGCTATCCGACATCTCCAGATCGTCGTCCAGCCTCCTTTACCTTGGTGTCCCTCTTTCTAAAGGTAAAATTAGCTCCTCCTCTTTCCAGCCCCTGGTGGAAAAGATTTTGTCCTGCATCTCAGGATGGAAGGCCCGTTTCCTTAACCAAGCAGCTCGAATTGTTCTAATCCAACATGTCCTCTCGAGCATCCCTATACACACTCTCGCAGCAACAATGCTCCCCAAAAAGACACTAGCCGCTCTGGAAAAAGGATTCGCCAACTTCTTTTGGGGGTGGTCTGAAGGAAAGAAAAACCTCTATTGGATTCGATGGAGCAAAATCTCAACCCCATTGAAGGAAGGCAATCTTGGAATAAAGGCTTTAAAAGATGTCTTTGTGGCCTTTTTACTGAAACGTGCCTGGACTTTATTCTTTGGCCATTAGAATAGCCTATGGGCTAAGTTCATGTGTTCCAAGTATAGAATAAATGAAGCTCGAGTCGCCCTAGCTCAATGACACGCGAATTCTCCAGCTTGGAAGATGTTAAGGGATCTCATTGATATCCTAAAGGAGAATTCTTGCTTACTTCTGGGGGATGGCAATAGTAATTTTTGGAGTGAAAATTAGTCAGGCCTAGGCCCTCTGAAAAGGACTATTTTTGGCAATATTCCTTCCCAAGCGCTGAACCTGCAGATTAAGGATGTAATAGGTCCAGATGGCCCGATTCATAATGCCCCTTTTCCGGCGCACCTCCCGAATTTGGTCCGCCTCCATGTAATTGTAGAGGGAATTTCCCTTGGCCAAAATGAAGATTGTGCCGTTTGGACTAGAGACAAGTTAGGGAAAATTTCTGTGAGTTTAGCTTAGTAGCTCATTCGTGACCACGGCCAGATGCGCTGTTGGGCCAAGTGGACCTGGTTCCCCCACCTGCCCCCAAAAATTCGAGTCTTCGTGTGAAAAGTTTTCAACAATGCCATCCCAATCGATATGAATGTGAAAAGGAAGGGAATCCACTTGGCATCAGCCTATTCCTGCTGTAATTCGTCACGCCAAAAGGAGGAGTCTCTTGATCACTTATTAACAGAAGGAGTTCTCGCCTCCTCAGTCTGGTCCCACTTCTTACCCATTATCTCTGTGTCTTTTCTCCCAGGTCAATCAACATCCGGTAGAGCCTCCCAATGGTGGACCTTGGCCAATAACTCGTCCGCTTTGAGGATCATTAGAGGGCTAACCCCAACGCTTATCCTCTGGGAAATTTGGAAGTCCAGAATCGCCCACCGCATTGAAGGAATCCTTCCCTTAGCCACGATCACCATCCATAAAGTCTGGTCATGGCTCATGCGGATCTTCGACGTTTTTCCTCTTCCCCTGTAATGCCCGTGAAAAATCCATACTTGGGCTCGAGTACCAACTCGGCCCGATATTGCGTAGAATTCATTCCTTTAGAAAATATGACTAGGTTAGCTAGTGCAACGTTAGAATAGCTGGGAAATGGTCCCTGATCACTTTAAATACGTTCTACAAGGCCCAAAGCGAGTGGAACCAATGGTGCTATAATGCTCTAAAACCTCGGACCAAACTCTAAGCAGGTTTGTTCTCTGGACCACTTTGAATCTTTGTATTGGGTCTAGACCGCACGTCGAAAGTCCGATACCTCCTATCTTAGACCGTTAGAACCGTCTAGCTGGACTTGACACTCATTCCAAAAATCAAGTCAAACCGATAATCACAGGCTATTTCATTGAGCCCGGACCGAAGAGAGTGAGAATAGGGTTAGAATTGGAATTTGAAATTCAAATCTGGCACACAATTTGACGCATCAGTATTGAGCGTTCTGACCGTCAGAATACAGCCAAATTACACCCTTGGATCAGGAAAAATATCTATTATATATCACGAGACTTATAGGCCTGATCTTGGTGCGATGACCGTTAAACTGAAACTGGGCCGCCACGTGCGATCTGGGAACCCAACCGGTCTGAAAACTGGATGTGTGCTAGATCCAGTATGCATGAGCTTAAGTCCGACCGCATTTGGCCTGGGGACCTTCAGAAATGCCCTTTCGGACCGAAACGGCCCCGATTTGGTTAGGCACCAAGTAAACATTGTTCCCAAGCCTATTTTGGGCATGTTTTAGGCTATAAAAGGGGTTGAAACCCTCACTCCTCTCTTCCATCAGAATTTGAGAGAAGCCCTAGCTTGGAAGAGAGAAAAAGGTGGGAGATTGTGAGAGTGTGGGAGAGTTCTTCCTGCCACTTGTGCTACGTGTTGCACGTGCTTAAGCAACACACCTCTACCGCTTTCCCGGCGATTCCACCGCGATCCTAGGTAAGTAAAAACCCTAAATAGTTGTTGATTTGAGTTTCCCTTGTTTCCATAGCGATGTAGCTTATGGATCTTATGTATTAGGCTCCTTACTCGCCGTAGACGAAGCGTATACGCTCCGTTTCAATTCCCGAGTCTACAAGACACTAGGTGAGGATTTTAGACGCTTTGATTGACGGTTCCCAACGCTTTCAATGTCGTTTAATAGTAGATTCTTGACGGCATCGCCGTTTGACATGTACAAAATGCTCTCCGTTTCCCGTTTTGTAAATTAACGAAGAATATGAGACTTAGGGCATTTTAGTCATTTGTAGGAAGTACGGTCTACATGCATATTTTGCTGACGCGATTGACATGGTTTGTCACCGCATTAGAAGTTAGGAATGATTGCATAATCAGTTTGGCGAAGAGATTCACCAAGTTGCGCACTTTGGGTCGACATACTATATGTGGATTTAAGTGTGTAGTGTATGTGTTTGTATAAATGCATGTATTAGTATGTATTGAATTAAATGATGTTATGTAGTAGTTTGAGATTGATTTCATGATTAATATGCTGACCTAAATGATTTCCTACATGTTGACCTTATGCATGATCGCATTACATGCATAGAAAGTATGCCTTGAGGATTTGCTTAAGTTGAATATGCATGGGAAGTATGCCTTGAAGATTTGCTTAAGTTGAATGTTATAACATGTGCTAACATGCTCACATGATGTATTTCAATTTCAATACCTTTGTATAGTGTTAATGTAATTCCATGGATGTGTGGGACTTGACTTAGTCCAGGCAGTCGGTAACCGAGCGAATTCGTGGCTGACTGGTCATAGCCACGAACGACGCGTCGATGAACGTGATTCGTGTTGAGAGTTGGCGGCAGTGGTTAGGCCACGCGAAGTGTTTTACGCACTTCATGTCGTTCAATTCGAGATGCGATCGCACTAGTCGAGCCCGTCAAGTAACCCGACTGGCCGATGTTTGTTCACCTTGTATGTATCATAACTGCTTGAACCTAGGGTACTGAACTTACCATTATAAACCCTATTAACCGTGGTACCTTGATCCACGAAGACTCATGAGCCGGGCATGGTGGTATGGGACACCGTGGTCGAGCTGTCGGCCTACGCTGGGGCCACAAACCTCCCCGTAGTGACCAGTGAGCACCTTGACTCGTGAGCAGATTATGGTGGTATGGGACACTATATTCTAGCTGTCGGCCTACACTAATCAGGCGACAAGCCCTTTGTAGTGACCGCGAGCGTATTCTGAGTCCACGGGAGGCGACGACCCTTCCGTGCAGTAGAGTACAGTAGGCCTGTATTGATAAGGTGATGGGGGAGCGGTGCAACGAGTGCGAGCAACAGCCCTGGCAGCCCTTGCAGTGACCTACGAAATATACATCGTATGAGATTTCTAGGAGTGACGACCCTAGACAGGATCCGTGTTGGGATTGATACAAGGGAAGTACCTTAGTTTCCCAATCCTGCTGTTTGAATGGACTAATAACAACTTGGTAATCATATCACCATAGCATTGCATGTGCCTGGAAGATGTGGAGCACTCTAGGGAGTGTGGCATGCCGCGGTCGTAAGATGTTGCCGCATGAGGGTGATCGTCGGTGAGGGCATACATCACGTCATATCATCTTGCATTAACAACAGTATTAGGATTGTCTGATTTACTGCTTTACTATTATCGCGTGATTGAATTGTGAACATGCTAATCTTTGCTCTATGATTCCACTGAGTTGATCACTCATTCCCACGTTACGGGATGGTGTTTGCAACACCCACCAGACCCTGTTGTAGTTGCAGGTGAGGACGAGATCCAGGAGGTGGAGCTAGATAATGACGAGGACCAGGATGAGTTCTCGTATATGCAGTATCATGACGGCTTCCCGTAGGCGACCTGGATCGAGGGGACATCAGTGGGACTTTTCTTTTTGAACATTATTCTTTTGTTATGTATATGTACATGAGACTCAGTGATGTAGTCATACTTTGGAGACAGATGAGATTACTTTGCTTTTTCATACAGTGATATATACATTGTTTAGTCTTCCGCTTGCTTTTATCACTGGATCTGAAGTATGAATTGCAGTTTTGGTATACTTTTACTCATGTGGATGCTTTAAATCAGACAACATCGAATCATAACCATTTTTGTTGCATAAGTGACGGTCTGAAACTCGGGAGTTGAGTTTATACACGACCCCCGATTTTCAGGGTGTTACATCCCCTCATTAAAAACCAGGCTGAAAAGGAGATCCTGTCTGACCTCCAGATCAATCAGGGAGCTCACTCTCCCTCCTCAGTGTCTTATGTGAAATGGCTCAGGCCTAAACTAGGAGCAGTGAAGTTGAATGTGGATGGATCATCTAGAGGAAATCTAGGGCCCTCAGGTAGTGCGGGTGTTTGTCGAGACGCGCAAGGAAGGTTCATGTTTGCTTTCTCTAAGGGGTACGGTCTGGGCTCCATCTTTAACGTGGAAGTCAAAGCAGAGGTAGACGGCCTTATCATTTGTATTAATAAAAGGTTCGAGACGATCGAGGTGGAAAGCGACTGCCTAGCAGTAGTCGATTTGCTCTCTAGACCGGCTGATGCTCCCTGGAACATCTTCTACTAGAAGAAGAAATTTGAAGCCATGAAATCCTCTAGATCAATTTCCATCAACCATATCCCAAGAGAGACAAATAGGGTGGCTGATAGCCTGGCTTGATGGGGCAGCACTAACCAGCGTTCTACGTTTTTTAAAGAAATTTCTAGCCTTCCCACCCTTTCCCGCTGGGAGGTGATCCTTGACAGGACTGGTTTAGGTTTTATGCGTCTTTCCTAGGCCTCGTTTTCCTTTTCTCCTTTTACGATAGGTGGGTCTACTATGGGTTAGGACCTCTTGAATGTGAATGTCTTGTGCAGTCAGAGCTTGGGTTTTCTTTTTGTTGTTCATGAGCTCCCCTTCATATTCATATAGCTTTTCTCACAGCAATGGAATGATCTTTTGGGAAAAAAAAGTTTCCAGAGCAAGAAAAAAAAAAGGTTAGATACTTAGATGGCAAATAAACGTCACGGTGGCCCCCAATAAGTTTTTAATGGCCGCCATTCAATCGCTACTGTTTTTTATGATGTCATCCACTAGAGATTTGGATTTGTATAATTTTAGGATTCATGCCATAAAATAATATGAAAAAAATGGATGGAAGCGATGGATAAAATGCATACATCATGGTCCAACCCACATAGCTTTTTCCAGCACCGACCACTACAAGCTCAGTATTGGAGGGGTCACTGCCGTTAGTTTATTATAATGGTATGGAGAGCTTAGTAAAAGCTCAGGACTGGTGACCCATCGATTGTTTGGTTGTCCATTTTTTCTGTTCATTTCAATTTTCAGTTTTTAACATCTTATAGGATTGAGTTGATTGTTTGGCTACACGATTTGCCTACTCATTTTACATTTCGATTTTTAACATATTACAGGATTGAGTTGATTATTTACTTATTCATATCTATGTTGGGGGCCTTGCACAAAACCTTAGGATTTAGCCCTCCAGAACAAACCAGAATTATGGGATAATAAAAGCAATGAAGTAAATCAAAGCATCAATCACACAACACCAGGGATTTTTACATGAAAAACCCTTAAAGAGGTAAAAACCACGAGACCTCATCCAGATCAACAATCCACTATAAAGCAGAACGTTACAACTGATCACAAGCACACACCGCTTGGATCAAACCTTCTTCACTCACACAAGAGCGGATAAACAGTAAGAGAAACAAAGAAGACGGAGAGATCTCACCGATTATGAGGACGTGAAAGCGCTGAAATATGGTAGATCACCTCTACGAGCATAGCCTCCCTTCCACAAACTTCCACTCTCTCTTTCTCTCTTTCTCACAATCCTAAACCCTTTAGCAAATCCTTGCAAAGCTTTAGGAAACCCTAGAATACCCTGGAATAGACATCAATCCCGGATACACCCCTTTATATAAGAATAGAAAGAGGTAGAATCCAAATAGGAAATAAAATTCGAAGAATCTTCTTCCGCAATCGCATCTGCGGAACTCTTCGATCATATCGAAGGTCTCTCGATAACAGCGTCGATGTCATCTGAAAGTCGCTCGATGATATCGAGACAGGACCAAAACTGTCCAGCAACCCGGGGTGAAAATTCCAACAATTATAGATGTCATCGAAGGTTTATCGATAACAATCTCAATACTATCTGAAAGTCACTCGATGATATCGATAGGATAAAAAAAAGTTCAGCGACCAGGATTGAAAAATCCTACAATTATCGATGATATCGAAACCCATTCGATTTTATCGATTCCAGCAATGAGGAAAAAATTTCCATCAAATCTCCTCCTTTTCGACTCAGGAGGAATCCACCTTCTTCAAGCCAGCCCGGTTTCTACAAATCTCAAACTTACCCTTGAGCAAAGCCTTAGTCATCATGTCTGACCCATTATCGTCCCTGTGGACCTTCTCAAGCTGTAACACCTTTTGTTCCAAAGTATCTCTAATCCAGTGATACCGAACCACTATGTGCTTTGACTTGGAGTGCTGACTTGGATTCTTGCTCAAGTGTATAGCACTTTGGTTATCGCAATAAACCACGTGCTGCTCTTGCTTCAAGCTAAGTTTTTGTAGAAACCTCTTCATCCAAAGCATCTTTTTACATGCCTCAGTGACTGCAATGTACTCTGTCACGCCCCAAACTCGGAAACCGGGCTCACAGAATTTCCGATCGCCGAATCCGGTGCCGACAGCCTCCGTAGAACCCTATTCTCGGCTCCTAGCTCCCATTCGCCAGGTTACGATCCTGTGATGCTACGAGGAGGATTTTTAACATCAGTCTGATACGTAATAAGCATAACCAAAGGCATAACCCACAAACAACAACCAAGCACTCCATTACATTTCCACTATGATCAAAAATTTTACAAGTACAATGAGCATAAAGGGAAATACAATGGTAAATAACAAAAACTCCAAAATGATCAGCAACGTGCTCCTGCCTCAACGCTGCTGCAGTCCAACGTCACCTGCACGCAACGGTCGTGCATAAGCTTACAGAAAGCTTAGAGGGTGGTGAAAGTGTGTGCGCAAGGTAGTAATATGAATGCAATGTTAGAGTAATGCGGAATATGCAGATGGAACCAAAACGTCATGAGCCGTACCAAGGCTATGCAATGCAAGACATGAATGGTATCGGCCATCCCAAGGCCATGCAATGTACAATGCAACTCAAGCATACAGATACTCATCAATGTCCACACGTCAATACAGCTCAAAGTATGGAATATCACCGGGGTCTAGTACACTCTAAACCAGATTGCCGCCACATCGCGCGCAATAAGGTAAGTGGAAGAGACCTCACTATCCGTCTGCCAATATCGGGCGCGACTCGTCGATAGCGGACCCATTCCTCGAGCTGGTCAGACTCAGCCTAGCATTGCCCCCTACACTCGGGCGGATAAGGCCGTACCCCCTTCCAACCGACCACGACACAATGGAGAGCGTAACCGTCTGGTAATTGGCACTCAACGCTCGTCTACCTACTCGGTCTAGACGTTGGAGCAACCTCTTGGTACCATAAGGGTTTAGGGACTTTCACCCAGGGATATCTATAGTACCCCATGTAGAACAAGATTTCCGGTATCCAATCCTGCCAACCATGATGCGTCTGTGGAGGCTACGACCCTGATGTCGCTAGGGCGTTCAACAACCATGTCACACAAATGCGGAATGCATGAATCACGCTATCCAGTCATGCAACCAATTCTGCGCATACCGTGCGCTCATGTAGGGCAACACTGCCTAACCGGGAGCCCATAAACAACCTGCCCGAAGGCATATGCTATGATCAGTCAATCCTCATATCAAGCATACATATGATGCGTATGATCATGGGTCATGAAACTATACTAAACAGGTTATAATAAAATGAATTATCTTACAATGCAGATGGGCCTGGACGGCCGAAATACAACAAGTACGGCCCAGTAATGGACCCTAAGGAGAGTCGTAATGTGGACATCCAACCAACATTACACTCGTAATGTGGACGTCAAACCATCATTGCATTCCAGGTACGATCTTCTTAAATACCGCTACATAATCGGTAATGGGTTTACACATTGCAATGGACCTTAGGTTCCTCCCATTGGGCCTTACATATATATCAAATGGGCCATATCTTATGGGCCCTTTATTCATCAGATGGGCCATACCTTATGGGCCATTTATTCATCAGATGGGCCATATAAATGGGCCACACCAATGGGTCTTAAGTGCATTGCAATGGGTCAAAACCCGTGGGCCTTGGATTGCATCAATTGAGCTTAGTCTCGTGAGTCTAAAATATGACCAATGGGCCATACCAATTGGGTCTTACATGTAGATCAAGTGGGCCTCAACCCATAGACCTAACGTGAATTCAGTGGGCCTAAACCCCTAGGCCTTGCATATATCAAATGGGTCCAATTTCATGGGCCTTGAAGTACCTCAAATGGGCCTAGTCCCATGGACTTGCAACACATCAAATGGGCCTAAGTCCATAGGCCTTATATGAATCAAATGGGCCTAACCCATAGGCTCTTTTATGAATTAAATGGATCTAGACCCAAGGGCCTTGGAATATATCAAATGGTCCAATCCCATGGACCGTACATCCACATCAAAGTGGGCCCCAATAAGTGACACAAATACATCGAGATGAGCCACAAATCATGCTAAGACGGGGTCCACTTGGACTGTGGATTTGTCTCATACTTTGACTAATTCCACAAAATGATCTTTAAAGTGGACGGCTAGATTAGATGTAGCACCCGTATCAATGGTGGGGCCCACAAGAAGACCCACCATCATGTATGAAATCTACAATGTCATATATATATATATATATATATATATATATATATATATATATATATATATATATATATATATATATATACAATATTATAATATATTATAGTATTATCAATAATATAATATAACATTATATATAGTATAATATATATATACACACACGCTGCATGTATGCTCACACACACACACGCACGCTCACACGCACGCACGCACGCCTAAAGGGGCTCCACAATCATCACCCTGGACTCCACCGTCCGTTGGACGGTGGAGATAAAATGCATACATCACTGTGGGTCCCATGTGGGGCCCACTGAAACGTCTATTAGCCATCCAAGCCACTCACTGGGTCACTCGGGCCTGGTTGAAGGGAAGACAAAAATTTCAGCTTGATCCAACACGTCAGTGGGCCCCAAAAGGATTTTAATGAAAAATTTCAATTCACACTGTTTCACTTGGTGTGGGCCACCTGAGTTTTGGATCTGCTTCATTTTTGGAGGGGGGCCCACCACTGGGGTGGCCCACCAAATGAACAAGTTGGATGACAAAATAAACATTGCTGTGGGGCCCACGAGCAGGGCCGTGGGCCACCTCCCACGCCCGTCCGCTGCCTGCACAAGGCTGCACGTAGGAGCGTGCAGCGCTGCCACCCGCCTGGCGCAAGAGCAGAGGCTCTGCCTCTTCTCAATTTCGGGAAAAACCCGTTTTCCTGGGGTTTTTCACGTATGGAGCCCGCTAAAATGAAATCCGCCCCAGCCATTGCGTCCAGTGGCTCGACGCCGTCCAAATGAGTCCAGAGTTAGAATTTTTTTGATGCTTGGAAGTGGAATAAAATAAGAAATTATCATTTGAATGGTGATAATACAATATTTAGTAGTATGGCCCACCGGGTGATTGGATCAGCTCCAAACTTCTACCCAACGGCTAAAATGCCATGGGTAAGAGGATGGGCGGCTTGGATCGAACATAAACATCAGGTTGGGGCCTATGCAAGGGGAAACACCCCATTCCCTTCTTTTCTTCCCTTTTTTTTTTTCCTTTCTTTTTCTTCTTGTTCTCATTCCCTTAGAAACGTCCAGCGTCCTAGACGCTGGACGGCTGGCTCTCATAAAACTTTCTGTGGTGGGCCTGATGAAGTGGGCCACCACATGGTGGGCGGCATGGGAGTAACATCTAAGGTGGGCCCCACTTGAATAAAATAAATACATCAAGATGGGATCCATTCAAGTGGGCCACACCGTCCTATTGCAATAATAAAATCAAATAAAATAAAATAAAATAAAATAAAAGAGAGAGAGAGAGAGACATGGAGAGTGGGACACGGCTTGTGATGGAGGGACCCCGTCATTATGGGTCCTCCCTTGTAATGAAACATACAATAAATGGATCCCTTGCACATGGGACCCTTAAAAATGTAAATCAACGGTGGAGATCCACTCTCCACCGATACGGACGGTCTAGATGACCTTTCTAGATGAAAATAAGCATCATGATGGGGTCCATGGAGAATGGCCCCATCATGGAACGATCATGATGATCCAAGTGGTTCATCGGCCACAAATAAGGGTCCCAAGTGAGATCCACACCATGGATCGGTGGGCCTCACTTGGTCCACCATAAAATCAAGAAAATCTACCCTATAGAAGCACCCACCGTCCGATCTTCTCGCTCCTAGGGGTTCCTTGGCACCTTGTCTTCAACTTCAATGGCTAAGATGAAGAATGGAGGGTTGAGATGGGAGATTTTGGGGTAGGAAGGTGGGCCACTTGAAGCTTAGAGGGACTTGGGAAATTCCATACGTGGGATGTTTGCTTGGAGCTTTTTCTTTGAAATGAGAAAGAGAGAAAGAGAGAGTGATGTAAAGGGAGAGAGAGAGAGTGATGGATGGATGGGTGAGTGATGGTTGTGTAAGAAAAGCTTGACTTTTGAGGCTTTGGTGTAAGAGAGGTATGGGTTGTGAAGACTTTTGAGGCTTTTTGTGTAAGAGAGGTATGGGATGTGAAGACTTTTGTGGTTGCTTGGGAAAATGGGTGAGAGTGATGTGTACTTGACATGTGATGGGTTGATGGGTGATTGATTAATGGGATTGATGTGATTGATGTGACACATCGTTGAGATTCCCTTGGTTTTCGCAACGCGCGGCGTTTTCTCGCACCGAACGTTGGCCCATATCTCTTGATCCGGGTATCACCTCGGCGCGCGAGTCGCGGTATCGGAACCGCGGCGACGGCGCGGTCGCTATGGTATTGGTCTCGGGTTGAGTCGACTCGGGTTGTCGGTACATGAATCCAGGTCGCGCGTCGATATTGTTTAAGGGTCGAAAGTTGCCGGAATTCGACCGGTACGACCGCGGGAGTGTACGGAAAGGTATGGACCAAGATACGGGTCTTACATACTCGGCCTCTGTAGTCGACAATGCTACGACCTTTTGTAGCTTGCTCTGTTAAGAGACCGCTCTCCCTGCAAACGTGAACATGAACCTCGATGCAGACTTCTTGGAGTCTATGTCACCTGCCATATCTGCATCTGTGTAGCCCTCTAACATAGGTTTTCCGTCACCATAGCATAGGCTCAACCTGGATGAGCCTCTTAGATACTATAATATCCACTTCATCGTTCCACAATGCTCTTCGCTAGGATTGGCAAGATACCGGCTGACAACACCAACCGCATATGCTATGTCTGGGCGTGTACATATCATAACATACATTAAACTTTCTACAGCTGACGCGTAGGGTATCTTCTGCATCTCTTCTACCTCTGCCTTCGTCTTGGGACACTGCCTGTCGCTCAATCTAAAGTGACCATCCAATGGAGTACTGACCAGCTTCGCTGCATTCATATTGAACCGCTCTAGGACTTTCTCAATATACCGCTCATGTGACAGCCAAAACTTCCTACTACTTCTGTCACGGGTTATCTCCATTTCTAGGATCTGTTTAGCCGGGCCCAAGTCTTTCATCTCAAAAGACTTGCCCAACTCCTGTTTCAGCCTATCGATCTTCTTGATGTCTTTTCCCATGATGAGCATGTCATCAACGTATAACATCAGAATTAAGAAATCACCATCTGAGAACTTGTGCGTGAACACACAGTGGTCCAACTCCGTTATCTCCATTTCTAGGATCTGTTTAGCCGGGCCCAAGTCTTTCATCTCAAAAGACTTGCCCAACTCCTGTTTCAGCCTATCGATCTTCTTGATGTCTTTTCCCATGATGAGCATGTCATCAACGTATAACATCAGAACTAAGAAATCACCATCTGAGAACTTGTGCGTGAACACACAGTGGTCCAACTCCGTTCTTTCATACCCATGCTGTAACATGAACAAGTCAAACTTCTTGTACCATTGTCATGGAGCTTGTTTCAGCCCATACAAGCTCTTCCTCAGCCTACACACCATATGCTCCTTGTCCTTGACTTCAAACCCTTCTGGTTGGTGCATGTAGATCTCTTCTTCTAGGTCACCATGGAGGAAGGCAGTTTTAACATTTAATTTCTCTATCTCCAGATCCATGCTAGTTGTCAACCCAATCAACACCCGTATGGATGTCATCTTCACTACTGGTGAGAATATCTCTTCGAAGTCTATGTTTTTCCTCTAACCAAACATTTTTACTACAAGTCTGGCCTTGAACTTCGTCTGTGAATTCTTTTGCTCAACCTTTTTTTTGAACACCCACTTGTTGCTCAAAGCTTTCTTGTCCTTAGGCAATTTCACCATGTCATAGGTGTGGTTCTTATGCAAGGATTCCATCTCCTCTTGCATAGCTTTCAACCACTCCTCCTTATGCTCATCGACTAGGGCCTCAGAATAGTCTTCTGGTTCTCTCTCATTAGTCAACATAATGTACTTATGCGGCGAGTACCTCTTGGATGATTGTCTGTCCCTAAATGACTTCCTCACCTGTGGCTTAGCAGGTGGATCAAGTGGGGGCTGTTCCCCCGGTCCATCTTCTGTAGGAACTCCCTCGTCCTCTGCACCTTGTTGTACTCCGCAGTCGTCAGGTACCATGGGAGGAATAACCAGATCCATGTCTTCTACCTCACCTGAACTAGGATGGT
The DNA here is from genome assembly GCA_037074715.1 of Magnolia kwangsiensis. Lineage (NCBI taxonomy): Eukaryota > Viridiplantae > Streptophyta > Magnoliopsida > Magnoliales > Magnoliaceae > Magnolia > Magnolia kwangsiensis. The sequence goes on along the minus strand of CM073578.1, from coordinate 124,667,269 downwards.
TCTTCTCTGGCTTACCAATGTCTTCTATACACTGATCTTCAAAGAAAACCACATCTCTGCACCTGACGAGCTTCCTCTCGGTCGGATCCCACAATCTGTAACCGAACTTTTCATCACCGTGCCCCAAGAACACACACTGCCTGATTTTCATATCGAGCTTGGACCTCTTGTCCTTTGGTACGTGAACGGATGCCCTGCATCCAAACACCCTGAGATGACTGTACGATGGATCCTGTCCAGTCCACACTTTCTCAGGTACTTCTCCATTCAATGGGGCTGATGAAGACCTATTTATCAAATACACCGCCGTGTGCATTGTTTCTCCCCAGAACGTCTTGGGCAACTTCTCATGGGATAACATGCATCTGATTCTCTCAACAATTGTGCGATTCATTCGCTCAACTATACCATTATGCTGGGGGTCTTGGGAACCATCTATTCATGCCGTATACCCAGGGACTTGCAGTACTCATGAAAGTCACCAATGTATTCACCACCATTGTCAGTGCGGATGCACTTCAATGATCTACTTGTCTCTCTCTCGATCATAACATGAAACAATTTAAACACACCAAAGACCTCGTCCTTGGATTTCAAAGCATAAACCTAAACCCTCCTAGATGCATCATATATAAAAGTGACAAAATACAATGCCCCACCCAAGGTTTCTATCCTCATAGGACCAAAAACATCAAAATAAACTAAATCTAATGCATGCACTTTATTAACATGAGAAGCAGTTTTAACAAATGAAACTCTATGTTATTTTCCTGATAAACAATCAAGATAGGTTTTGAGAGGTGTACATGTCACGTTTGGAAGGAACCGCTTCCTTGCTAGTAGTTGAAGCCCTTTTTCACTCATATGGCCTAGATGCCTGTGCCACATGTCAATAGCTGAATCTTCCGCTGCGTTCAACCCATCCTTACACACATTGACACTTACCTTGTAAAGGGTGCAACACTTCTTTCCTCTAGCTACGATCAACGAACCCTTGATGAGCTTCCAGTGCCCACCAACAAATCGACTTTCATAGCCATCATCATCCAGCCTTCCCGTCGACATCAAGTTGAGGCGAAGGTCTAGGATATGCCTCACATCCCTGAGAACCAATGTGCAGCCCATATTAGTTTTCACACAAATATCATCGACCCCTACGATCTTCAATATGCCAGAATTTCCCATCTTCACGGTCCCATAGCCACCTGACTTGTAGCTTGTGAAGAAGTCCCTACGTGGAGTCGCATGAAAAGAAGCTCTTGAGTTAATAACCCAGTCGGTGTCCTGACCCGTAGCCGTGAGACAAACATCATGATCTGTGGAAAGAATAATAACAATGTCATCATCTGAAGCGACCGCGGTAGAATCTGGTTCATCTTCCTTGTCCTTTCCTTTTTCTTTCTTGTCGTTCTTATTCTTATGACATTCATGCTTATAGTGACCCTTCTTACCACAGTTCTAGCATTCAACATCCTTTCTTTTACTCGACTTGCCTCTTGATTTATCTCGGGCCTTCCCGCCCTTCCCGTTCTTTCCTCTCCCGTTCCTGTGTCACAAGGGCCTCTTGATGAGTAGACCCCTGAGACTTCCTCCTTGTCTCCTCATTGAAGAGATAGCTAGTAACCTGTTCCATGGATATCTTTCTGTCTAACGCGGAGTTACTTAGAGACACCACCAATGTCTCCCAACTGTTAGGCAATGAACTAAGCAATAGTAAAGACTGCAATTTATCATTCAGGACCATCTTCATTTCGGAGAGCTGGTTCACTATATTGTTGACCTCATTCATGTGTTCGGCTACAGAACCACCATCCTAGAACTTGAGATTCACAAGTCGCCTTATCAGAAAGATTTTATTACCAGCTATCTTCCTCTCATATAGCCCTTCTAGTTTCAGCCATAAGATAGCGGCTGAGGTTTCCGTAGACACATGGTGGAACACAGAATCATCCATCCATTGTCTAATAAACCCCACCACCTTCCAGTCCAACTTCTTCCACTCATCATTAGTCATATCCTTGAATTTTGCTGATATGCCTAAAATTGGAGAATATAGGTCTTTGCAATAAAGCAAGTCTTCCATCTTAGCCTTTCATATGGTCCAGTTGGAACCATTGAGGCTGATCATCCTTGATGAGCCACCTTCCATAATTCCAAACCGATCCTACCCATTCAATGAACTTAGCTCTGATACTACTTTGTTGGGGGCCTTGCACAAAACCTTAGGATCTAGCCCTCTAGAACAAACTAGAATTATGGGATAATAAAAGCAATGAAGTAAATCAAAACATCAATCACGCAACACCAGGGATTTTTACGTGGAAAACCCTCAAAGAGGTAAAAACCACGAGACCTCATCCAGATCAACAATCTACTATAAAGCAGAACGTTACAACCAATCACAAGCACACAACGCTTGGATCAAACCTTCTTTACTCACGCAAGAACGTTACAACAGTAAGAGAAACAAAGAAGATGGAGAGATCTCACCGATTACGAGGACGTGAAAGCGCTAAAATATGGTAGATCACCTCTATGAGCATAGCCTCCCTTCCACAAGCTTCCTCTCTCTCTTTCTCTCTCTCTCACAATCCTAAACCCATTAGCAAATCCTTGCAAAGCTTTAGAAAATCCTAGAATACCCTGGAATAGACATCAATCCCGGATACACCCCTTTATATAAGAATAGAAAGAGGTAGAACCCAAATAGGAAACAAAATCCGCAGAATCTGTGCTTCCGTAATCGCATCTGCGGAACTCTTCGATCATATCGAAGGTCTCTCGATAACAGCGTCGATGTCATCTGAAAGTCGCTTGATGATATCGAGACAGGACCAAAACTGTCCAGCAACCCGGGGTAAAAATTCCAACAATTATCGATGCCATCGAAGGTCTATCGATAACAATCTCGATACCATCTGAAAGTCACTCGATGATATCGATAAGACAAAAAAAAGTCCAGCGACCAGGATTGAAAAATCCTACAATTATCGATGATATCGAAACCCATTCGATTTCATCGATTCCAGCAATGAGGAGAAAATCCCTATCAAATCTTCTCCTTTTCGACTCAGGAGGAATCCACTTTCTTCAAGCCAGCCCGGTTTCTACAAACCTTAAACTTACCCTTGAGCAAGCCTTGGTCATCATGTCTGACCCATTATCGTCCGTGTGGACCTTCTTAACCTGTAACACCTTTTGTTCCAAAGTATCTCTAATCCAGTGATACCGAACCTCTATGTGCTTTGACTTGGAGTGCTGACTTGGTGTTGAGGGTCAAATATTACATATTAGACCCCAGATATTGCCTGGATTTACGAACATTGTACTGTCTAATAGCCCGATTTAATCGTGTTTGTGATGCAGGGGTCTTTATGAGCTTGAATTGGAAATGGGTGTTAAAAGTATGGTTTTAGCGCTCAAGATGCACCAAGGCAAGGGACGCACTCCAGGGGACCAAGATCGACTGAAATTACACGTCAGGGATCCGAGAAAATCAAGGAACTAAAGCTCAAGTGGCCTGAAACTCATCCAAAATGTAAGATCACATGTTTCCCACCATACGTGGCCTGAGGACCATAAATTAACCGTACACGTCAGAAATCATCCATTGGATCATTATGGAAGTAGCCTAACAAGTAGATCAGCCCTTTAAATCTCGATCTGGAGCCCACCTACTATCCGTATATGCCTCAAAATTTGTCCCAACTATTAAAAAGATCTGATTTACGAGATGGATGGACTGGATTGCTCATAAACATCATAATAGAGCCCATCTAGTGTAGCATGTGTACAGTGCACATGTGCACTTGTCGTGCACCAAACGAGTTAAGTCGGTCAGCAAGACGCTGACCGACTTTCTTCTTTAAAAAAAAAAAAAAAATTCGCACCGCGTAACGCAGGCCGCTGGCCGTTTTTGCGGACGGTAATGGGCCCCACCCATTGCTCGTATGGCCGATCTGATCCGTCCACCGTGTAGAGGGCTATGAGAACTATAAAACCATGCTGACCTTTTGCACCCATGCATGCACACGTGTGAGATACAGAGGCCACAAAAGGGCTGCTCGGTAACATTCAAAACTGATTCTTCTGTGATTTCTTCTCTGGGCCACGTCAATGGACGTTCAAAACCACCCATTCTTAACTGAAATTTTGTTCTGAATCCAATGGATGGGGTGGATTTTCCAGAAAATACTTCTGTGGGGCCCACCAATCACAACAGTGAAATGGTGTGAAAGGTTTCGCACATCCGCGAAAACTGACTTTTCCAGGCGGTTTTGGCCCACCATCTTTGATCATATGGTAGATCTGAACCGTCTATCATGTAGAGGACCCAATAAAATCCTAAGGGACAGTGTTTATTTGAAATTTGAGCAAGAAAAGTGGCGTGTTTCGAGGCACCAAACTTGGCTGCGAAAAAGCTTTCACTAGGCATGCATAGCTTTCCAAATCCAATTCAAATCCGATTTTCACCACTCCAGTAGCTATATAAGGAGGTTTTGAACATGGGGAGCATTCATTCAGATCGAGGAAGGAAGAAAAAGAGAGACGTGGAGGTTCGGGCAGGGACTTGAAGCAGACGTGAGGGAGAGAGTATTTTCTTTTCTTTTATTATGAGATTTAACCCGTTCATGGCGGGCTGAACCTCTTAGCTAGGGCTAAGAGGTGAAGCTTGTAGTGAGATGGAAAATTTGATTTTATTTAAATTTTAATGCATGAATTGACTTTGATTTTAGTTAATTATTATGGGAATGTTTTAGGTTTTTAATGGTCTGTTGTGATTGAAATTACAATGGGTCTGCAATGGCTTTGAATATTTGCGTTCTCTTTAATGTTTATGATGTCAGGAAGCCCTGTTGTTCACCATAGTCTCCTGGGCAAGGTTGGATGACGGTACCCTTCCTAAACTTCATACATGTGATGGGTTGGTAATTAGTTTAATTCTGTTGTTTGCCATAGTCTTTTGGGCATGGTTTGGTGATGAAATCCATTCTAATTCATACACCTTTCATCTCTTTGAAAACTAGATCAACGGCAGTTCAGTAATTTTCATAATTTTTGATGCAAGCATAAGTTCTCCCCGATCTCTACAAGTGGATCCTCTGAATCCCTAGTTTCATATCTCTGATTTGTTTCCTAAGTTTTAGATTAATTATTCTACAAGTATTTCACCATTGCTAATTGATTTAGAATTCATTTTAGCCTAGTTCTAGTTCTAGTTAGTTTTAGATAACGTACAAGTTTTAGTCCCTTGGGATTCGACCTCGGTCTTACCGAGTTATTACTACATCACAACCCTGCACTTGGGGAGTGAACAAGTTTTTGGCGCCGTTGCCGGGGACTGACGGCTACGTTTTTCTGAAATTAATTAGTTTTAGGATTATTTTAAGATTATGATTTTTACTAACTTTATTTTTAGGTTTAGATTTTCCTGATTTTTTTTAGAATTAACTTGTCTTTCCTGTTTTGTAGGATTATGAGATAGAAACTTCTAATTTGGTGATATCTTTCTAATTTCTTTATTTTTTCTATTTTTAGAATTAGGGTTTTATTTTTAGAGATTTTCTAATCCTAGACTTCCTCTTTTTAGAAACTAACTTGTTTTGTCTTATTTTGCAGGATTTTAATATAGGAATCTCTAGTATGGTAACATCTTTCTAACTTCTCCCCCTCTTACTTTTCACTTTGCTATAGGACCTTCTCTTCTATTTTTCATAGGATTAAATTCAAGTTAAGGGTTTCATCATGTATATGTACGAGTGGCAACGTCAGTATGCTGAGAAGAATAACTTATTTTGGGATGATGATGAAATAAATCAACCTATGTCTCAAAACTTTTCTGAAACTATCATCGAGAACCGATCAAAATATAAAAATCCACCGGTTAAGAAGTCTTTACGTGATTATATGCTGGAGAACAATTACACCCCACGGATTAACAAAACAGTACGTGAGTGTTGGGGTTATCATAACTTTGGTTGTGAGAATTATTATCATCCATCCGATAAAACAATGCGTGATTGTATCATGAGTGATAATAAGTATTACCAACCAGCAGATTCTCCCACTTATGATCAGTATGACTATAACCAGTGGAAACATCAAAATTGGAAAAATGAACCAACTACATGTTATAATGATTATTCTCTTGGATCCCCTACCTTTGAGATCCATCTAGAAACGATCCAAGAGGATTCATATCAGCGTAATCTTTCGGCCTGTCTTGTGGAAATGAGAAAAGTAATGGAAACAATGAAAGGACTCGATGCGCGTCTTGATAGGATAGAGGAGGCTCGGTCATCCCAGCCACGACCTAATCTAGAAATACAATGCGAAAAAAGTGATCCGCACCCACTTTTAAAAGAATCTGGAATTTGGAATGAGGAGTTGGATTCCGTTAGTGAGCATGTGGTTCAATTTTCCGATGAGTCAATCTCGATGACTGTTCGAAAGAATGGTGAAGATACATGGGTGTCTTTTAAATACATTGATGATAACACAGTTTTCTTACATGACACACAAGATTTCAATGATGAGGAAGATGTTAGTTTATGCGAACCTCAACCCATGTTAGGTGTAGAATGTGAGGAAAGTGATCCCATCCCAAATGTGCACTGCACTGGACTAGACAATGATGCGTATTGGGATGAGGATCATGAATGTGTAGCCCAAATTCTCCCTGAATCAATCTCAAATCTGGTCCAGGTCAACGATCAAGACGTGCACGAAGTGATCGGTCAGGAAGATCTACTCCACTCATCTAACATGCCTGATTTAAATGTGAAGAATGAACCTCTTACAACCGACTCTTCTAACTCTTGTGAGACATGTTTAGACCACTCCCTTGAATTGAATGATGATATGATTCGGGAGGAGTTGCCCGCTACAACTCTGGAATTTGAAACCACTCAGTTAAGGCCACCATCTGAGCTGCAAACAATTGAGAATTCAGCGCCTCAATTGAGTAATTTCAATGAACAGAGTGATTACATCAATGCTTCACTTACTGATTTTCAATCTATCTGTGCAGGACTGGAGCAAGAGAGTGTACCTCCATCCACTTTCAAGGATGATGGATTCTTTGCGCAGATCATCACAAGCCACAAAAATGAGTCACACTCATCTGAATTTTCCAACTCGTGGGATTGCTTGGCACACTTTGCGGTTTCAAACGATCCCATGTTAAAAGACAAAGTGGATACCTTGCGAGACAACATCTCGGTAGTCATCACTGACCGAACGAACTCTTATTCTGAAACCCTCTCTTCCCCTGATCCTAAACGTCTATTAGTAAAGGAAGAGGAGCTGAATCTAAAATCGAAGTTTGGAGCTTCGGAATATGTTGAGACTACATTACTTTTTAAGAAGTTTTCTAAACTTTATTTACTTGTAGTCTTTGATTCACCATACAATACTAACGTTGAAACTTCTTCTGTCTTAGGTGAATCGTATATATTACGGATACCTCTAGCAATTCAATGAAAGATTTCTTATGAGGTACATAAGTCTCTCTGGAAAGTCATGCTCCAGGGCGCCCAAGCCTGTTGCAAAAAAGGCTTTTGGATGATCCTGTTGAGGAGCTTACTAAGAGACTTATCAAGATATTGGCCGGAAGGGGAACTTTGCGGCATGATCGATTCAATTTTTGTGGGTAACATTACTGCAAACCCTCACGAGACTACAACTCGTCCACTAGGGGTAACCTAGGGGTTTAAAGGCTTGTTGCATACGCTAAATGCAATCGAGAGCACCTGCGAAAGTAGTATAGGTAGGATTTTATTTTTGTTATTTTTGTTCTGCTTTCTCTCTCATGCTGATAAGCTTCCATGCCGTGATCTATTGGAAACTCTCTTGATTCGTTATTCAGGTACTATCTTCCCATCACTTCTCATTTACTTTCGTTGTCCCATGTGCATTGCATGCTCATATCTTTTATATTGAGGACAATGTAGATTTTAGGTTGGGGGTGGGGATTAGGTTTCCTAATTAGTATTTTCTTGGTCTTGAGCAAAAATTGTGAAATTTTTTTTTAAAAATTTTCCAAAAATTTCTACAAATTCGAAGTGATTTTGACAGATATCCTTAATTTAGATTTTCAAGGTACATAATGGTGGATTTATGACTCTTGGATTCCGTATCTGTTAGATTTCATAGTTAAGTGAATTATTAATCCATGATTAGAAGTTGTAAACATTGATTGAATCATGATTTCAGGACACGTCTTGCTTACACATTAAGATTTCAGTTCCATATCGAAGGATTAACTTGGTAATCACTAAGCACGAAAGGAACCAGCCTGAAATATCTTGTCATCACGGTATAAAAATTGAAAAGGTTGGATAATTAATCTTCACCATAGGTTTGCTCCCTATAGGTGTAGAGTTAATTTCCCATGAATGATATGTGAAAAAGAGTCAAGTGTACGATCTTCACCATAGGTTTGCTCCCTATAGGTGAGGATTTGATTCCCCTTCCTTGACATTACTTTGAATAGAAAAATCACAAGTTAATAGGTTAATCTATGAGGCAAGTTTTGGATTAGGTTTTAGTTGTCATGAATTTTCTTGTTGGTTACCAATGATATCATGAAATTGACGATTGGATCTCTTAATGATGATAAGCCGAGATTAGACTATACATCCATGGATCTCAATGTTTAAAATTTTTTTAATTGATGGATTAATGCTTTACACTTGATTATGAAGTCTACCGTGCGCTTGAGCTCGGGAGAAAACAATTTCTAACATTCATGGATATTAAATTACTCGTATTTTGTTCAAAATCTCACTCGATTTCATAGAAAGTTCTCCTATAATTCTCAACTTAGTTTTCGCATACTTTGCTCTGGACTAGCAAAATGCTGGTTGGGGGTTGTGTTGAGGGTCAAATATTACATATTAGACCCCAGATATTGCCTGGATTTACGAACATTGTACTGTTTAATAGCCCGATTTAATCATGTTTGTGATGCAGGGGTCTTTATGAGCTTGAATTGGAAATGGGTGTTAAAAGTATGGTTTTAGCGCTCAAGATGCACCAAGGCAAGGGACGCACTCCAGGGGACCAAGATCGACTGAAATTACACGTCAGGGATCCGAGAAAATCAAGGAACTGAAGCTCAAGTGGCCTGAAACTCATCCAAAATGTAAGATCACATGTTTCCCACCATCCGTTCGGCTCGAAACTTCATACGTGGCCTGAGGACCATAAATTAACCGTACACGTCAGAAATCATCCATTGGATCATTGTGGAAGTAGCCTAACAAGTAGATCAGCCCCTTAAATCTCGATCTGGAGCCCACCTACTATCCGTATATGCCTCAAAATTTGTCCCAACTGTTAAAAAGATCTGATTTACGAGATGGATGGACTGGATTGCTCATAAATATCATAATAGAGCCCATCTAGTGTAGCATGTGTACAGTGCACATGTGCACTCGTCGTGCACCAAACGAGTTAAGTCGGTCAGTAAGACGCTGACCGACTTTCTTCTTTAAAAAAAAAAAAAAAATTTCGCACCGCGTAACGCAGGCCGCTGGCCGTTTTTGCGAACGGTAATGGGCCCCACCCATTGCTCGTATGGCCGATCTGATCCGTCCACTGTGTAGAGGGCTTCGAGAACAATAAAACCATGCTGACCTCTTGCACCCATGCATGCACACGTGTGAGATACAGAGGCCACAAAAGGGCTGCTCGGTAACATTCAAAACTGATTCTTCTGTGATTTCTTCTCTGGGCCACGTCAATGGACGTTCAAAACCACCCATTCTTAACTGAAATTTTATTCTGAATCCAATGGACGGGGTGAATTTTTCAGAAAATACTTCTGTGGGGCCCACCAATCACAACAGTGAAATGGTGTGAAAGGTTTCGCACATCCACGAAAACTGACTTTTTCAGGCGGTTTTGGCCCACCATCTTTGATCATATGGCAGATCTAAACCGTCTATCATGTAGAGGACCCAATAAAATCCTAAGGGACAGTGCTTATTTGAAATTTGAACGAGAAAAGTGGCGTGTTTTGAGGCACCAAACTTGGCTGCGAAAAAGCTTTCACTAGGCATGCATAGCTTTCCAAATCCAATTCAAATCCGATTTTCACCACTCCAGCAGCTATATAAGGAGGTTTTGGACATGGGGAGCATTCATTCAGGTCGAGGAAGGAAGAAAAAGAGAGACGTGGAGGCTCGGGCAGGGACTTGAAGCAGACGTGAGGGAGAGAGTATTTTCTTTTCTTTTATTATGAGATTTAACCCGTTCATGGCGGGCTGAACCTCTTAGCTAGGGCTAAGAGGTGAAGCTTGTAGTGAGATGGGAGATTTGATTTTATTTAAATTTTAATGCATGAATTGACGTTGATTTTAGTTAATTATTATGGGAATGTTTTAGGTTTTTAATGGTCTGTTGTGACTGAAATTACAATGGGTCTGCAATGGCTTTGAATATTTGCGTTCTCTTTAATGTTTATGATGTCAGGAAGCCCTGTTGTTCACCATAGTCTCCTGGGCATGGTTGGATGACGGTACCCTTCCTAAACTTCATATATGTGATGGGTTGGTAATTAGTTTAATTCTGTTGTTTGCCATAGTCTTTTGGGCATGGTTTGGTGATGGAATCCATTCTAATTCATACACCTTTCATCTCTTTGAAAACTAGATCAACGGCAGTTCAGTAATTTTCATAATTTTTGATGCAAGCATAAGTTCTCCCTGATCTCTACAAGTGGATCCTCTGAATCCCTAGTTTCCTATCTCTGATTTGTTTCCTAAGTTTTAGATTAATTATTCTACAAGTATTTCACCATTGCTAATTGATTTAGAATTCATCTTAGCCTAGTTCTAGTTCTAGTTAGTTTTAGATAACGTACAAGTTTCAGTCCCTTGGGATTCGACCTCGGTCTTACCGAGTTATTACTACATCACAACCTTGCACTTGGGGAGTGAACACTTGGATTCTTGCTCAAGTGTATAGCACTTTGGTTATCGCAATAGACCACGTGCTGCTCTTGTTTCAAGCTAAGTTCCTGTAGGAACCTCTTCATCCAAAACATCTCTTTACATGCCTCAGTGACTGCAATGTACTCGGCCTCTGTAGTCGACAATGCTACGACCTTCTGTAGCTTGCTCTGTCAAAAAACCGCTCCCCCTGCAAACGTGAACATGAACCCCGATGTAGACTTCTTGGAGTCTATGTCACCTGCCATATCTGCATCTGTGTATCCCTCTAACATAGGTTTTCCGTCACCATAGCATAGGCTCAACCTGGATGAGCCTCTTAGATACTATAGTATCCACTTCATCGTTGCACAATGCTCTTTGCCATGATTGGCAAGATACTGGCTGACAACACCAACCGCATATGCTATGTCTGGGTGTGTACATACCATAGCATACATCAAACTTTCTACGGCTGAGCAAGCTAATATTGTGCAACGGTGAATGTCTATCCGCAGAATAGAAAACAACATCGATGTCATCTGAAACAAAATCCGCAGAATCTGCACTTCTGCAATCGCATCTGCGGAACTCTTCGATCATATCAAGGTCTCTCGATAATAGTGTTGATGTCATCTGAAAGTCGCTCGATGATATCGAGACAAAACCAAAACTGTCCAGCAACCCGGGGTGAAAATTTCAACAATTATCGATGCCATCGAAGGTCTATCGATAACAATCTCGATACCATCTTAAAGTCACTCGATGATATCGACAGGACAAAAAAAAGTCCAGCGACCAGGATTGAAAAATCCTGCAATTATTGATGATATCGAAACCCATTCGATTTCATCGATTCCAGCAATGAGGAGAAAATTCCCATCAATCTGCTCATTTCAGGTTTTGTCTTTGCTCGATTATTTGGTTGATCATCACATGTTTCAGGTATTCATATGCTCGATTTGTTACTAACATCATGGTGGGCCCCACCTAGGGTCGAGCAACTCTTACCCTTTGGACTTAAATGTCCACAAAACGTCTTGCTCTTATTGATTACCATGTTAACCTAACCCTTTTTTTATTTTTAAGGAAAGTGGAATAGGGCCACCAAAAATTTTATAACAGAGGAAGATGATGTACAGCCTTTCGGGCGGGCCCTACAAGAAAAGAGCTGGGACCACCTATCATAAGTAACCTTTACAGGGAAACCATGAAAAAACAAGGAGAGAAGAGGGACATCCGAAGAGGGAACTGGATCAGAATGGCTGGAGAGAGGGCTCTGGCGAAGTAAACAGGAAACTGGGGAGGAGCAGATAAGGCTGAGAAGGGACATAGCGGAGGGAGCCTAACCAATACCCATTCTGCAGTTGCTACATCTCAGCGAGCCCACTCCAGCTTTGTCTAGGACTAGGGAACCTCGCACTTTGATGGGAAGGCCCACAAGCGAAGTGAAGAACTTGTCAGGAGCACCGCTGCTAGCCACAATAGCGAGTCCATCGGCTGGGGCGTTACCTTCTTTGAAGGTGTGTTTAAATCGGACGTTGAGAGTCTCTGCTAGTTGATGAATGGAATGGATGATGTACCAGAGATTCCAGCCACACCAAAGAGCAGGAGAGGAGACCGCTTCAAATAGAACCTTGGAGTCAGTTTCTACTTCTATGGTTGACAGGCCCAAGTCTCTGCAGTAAGTCAGCCCATCAGCCATTGCATGGGCTTCCGCTTGCATATTGGAGAGAATGTCGTATGTGGAGTGAAAAGCAAAGATGAGGTTCCCATCGCAATCACGACAAACTAACCCTCCACCACTGGGTCCCGGATTCCCACGGGATGAACCATCAACATTTAGTTTTAGCCACGGGGCAAGGGGCCTAAGCCATTTAATGAGTACCATACGACGGGTGCGGATGGGAGGCACAATGACAACGAGACCCTGGTGCACAAGATTGGCCCAAGCATTAGCATCAAGTCCCGGTATAAGCGCTCCAAAGTCCAAAAGCCATTTGTTGATCTTTGAGATGATGAGGCCTGGATTGATGAGCCGATTATTGAAAATTGATCCATTTCTGGCAAGCCAAATCTCCCAAATAATTATAGGTAAGGCCAGCCCAAGAATAAGCCTCTTGTAAGAAGAGAAGGAAGCCAAAGAAGACCAAAGTAGGATTCAGACTTTAATGGGCTGATCCTGGATAATTGGGACGTGGAATAGAAGGGCAAAATGGTCCCAAATTCGCTTCGCAGTCTCGCTCTGACTGAACAAGTGATTTCCGTCCTCAATCTAAGGACACAGAGAGGGTGTTGCTGGGAATGAAGAGGGCTGAGATTAGAGATTATTGGGCCGGCTGAGGGAGGATGAGGAAGACATTATCAGGGGAGGGGGATATAGCTGGATTTGGGGCTGGTTATGGGCGAGAGAGATTGAGGCGAGCTGAACAGGAGGGGGCTGATTGTGACTCCAAGTTGGGAAAGAGGACTGATCCTGCCGGTGAGTGTGAGGAGACCTGGGGTGGACGAAGGGTTGCTGATTGTTGCTGGGGGGGGGGGTTGGCTTGTCGGAGAGGGACAATGGAAGGAAGAGGATCACGGCTAAAAAGGGCCAAGGACCTTGTTGGGTCGGCCTGAGCAAACTCCAGATGAGCTGCAGGGCTGATTGTGGAGGTAAAGTTGGTTGTTGAACCACAACAGCAGCACTTAGATGCTAGACTAATGTCGAGCCGTTGAATGGCTGAATCCACCAGTATCACGTTATTCATAATCTTCCAAACTAGGATAGCAATTTTGGGAGGAATAATCTTGTTCCAGATCCATTTGGCCCATTGTTGCTCATGTCTTGGAAGTTTGAGAGCATTCCAAGCTGATTTGGTGGTGAACTTCCCGTTGGAGGATAGCTTCCAAATCAGCCTATCTCTTCTATCAGTGATGTAAACTCCACTATCAAGGATAGAATGAAGGGCTGAGGCGGGAAGAAGATCAGTACCGGGGACAGGTCCCAGGATCCTGCTAACCTAACCCTGACCATACGTAGGAACCACTTAATGTTTGTGAGAAATCCACCCCATCCATCTGCTTTTCCAACTCTCATTTTAGGGAATGAACCTAAGGTAGATCCAAAGCTTAAAGCGGCCCGGGATGGCCCCAAAATGTTTCTACTGTGGACGTTCTATCCCATTGTTTCATGTCATGTGACCCACTAGAGATTGGCATCGGCTTAATTTTTGGTTCCCTGCCATAAAATGAGCTGAGAAAACAAATAGACAAGTGAATTTGTATTAAAAATAAAAAAATAATAATAAATAAAAATCCTGTGGCCCAACGAATCTTTCAACTGTTGGCGTTTAATTCCAACTGTTTTATATTCGTTTGGCTCATTTGAGCTTTGGGTCTGGCTCATTTTTGGACTCATGCCCTCAAAATTGTTTGGTTATCTTGAGCTTTGGGTCTGCCTTATTTTTGGACTCGTGCCCTAGAATAGTATGGAAAAATGTATGAACGGTGTGGGTGTAACACATCCATCAGATGAGGCCCACAGAATGTTATCATGTCAATGCAGTGAAGATGTCAGCGTTATGGGGTCTATGCTGTGTAATATGAGTCTGTATGAATTATGGTATTAGCCCGATGAACATCAAGCTAAGTACCATGCTGATAAGTCAATTTGTTTGTCCCTTATCTGGATACAATGATTAAAGTAAAAAAAAAATAAATCATAATTTGTCAATTGTATATACTTGCTCATCAGCTAATATTCAGGCTGGATACATGTGATGGGTGTGATTTTGACGATCCTATTCATTGGTGCTAGGTGGATAGTAGATGTTACTTCAAAAGAGATGTCCGTCCAATTAGCAATGTTCACGAGACCACGCCTATCTTGATGCATAAACATTCATGTGGACCCGACCTATCCTCATGTGTCCTCATGCAATGGATGGTTTGGCTAATGACCCCAAAACCAGGCCAACAAATGGGTGTCAAAGCTCTGTGCTCCACCATAATGCAAGTGTTTTTTTTTTTTTTTTGACAGCTCATTTTGGAGCACGATCCAAAAAATAGGCAAATCCAAATCTCAGGTAGACTACACTATAGGAAAATAGTGTTGATTGAACGTGCATCATTAAAAGCTTCCTTAGGCCCACCTTACTGTTTAATTTCCCATCCAACTTGATGATAAGATGATGAGGTCACAAAGACTTGGATGAGGGGAAAACACAAATATTAGCTTAATCCAAAACTTTTGTAGTAAATCATCAGTGAGCATTCAATCCCCCTGTTTTATGTTGTATGGTCCGCTTAAGATTTGAATCTGCTTCATTTTTGGGCTCATGCCATAAAATAAGCTGACGAAATGGATGAACAACGTAAAACACATACATGGTGGCGGGGCCAACAGAGCTTTGGCACGACTAGCTGGCTGGTGTTGTGCTCAATATCTTGTTTGTCCACACAATGACATTCATACAATTGATGAACAGGTTGAAATGGAAAAAAACAAGGGGGGGCAAGATGTACATAAAATGTCCAAGTTGGATGGATATGTCGACAAGGGTACAACTGACTTTTCTGTAACGGTCCCATCCCATCCGTTGAGTATACATAGGGTAAGCGGCTGCAAGATGTATATAAAATAGGTAAGTCGGTTTTGGTAAATAGTTTAAAGCATAAGTTTTTTGGTGTAGCCAAAAAGGCAAGCGGCTGTATGGAAAAATCCCTAAAAAGAAATATCTTTACACAGTATCGACTACACTTTCGCAAATGCAATTCATATCTATAGTGTATCCAAACATACCCTAAAATCACATAATACATCCATATTTACTGGAAGATGAAATACATAAAACGAAGGCATTGCAAAGAGATTGGAAAAGATTTGATACCGACATTTCACTTATTAAGCAACATTCAACGTACGCTGGACATGCATGGATTGGGCCCATTATGAAAGGAGGATTGCCCAAAAATCTCCCCGATAGAAGATCCTGACCCTTCAATCTTTGTCCAATTATCTACCTAAGAATCAGATTGCCATTTCTTTTCCTTAACCGTGTAACTGTTAAGCCACAGATTGAAAGGGTCCGAAGATCTAACCCAGTTTATCAGTTCAACGGTCTAGATTACCAAGTCATGGACCCCAAATTTATATGGCCAAGATGAAATCAATCAAACTGTCCACTAACTGGTCGGAAGATCCTCCTTTCCTCAGGCAACGGTCTACATTCTCCTTCAGATCCTTGATCCTTTCCCTCATCTCCTCCCCTTCCTGTCCCACCATTAGTTTTCTGATGGCCCACTCTATCTTGTCTTTCTGCAACCCATGCTCTAGTCGAATCCCCACCCTCCAAACATGGCTGACCAACCTAGCATTCACCGGTTGGTCCGCGAAACATGGCCAACAAAGCATGGGGACCCCTTCACATATGCTCTCCAGCGTTGAATTCCATCCGCTATGTGTCCAAAAGCCTCCCACTGATGGATGGGCCAGCACTTCCTGTTGTGGGGCCCACTTGACGATAAGTCCATGGTCGCCTACCATGTCTTTGAACCCCTCAGGGAACTCAGCCCACATCAAGCCACGAACCGAGCTGGGCCAGACCACCCACAAGAGGGGCTGACCACTGTGGGCGAGGCCCCACGCTGTCTCAATCAGTTCACTCCTGTCCATTGCAGCTAAACTCCCAAAGCTCACGTAGATAACGCTTTTCCGTGCTTGTTGGTCTAGCCAAGTGATGCAGCTGCGGTCTTGCGTTAGCAGGCTGCTGGAGCCAGACATGTCCATCCAATGCTTGTGGAGCGGCCCGATCGGGAAGATGGGAATCTGGAAATCGTGGCGGAAGTCTGTCAATGTGGTTTGTTCAAGGCAATCCATCGTGTTCACAATGAGCCCTGATGAAGCCCTGGTGGCCACGATCATGTCGTCTATGAACTGAAACAACATGTCCAAGTTGGATGCACTGAAGACTGGTAGGTCTTTGATTCGTAGGATGGGAAGGTCTGGCAATGGGCCATCTGACTGGGGATCTGGTGACGCACATTGGCGAATTTGTTCATGGGTGAGAAACAGAAAGATGTGGAATTATCAAAAGAGTTGCATGGGGCCGTTGAGGTCTGGACCACCCGCCTGTGGGC
This sequence comes from Magnolia kwangsiensis, assembly GCA_037074715.1. NCBI lineage: Eukaryota > Viridiplantae > Streptophyta > Magnoliopsida > Magnoliales > Magnoliaceae > Magnolia > Magnolia kwangsiensis. The sequence goes on along the minus strand of CM073578.1, from coordinate 124,650,215 downwards.
CATGGTTTGGTGAGCAAGACTGTTGATTTGATGATTTTCTTAGTCCAACAGGTGGCCATGATGTGAAAATTCCCTGCATTTGTTTCTCAGCCGTTTAGCTACCGGCCATTGATCAAAGGGTTAGGATTGAACCTTCAGTAGGGAAGCAATGGTCTGAGCCGGTCGGCTAGGGGAGCCCGAAACTATAAACTCAAGGTCTATGCCCGACCTACCACATCAGGGCCAAGCCAGAGCTAGGCTGGGCCTGACTGGGTTGAGCCAAAATGACTCGAGACCAGGCCCATCTGCATATTGATTGGACCCATGCCATGGGCCAATCTAAAATTTTCAAGCCTGAACAAAGACAGGTAGGCGAGCCACCCAGATCAACTATCTGGACCACCAAACCCTGGGCCCCACTAGTATGAAATAAGAAAACCCCACATGAAACCATCTTCAAAATAAGCCGAGGCTAGCAATGTTATTGAGATCATTAGAATGTATAGAAGTTCCAAATAGACGCAATCAAACCAAGAAATCAATCAAAGAACTATTCGTGGTGTGGACAATCCAATCAATTTATTTGTAGTGTCCACCAGGTCCTGCCCACACTTTCATGGGCCATGGCATAAAAATACACCGACCAAATGGACTGCGCCATATAAATCATGCCTAAAAACCTATAAAATCATGTGGATGTGGTCCGCCTAAGTCTTTGAATGGCCTGATTTCTTGGGTGGGATTCATCCTGTGGGGTCCATCTTCTGAATAGATTGGATTGCAAATAGAAAACATAATGGGACATGCACAATCTAGAAGACTTTTAATGGTGGGCGTCCTCATCGCAACTTCTACTTGTGGTGTGGTCTACTTGATTAATAGATTGAATGTCATGCACACATCATGGTTGGCCACACACATTTGGTTTTAGGTTAAGGTTAACCTATATAGAAAGGTTGGCAGTGGTCTCTTATGTCTGAGAAATAGTAAGTTTGCAGTGGTACAAAAGGCTATGTCACTGTTGGTTGGTTAGATGATTTGCGGGACCCTCAAGTGATCCGTTAGGGCATGCATGAAGTGTATGAGATCGTTGGTGATGATGCATGCAATACGGAAGCCTGAGTTCTCTGGTAAACAGTCCAACCCATTGATCCAGACTGTTCATTAGTTCCAATACACATTTCAGGGACTACCATTCAAACAAAAAACCTCGATTCCGAAAAATAATAAGGATTTAAAGAATGGCTTTTTATATGGTTATGATTTTTTACACAAAAATAGGTCCAACCAACAATTTGATCCGTCTATCTGTTAGAGCCCATGATGGATTTCTTATGATTCTAAAGAGTAACTTTTGTTAGGCAATCATAACCATCCCATCCGTGGCTTGGAAAAGGGATGGTTATAGAAAATCAGGCCAAATTAATTATTGATTGGGTCATCTGATCAGTGTGATTTTCTGCATGGTAGTCCATGAAATGTGTTCTGGACTTGATAGACGGTACTGATCAATCAACTGAACTGTCCATGAAACAAAGCAAATGTCACTATTAGGGTCTGATTAGTGTTTCTCATGGGTGAACATGCTTTTATTTTTCATCAGGGGTGGCAATGAGATGCGTCAGGACACGATTCAACTGGGCCAGCCCACTTTTGAGCTGGGTTTGGGCCAAGCTAATTGGGTCCCAAATTTTCATTGAACGGAAAGTATTCTATCATTCCATGCAACCGTATCTACGCTATCATAATCTTTCATATATATATATAGAGAGAGAGAGAGAGAGAGAGAGAGAGAGAGAGAGAGGCTAATTTTAGCCTGCAATTCATTTAAAAGGGTGAAAATAACATGACAGGGACCATACTTTTTTTTTCAGCCTATCATAAAAACCTATGCATGGTCCAATATTCCTTAATGGCACCGAGCCCCACCTTATCTAACGCAGCTATCCCTGGGATGGCAAGAGGAAGCTCTCGTGCAACCTTGTAGCAGCGATTACTTTGAAGCTCACTGCCCTCTCGCGCCAGCCCATCTGCCGTGTCATTCTCCTCTCTTGTTGTGAACAAAGCGGAAGCTACCCGACCTATTGAGGCGGGAAATGCGACCTATCCAATGCCTCCATTTCTAGCCCACCTGCGAGATTTGGTTAAGCGAGTCCACCACCAACTTAGAATCCGATTCAACTACCACCTTCCACAACCCTAGCCATGCGCAGATAGCAAGCCCCTCAAAGACTACCGTAAATTCCGCACTGTTGTTTGTGCCTAGCTCATAACCATTGGAAAAGGCAAAGATGATGTTTCCGTCAGCCCTCCTGCAAATGCCGCCTTCTCCCGACATCCTCAGGTTCCTCTTGGTCAACCCATCAATATTTAGCTTGACCCAGCCACCTCAACCATTTCACCACTTCAAAATGCTTTGCGGGGAGGGGAGGCGGAGTAATACCTAGATTCATGAGTTGAAGCCGACCGACCCAAGATTCCAATCCGGCTTGAGAGTCCCCTTTGCTGACCCATCCCAGCCACCAGTTAATACCCGTTATGACAGCTGGGTAGGAGATAGTCTTGCCATCGAACTTAGCTCAGTTTCTTGCTTTCCAGATTTCCCAAAGCATAAAGCAAGGGGCGGCCAAATCGCGTAGCTAGAATAAGGAGATACCCTGCGTCATTGGCCCCCACCATTGGGCCATCCTTTCTGGGGCTGAGCTGTGGGTCTCAAGGTTAATACCAAAGACATCGCTGAAGTGGCACCAAATCACAAAAGCTAGAAAGTTGCTATTAAACATATGGTCTAGAGTTTCAATGTTGGGGCGCCGCTAGCCATGGATTTGCAGGTAGCAAGCACAAGAAGACGCTAAAGAGATACCCTTCGCTTGGACCCTATCATCCATAGGCAGAGCACCTACCATTAGTCTCCAAATGAACTTAGCTATCTTTGGTGGAACCCGAGAGTGCCACACCCACCTGGCCTAACCCCTTCTTTGATCGCTGATTCTATGTTTTGCCCACGCAAACTTCACTGAGAATTCTCCTAAAGGAGTGAAAGGCCAGACGCAATAGTCTTCCTCCTCTATCATGCAGAACCCCCCTAGAATATGTGATGGATGACCTCCAGAGTGAGGAAATCTGGGACCGAGGAAGGGAGGAGGGGGTGTTGCCTTCCAATGAAGTCCTTGACTTTCGCATGCAAAGAATCTGGGATCTACTTGATTGCAATGTCCAACAGGGGGTTGAGCCTAGTCCAATCCACATCCCAGAGATTACATTCTCCATTCCCTATTTTCTAGTGCACATTTGCAACCAGAAAAGGAACTAACCTTTAGATGCTTTTCCAAAGCGGGGAGGCCACAATCAGTCGCGCTCCACTTCTAGCGGTTCTGCTAGGCAACCTGGGGTCCCTATATTTAGCCGTCATGGAGGCAAACTAGAGACTGTTGCCGTTACCATGGATCACAACCCAAGCCATCTTAAGTTGCAACACTGCCATCATATCACCTGATTTTCTATTACCCAAACCTCCTTTAAAATTTGGAATCGCTATCCTCTTCCAGCTGGTCTAATGAAGTTTCCTCTTGCCATTCGCCCAACCCCAGATGAAGTTAGCAAAGCACCTCTCCATATCAGCCAATGACTAAACGAGAAGGGGGGTGGCAGCCATCGTGTGTACTGGAATACTTCCCAGCCATTGACTAAACTTAAGATGGGCTTGATTAAGGTTACTAGGCCCACTTGAGAGAGGATCCTTATATTCCAACCATTGACCTTAGCAACCATTTTATCTATCAGCGGCTTGAATACTCCCTTAGAGACTCTCCCTCTGAGAATCGAACCCCCAGACACATGGATCCCGACGGCACCTTAGATATCTTTAGCTTGTTTCCTATGGCTCTCACCCTACCAAGGGACAGCTTAGATGAGCAAAAAAAGCCACTCTTTGTGAATTTTACTTTTTGCCTAGAAGATTCTTGATAGGATTCCAAGAAGGCATTGATCGCCGCTAGGGATGAGGCGCTCCTGTTAGCGAACAACAATGTATCATCCGTGTAGAGCAGGTGGGAGATGAGAGAGCAGCCCATCTTAAGTTTGAAAGGTTGGCAGAGACCACGGCTAATAATGGACTTGATACCTCTGCTGAATACTTCTGCGATTAATATGAAGAGAATAGGGGAGAGCGGATCCCCCCTCCCTTAGCCCGCGCGAGGACCTGAAGAAGCCCTTCGCCTCCCTATTGATGAGAATAGAAAACCAATAGTTATTCCAACACTTTTTAACCATGTCCACCCAACAATTTTTGAATCCGAAGCAATGCAGCACCTGCTTGAGAAAGTTCTAATCAACTCTGTTGTAAGCTTTTTCCATATCCAGCTTAATTGTAATGTTACCCCTGCGCACAATCTCCCTGAAAACTTCTTGAGCTTGTGCTATGTTTTCCGCAAAGGCGCGACCATAGATGAAGGCCCTTATATGTAAATCTAAATATCTTAATATTTAAGGGGAAAAAAAAAACGATAGTCGAAGGACCACCATATAAAATGCACTCCTTGACTGCAACAACTGTAAAACAGTATGAATTCTTTGTATCTTATTTAGAGACCAGTGGGCCCATCTATGATCAACAAAGACTATTTGGAATCATACGATCTTGAACCCAAAATATTTTGATCTAGGAGTTCCTTTGTTGGGTATTCCCCATTCATGATAAGGCCCATCATGCAAATGGTTAGGATAGCCGAGAATGACCCTGGATCCAGTGTTATGGTCCCGACATATAGTATAGCGATATGTGAGATACGTCCAAGCAGACCCCATTTAACATGACCTAAAACTAACAAATTTTGGAAAAAAATAACCATACAATCAAGGGCGCCATGCAGAATAGACAATGAATGGTTGTGATCGTCGGCTGATTGCAATCCACGTTGGACTGCTATCCAATGGTCCTCCATGATCATTGGTGGGCCTAGTTGGTCCTCACATATAATTCATGCCATTCTCAAATGAACCGAGAATTCCTGTATTTTCTTCATGAAACAGGAATCTTATATTTTGATTCTGAACACAAGCATACCTGGGATGGGGAAGTATCCCTTATCAGGATTTGGCTCTTTTTTCTTTCTTTTTTAAAAGAAATAATTAAATTTTTTTTTGTATCCTACTAAAATGAATTTGAAAATATAAAGAAAAAGTTACTTTTTTGTTTAGTCCCACATCGCATAAAGTGAAAAAAAAAAAACTATTATTTATAAATATAAATATTCTTCCTTGAGATATGGTGCTTGAAAAATGGAGGAAGAGATGTGTGTAGCACTTCGCACGAGCACTTTGGCAAGCCAAAGTGTTTGCTCCCTCGTGAGACCGTACAAAGTCGTTTGATAATGCTATAAAATGTTGACCTATGATTAAGAATTTTTACACACTAAAAATCAAGACATTCTAACGAATACTATCATCCAAACTATTTTTTAGGGCCCACCTTGTTTTGTATATGCCATCTAACATATATACCAAAAATCAGAACATTCCGCAATTCAGGTGGGCCACACCTGGCCAATATAGTTGTTTTAGGCATGATTTTTCACTTTTCCCTTCATCATGGCCAATCCAAATGTCTGATCAAGCTGATTTTGAGATCTAGGATGAATTTGATGCAGCAAATATCAGTGGGGCTAACAGAGATCATCTCTACTGTTTATCGTCGAGTCTAATGGATCAGATCCAGATAGAAATATTATGAATCCTTTATTCACAAAGTAATGGGCCCTGGATTGTCTTTTTTATTTTCGTTGCCTGTGATGATTTCTCCTTCGAAGAACTATACGAAGGGAGTTCAGTAGGTCAGGCCGGGGTAACCCAATTCTGTCAGACCATGATGTGACACCGTTTCATTGGCCTGCTAGAAACGATTCAGTCGGCACTCCATCCCACAAACTTTTGGAAAGTTGGTGAGCCCATTTATGAAAAGAGCCAATGAGACGTGCCATGTCACAGTCAGATTGAATTCATTGTTACTCCGGCCTACCGAATCCACTGCACATATAAATATGGCTGGGAATTGCTTACATTTCTGCTCTGACGCTAAATCTTGCAGCTGCTCCAAACTATTCGACACTTGTGCTTGGACACTTCGCCATGACATCATGCCGTGCGTGACATGTTTTGGACCATTCATCTAGTGGGCCCGGCATGGAGATTCCTCAGCCTTAAAGGTTGCATTGACAGGATGGGTTCTGGCCTGCAATGAATGATTAAAGAAAGAAAATCCAAACGAGGCATGAATTACCAACTCATCGAAGTCGGGCTCATCTGGGATTGGCGTGGGACTCCAATTCACCCTCACTTGGGTGAGTTAAGCCTATTTACCCCCAGCCCAGGCGAGTTTACCACGAGTGAGTAGGGACAGTCACCGAGACCCGAAACGCATGGAAATGACCTTTATGTATATAATTTATTTTTTTTGCTTCCTTCAATGGGAAGCATTTAATCGAAAGCCGGCTTCGTGAGAGAAGTACACTAACCCATAGAATTGTTGGAAGTGAAACAAAGTCCTTTGCGGCTACGAGTCATCTATATATATATATATATATGAAACACTCTAGGTTTTTTGTGTTTCTTTTAGTTTCAATATTGAGAGCAAAAGAACCGTGAAGATACTCTTTGACTTTGTCCTCAAATTGCAGAGTCCTAAGAGGAGTCATTGGGGATGCCACAAGCCTTAAAAAGACTTATATGGCATGGAAGCAACCTCAAACAAAATTACACAACAAAATAAGGGAAAGAAAAATTCAACTGACTAAAGAGAACACAATTTATTTTTTTTCAAATTTTCTGTAGAAAAACCATTGTAGGAAAAAATCACAATACAAAGTAAAGAATAATAAACTATAATCAGAAAGTTACAAGAGATGTATAACAACTTACAAATGAGAAATCCTAGTTTGTCTCTAAAAACCCTTGAAAACGTGCTAGGCTCATTTCGTTCTATCCTAATTGCGTAACTAGAAGTTTATTTATACACTTCCATATAAAATTAAAAGAAATAAGCCGCATTTATGCATTCCACTTGGTCGCACATTTAGTTGACTAAGACATCTTGGTTAACCGAAATAGACGTCAATCGACTGGAAACATTACAACATTCTTCGGTTGACCGAATAGTATTGCACTAGATTAAAGGCACTTTATCAACATTCTCTATCATGGCTTTAATCCTCTAGCTCCATTGTTCCAAATTTCTATCACCAATTCTAGTACATCAATCATCGCCACTTCTTATGCACATTCCGTTTTCATTCCTTATTTATCAAGCTTAGAGAAGTTGAGTAAAACCTAAACTTTTATATGGGAACCAACTTAGTAATCATGTCCGATGGATTTACACTGGTGTGAATCTTCTCAAAAATAACACTGCCTTCCTCTAGCATCTACCGGATAAGATGATAATAGACATTAATGTGCTTAATTCGAGAATAGTACACCGAGTTTTTTTTTATATCAAATTAATCATACTTTCACTATCACAATGCATAGGCATGACTTTCTGCTGAAGCTAACTCATTCATCATTCCTTTTAACGAAACAACTTCCTTGAATACTTTTGTCATTGTCATATATTTCGCTTCAGTTATGAAAGTTGCAACTATAGACTAAATCTTTGACATCCAACTGATTGCTCCACCTACTAAAACAAACTAATAACTGGAAGTTGACATTCTATTATCTACATTACTAGCATAATTTGCATCCACATAACCTACAAGTCTCTTTAGAATTTTTAAATGTTAAGATGTAGTCTGTTATACCTTGTATATAACAAAGTAGTCATTTCACTGCCTTACAATGTTGTTTATTGGGGTTTGACATGTATCTGCTCGTAACACCCACCCTATGTGAAATATTCGATCTAGTACAGACCATGATGTACATAAAACTGTCAAGCGCGCTTGAGTGGAGTACATGAGATACACGCTTTTTTATTTGACGCAGTAAATTGCTCCAAAGAAAACCAAAAGAGAGCAACGTGAAGTGTGCTAATTAGTTTAACCTTTTCAAGTCTGAATTTAACTAAAACCTTCTCACGATACTATTCTTGAGACAACCATATCCCTCTCCTATCCTTATCTTTATGTAAGTCGATGCTAAGAATCCTTTTTGTAATCACGAATCTTTCATCTTGAACGTCTTTGATAACTGAGCCTTCAATATGTTGATTTTAGACATGCTATGGTTGGCGATGAGCATATTATCAATATACAATACCGGAATAATGAATTTTTCATCACTTAGTGATATGAAGCAAACATAATGATTGAAATCACTTCTGATAAATCATTGGCTTAATATGAGATAATCAAACTTTTTGTACCACTACTTATGCGACTGTTTCAGACCGTATAACGACATCTTTAACTGCAAACCTTATTCTATAATATATGCACCTCGAACCCTTCAGGTGGATATGTTCTTCTAGTTTTCCATGTAAAAATACACTCTTCACATCTAATTACTCTAATTACAAATTGTATTGGACAAACAACGCCAATACGAATCTGATATATACTTACTTGACCACAAGTGCGAATATCTCACTGAAGTCAATACCTTTTTATATAAGCATAGTCATTTATAACCTGTCTCACCTTTTACTTATTCAGTTTCTTGCGAAAAATCCACTTTCACCCGGTCACTTTTCATTCCTCTCATTAATGGGTAGCTCCACCAACTCTCACATTTCATTCTTATACAGAGAATCAATCTTATCTTGCATCTCCATCATCCACTTCTCAATCATCTAATGCTTCTTGGGAGGTAGAAAGATATCTCTCATCCATAATGAGAACAAATGCAACATTTAAGTTCTTCATGTTTCTCAACAGTACTCTGCCACCACATATTCATATATCTCTTTCTATGGCTTGGCTTCTCTAAGTGTTTTAACTTCATATATTTCAATGTCAACTACTAATTTTTCTATTTCCTTATGCTCATCCTTGCATAACAAGGAACCCTTATTGAATTTGATGTCTCGGCTAAATATGATCTTACATGAAATCCGATCATACAGTCTGTATCATTTCACCCCATCACCATAGTCGACAAAAGTACACTTTTTAGCCCTTTTGTCTAGCTATCTCTCTCAACTGATAGTAAATGAGAGTAAGCATTGTAAAATAAAAATAAAAATAAAAATCCATAGCCCTGAGTAGTCAACTTCCTGACCTTTCCATAATTCCTCTGAAATTTTATAATCATTCAGGATAAATAAAGATTGATTTACTAAATAACAAGCCATGTTAATCGCTTAGCCCATAGCTTCTTAACCCAATATTATTTAATATACTTCGGGCCATTTACAAAAGAGTCAAATTCATATGTTCAACCATACCATTTTTCTTTGGTGTATGTCTCATTGTCTTATGGTCATGATCCCATTATCCTTGCACTACTGATTAAATTCCTTAGAAGTAAATTCGTTGTTGTTATCTGTCCTCAGAATTTTCAACTTCTACCTTAATTCCTTGAAAACATTGGATTTATGTTTCATAAAATAAACTCATACCCTTTTAGAGAAATCGTCAATGAATGTGATAAAGAATAACGATCCTCGTTTGGAAACAATGGGCAACAACCCCCACACATATGAGTAGGGGTGTACATCGGGCCAAACCGAGTCGAACTGGGCTCAACCCGACCTGGCTCGGTCACCAGCCATACCCAGCCTGAACTCAGCTCGGCTCAGTCACTGGGCCAACATGTCTAGCCCAAACTCGACCCAGTCAGCAATCGGACGAGTTCGGGCCAAGTTCGGGCCAGTTTCAGACCTTACAATAAGTTCATGGGTCAAGTGGCGTTCTCACTTCTCTGCCTTAAGTGGTTAGGGTAAGAATTTAAGATATATATATATATATATATATATATATATATATATATATATATATATATATATATATATATATAACGGCCGAGTCGGGCCAAGTTGGGCCTACTCGAGCCGGCTGAACTCGGACCAGTTCGAACTCGGCCCAAACTCAATTTCAGGTTGAAGAAAATGGCCCGTCCTTGACTGAATGCAGTTCCGGGTCAGGCCGATTCAAGCTTTTTCAAGCCGAGTCGAGCGAGTTAACTGAGCTAGCCTGGTTCATGTACAACCCTACATATGAGTTCACATAATCAAGCTAAACTTTTAAACATGTTTTTCAATTTTAAAATATAACCTTAAATGTTTTCTATATATGCAACGTTCACGTATATCTAAATTAAAACTTTTAAACTGAGGAATCAAACCATGATCAAGAAAAAGTACCTTCAGACCGCTCTCACTCATGTGGCCTAGTCACGCATGCACACACGTGCTGATGTGGAGTTCGCTACAGACACTGCAACTCCACCCAATGTAGTGCTCCCAATAAACTTCTAAGGGTTTTCGCTCTCATGTGCCTTCATAACAGTGAGTGCCTCTTTCAAAACCTTCAAAATGCCTTCATAACTAACGAATATACGTCTAGGTACCTCAAGGGCTCCCAAAGATATCGAATTATTCTTTAAGTTCAGAATGTGTCTCACATCAGTCTGAGTACGCTCTACCCTACCAAATTTTTTTTAATGAGAACTAAACCAATTCATATCATCTTACAGGCATGATCATTGCCTATAAGAACTAGGCCACCATCATATTCACTGTATATGGTGAACCAACTCTAATAAGGACATATGTGGTACGATGCCCCCTATCCAAGATCCGCTCATTACACAAGTGTCTGATCTTGGACATAAACATTACATTACAACCGCTCATCCACTCGCTGGATTTTGTTGAATTGGTCTCCTTCGATGAATCATCTGATTTCTCTTTCTTCTGATTTTTGGGATTTGTATAATCATTCTTCATATGTCATGTCTTGCCACAATTTCAACACTTCAACTTTTCTTTCCCATTCTTCTTGGACCTCAATTACAACTCTCCCTTCTCTCGCTTAGACGACTTCCCCCTTGCAAATAATGCATCCGTAGAAGTATCTCCCCCACCATTATTCCTTCTCAACTGCTTCAACTGAAGGGATGAGATAACGGTATCAAGGTCCATGGTATTCTTACCATGGCACGGAGTATCTACTAGATACTCATATAATTTGGAAGAGACGTTAACAAAATTAGGGCTTTGTCTTCTTCATCGATCTTCACCTCCACATTCATCAGTTTTTAAATTAAATTGTTAAAGATGTTCATGTGCTCAGAGAGATCCGACTATTCCACCATCTTTTGATTGTAAAGCTCTCTCTTCAGATATAGATGATTGGAGTGAAACTTTATCTTGTAGATGTTCTCCAACTTTGCCTATATGCCTGCGGTAGTCATACCATTAATGACATTGTAAAGGACTTCATCAATTAAGCATAATTGAATTGTACTAATCACCCTCTGATTAATTTCATCGCAATCATTGTCTTTCATCGATTCAGGACGTTTCGCTTTCTTATGGAGAGCGTGTTACGGCCCTTGTTGAATCAAGAGACTTTTTTTTTTTAATCTTCAACCTCCATAATTAAAAGTTGTTTTTACCCATAAACTTATGTCTCGAACTTCATATTCAATCCTAATGTAGAGTGGGTCGCAGACAGATTCATGGCTAAGATGGATAAAAAAGGCCTGATCGATGACAGAAGTGATCCAGACCGTCAGACCTTAGATCGGGTGTATCTCGCAATCCGGAATAAGTTATCGGGCATAAAATATATGATTTTGGGGTATAACAAGCTACTTTAGCCACTCAATCATGCTACGTCGGGTTACGCAAGTTGAATTTGTAAAATACCCCCAGATTGATGGTCGTTTCCCTATTTTAATTTCGTTTTTACTATAAATAGTAAGTTTTAATTTGATTATAACTCTTCATCCGTTGGGCTTTAGGAGTTGTGCCCAATGTGAAAAGAGCTTAAAATAATTAGGAGAACAACTTAGTGAAGCCAAATAGGACACTTGCTATTTTTGGCCAAAAGCCTTACGCACTAATAGACAGCATGATCATCTATCAATAGTAAGTTTATTATTTATAGTAAGTTGTGAATTCTAAGAGTTTTAGTTGTAGTTTGCTTCTGATATCTCTCCCATTGCTTGGTATCCCTATTTAAAGGGTTATGAACTCATTTATTTCATTCATCTGTCAAATTACAAATTTATTAGAATTTATTTCTTTTCTTCTTACTTTCTTTCTTTGTGGATTCGAGTAGTCTTTGTGACAAGTCTAGAGAAGCTCCGTGGATTCGGAGTAGTTATCCTTAAGGAAGACAGTATTCGACTGTCATGTCCCAAACCCAAAAATCGAATTCACAGGAATTCCGATCGTCGAATCCGGTGCCGACAGCCTTCGTAGTGTCCCATTCTCGGCTCCTAGCAATCATATGCTAGATTCCGATCTTGGAATCCTACAAGGAGGATTTTCAAAATAATTTTTTTTTATAATGGAGCATAACCAAGTCACAATACAACATCACCACATATCCACTATATCAAAAACTTTAAGTACAATGCAGAAAAGGAAAATATAAGGTGATCAAAAACTCCAAAATAGTCAGATGCGCACTTCTACCTCAGCGCTGCTGCTGTCCAACGCTACCTGTACGTAACTGTCGTGCATAAGCTTACAAAAGCTTAGAGGATGGTGTAAGTGTGTGCGCAAGGTAAACGCCAAGTGTACAATATCAGAGTAATGCGAAAGTATGCGGTAAGTCCATAAGTAAAATCAACCGTACCAAGGCTATGTAATGCAAGGTATGAATGCTATCGGCCATACCAAGGCCATACGATGCGAGACATGAATGTCATCGGCCACACTGATGCAATGCGAGGCTTACGTAGCTGAATGTCATATGCGAGATGCAACCTAAGCAAGTCGGTACTCATCAAGTACACATATCAGAACAGTTCCTCTCTGGATATCACCGGGGTGTAATACATTTCACAGTGACTGCCTCCTCCCTAGCTGCACAGTCAAGCAAGTGGAATAGACCTCACTATCCGTCTGACCAGTAGTCTATCAATACCTATCCGACTCGTCGATAGTGGACCCATTTACGAGCTGGTCATACTCAGCCTAGCTTATAACCCTCTCACTCAGGTGGATAAGGTCATACCCCCCTTCCAACTAACCACGACACAGTGGGAAACACGGCCTACTGGTATTCGACACTCGGGCCCTCATGTATCCACTCGCTCTATACATTGGAGCAACTCCTGGTACCAAAAAAATTCTGAAACTTTCACCCAAGGACATCTTAAGTGCCCACAGTGATAAAACAAAGTATTTTCGGTATCCGATACGGCCATCCATGATATACCTGTGGAGGCCACGACCCTGATGTCGCTAGGGTGTGCAGTGATCAAGTCACACATATGTGAGATGCATGAATCACACCATCAAATCATGCAGCAATCCGGCACGTACTACGCGATCATGTGGGGCACTCTGTCTCATAACGAGTCCCATAAATGGTCTGCCCAATGGTGTATGCTATGATCAGTCACTACTCATATCAAGCATACATATGATGCATATGGGCATGAGTCATGAAATTATACTAAGCATGTTATAAAGTAATGGACTACTTTTATGATGCAGATGAGCCTAGACGGCCTATACACAACTAGTATGGGCTTACCAATGGTCCCTAAGGAGAGATACAATGCGGACATTTAACCAACATTGTACTTACAATGTGAGCATCAAACCATCATTGCTCCTAAGGTACGGCCCACCATAAAACATCATTACACAAATCATGGAGGAATCACACATTGCAATGGACCTTAGGTACCTCCCATTAGGCCTTAAATACATCAAATGGGCCATATCACATGGGCCTTCTGGTTATCAAGCAAGTGGGCCGCATTAATGGGCCTGATGTACATTGCAATGGGCTATAACCTGTGGGCCTTAGAGTACATCACAATGGGCCTTAACCCACGGCCTTGGAATACATCAAAATGGGCCTAATCCCATGGGTCTTATATATGTCAAATGGGCCTGATACCATGGGTCTTATATATGTCAAATGGGCCTGATCCCATGGGCCTTATATGTACACCAAGGTAGGCCTCAATGAATGACCACAAATAAATCAACATGGGCCCTATACACATACCGAGGTGGGCCCAATTAAACGATAGATCTGACTCATTTTTAGCTCAAGCCATAAAATGAGCTTATAAAATAAATGGATGGTTTGGATGTAACACATACATCATGGTGGGGGTCCACATAAAGGCCCACCATCATACATATATACATATATAATATATATAATATATACAATATTATATATAATATAATATATATATATTTATACACACACACACACACACACACACACACACACACATTCACACACACATAGTGTGGACGAGTGAATAGAACACATAAATCATGGTGGGTCTCATTGTCCAAACAGCGGACAGTGTGGACGAACGTGTATATCATAGTGGGCTCCATCGTCTGTTGGATGGTGGCATTTCAACACATACATCACTGTGGACTCCACCGTTCACCTGGACGGTGGGAGTACGACACATACATCACTGTGGGCCCCCACGTGGGGCCCACCATAACATATATTTTCCATCTAATCTGTTGATAAGGTCGTACAAACCTGGATGAAGTGGAAATACAAATTTCAGCTTAATCCAAAACTTTTGTGGCCCATAAAAGGGCTTCAATGGTATACGTCCAATCCCACTGTTCTCTACGGTGTGGGCTACCTGAGCTTTAGGTGTGCCTCATTTTTTGGAGAGGGGGTCACCTCAGGAGGAGGCCCATCATATGAACGGGTTGGATGGCAATTACACACCATGGTGGGGCCCACAGTTAGAGCTGTGGGTCCCTGCCTAACTGGCCACCCACCTGGCCCAAGCGCTGCCTGTGTGCCCAGCAGCAGCGTCTGCTACCTTGTATTTTTTCTTTTTTTTTTAATCGCATTTTTCCTTTCACACGTAGGATCCACATCGGATAAATCCACCCCACTCACTAGATTCCATAGCCCGATACCATCCAAAGGAGTCCATTATCCATTAAGTTTTGGTCTACTGAAACATTAGGGTGAGTTTTAATGGTGAAAAATCACCATTTACTATGTTATGGCCCACCAGAACTTCAGATTGGCTCTGTTTTTCGGTTCAACGCCTAAAATGGCATAAGTAAAGGAATGGATGGGGTGGATTGAACACATACATCAAGGTGGGACCTGCATGAATGGTCCACCCCCAAGGCTTGATCCAAGCTCATATTTTTGTTTTAACTCACGTCCAGCGTTCCCAGACGCTGGACGGTTTGGGCATGGCACATGTATTGGGGTGAGCCTTGCTTATGTGGGCCGCCAAATGGTGGGTGGTGTGGATACAACACATATGTAAGGTGGGGTCCATCCAAGTGGGCCACACAACTATAACATCTCAAAAGGAGAGAGAGAGAGAGAGAGAGAGAGAGAGAGACAGAGAGAGAGAGAGAGAGGTACGTGTATGATGAAGGGACCCCGGCACTATGGGCCCTCCCTTCTATGATCTACAACATAAATCAAGTGGGTCCCATTACATGTGGGCCCATTAAATCGAAATCCAATGGTGGAGATCCCTTCTCCATGAAAATAGACAGTCTAGATGACCCATATACAAGCTAGGAAGGTAAACATCATGATGGGGTCCATGGAGAATGACCTCATCATGGAATGATATTAATAATCAAGGTGGGCCATCGGCCACATCGTAGGGTCTAAAGTGAGATCCAAACCATTGATCGGTAGGCCTCACTTGGCCCAGCATAAAAACATAAAATCTAGGCTATGGAAGCACCCCACCACTTGATCTTCTTGGTCCGTTGGGAAGCCACTCTCATAGAGCTTCACTTTGATAGTGGAGATGAAAAATGGATGGCTAGGATGAGAGCTTTTGGGATGGGAAGGTGGGCCACACAACACACTTTCTCTCTTGAAAATGGCTTGAACGTGTGATGCTCTTGCTAGTTGGGAGTTGAGGTGAGAAATGAGAAAGAGAGAGAGTTGTAAGAGAGATGAGGGATGGGTGTGATAAGTGAAAGGGTGAGGTGAGTGATGGATGTGGTACTTGACATGTGAGGTGGTGTAAGAGAGAGGGTGAGGAAGAGTTGACTTTGGAGAGAGAAAGCATGAGTTGCTTTATACTTGACATGAGGTGATTGATGGGATGGATGAAACATATTGTAGAGATTCTCTTGGGATTTGTAACTTACGGTGTTTTTTTTTTAAACTGAACACGGGTCTGTATCTCCCTGCCAGGGTATCGATCGGTGAGCGAGTCATGGCGTCGGAACCGCGGCGACGATGCGGTCGCAATGGTACAAGTCTCGGATTAAGCCGATTCAAATCTACAGGACATGACTTAGGGTCTCGCGTAAACATCGATTATAGATCGCGGATTACCAGACTTCGACGGGAATGATCACGATAGTCGATGGAACAGTACGAACTAGGATACGGGTCTTACAGTTTTCCCCACTTAATAAAAATTTCATCCTCAAAATTTATACTAACATCGCACTAAGCATAACTGTTAAGGGAATAGAGAACATATCATCATATATGATCAAAACATAGCATATCATCATAATCAAACACCTAAGAGATAGGGATAACAACCACAAATCTCAAGCTCTAATTCCTAAGACGGATCATTCATGAGCAATTTAGCAAGACGATGTAGGAGTCAAGTCATACGAACCGTCGATGACTCCTCCTGATGTCTGAGGGTCTTACTGGGTGGTATAAAATCTACCCTAGGCCTATTAGGGAGGTGCAGGTCTCCTTTGAGGTCTCTGCTACTGCGGGGGAGGTCCTGGAGGCTGGTGCTGCGATCGTTGTTGCTGCTGTGGTAGCTGTCACGGTGGTTGATGCGGTACCCTCGGCTGCTACTGTTGTGGATGGGGACACTCGTGCACACTATGTCCTGTCCTACCACATCCAAAGCAGGTACCTGTGAACGGTCCCGAAGGTGGTGCTGGGGGTGCCACTGGTGCTCGGAATGCTAGGCGGGTTGTGCATCGTTGCTGTGGACGATGCTGCTGTGGCTGGGAGCTACTGGTGGGCTCCTTCCTCTTCTGATCTCCCTTTAGGTCATGGGCTCTTTGCAAACTTGCCCAATCTGACTCATAAATCTGTGCCCTCTACGATCTGCTCAAACGTCAGAAGCATGTGTCCGATCACACAACTCCTGAGGGTAGGACGCACCCCGTTCTCAAAATGGCTGGCCTTCCGCCCCTTATCGTCAACAAGATATGTCACAAATCTCGATAGTGCGATAAACCGAGCCTCATACTTGGACACTGTCATGTCTCCTTGGACCATAGTCTCAAACTCTAGTACACACTGCTGTCACACATGCTCAGGAAAGAACTTCCGACAAAATCGGTATAGAAAGTCCTCCCAGGTCCACTTGAAATCAGCTGCTACCGATCGGGCCACAGATGCCCACCCATGCTGAGCCTCTCCCTGGAGAAGGAATACAGCTAATGGAACTCACTACTGGGTCGTACATCTCGTGGTGTTGAATATCTTCTCCACCTTGGAGCACCATATCTCTGCAGCAGTGGGGTCTAGCTCACCCCGAAAACATGGAAGATCATGCTGTCGAAAGTCCTTGAGAAGGGTGTTCGCATGCTCCTGCTCAGCCTCGGCTGGTATAATAGTGGGACACCTGCTCTGCCCCTGAAAAATAGCAGTCATCGCCTATAACATCTATTGCAGCTGAGTAGCACTCACAGGTACGGTCGGATCCGCACCGGTCTCAGGTAAAGGAGTGGCATCCTCAGGCTGGAAGATAGGAATATTTGGTGATGGAGCAAGAGTAGCAGGTGGTAGAGTGGGAGTAGCAGGTGGTGGAGCAGGATTCGCTCGGGTCGCTCTTCTAGCCATTATGTCCTACAAGAAGGAACAAGGGCCTATAAGCCTTGAGAATTCTCGAAGGTATAAGCGTTAAGGGTCTATGTGGAAAAATTATTATGTCATTCAGACTTGGAACCTATTTATACTAGATATGTGATGTGATCCTCAGGTATTCCCAAGTTATGCTCTGATACCAACTTCTGTCACGCCCCAAACCCAAAAATCAGATTCATAGGAATCCCGATCGCCGAATCCAGTGTCGACAGCCTCTGTAGTGGCCTATTCTCGACTCCTAGCAATCATATGCCAGATTCTGATCCTGGGATCCTACAAGGAGGATTTTCAGAATGAAATTTTTTTTTTAATGAAGCATAACCACAAGCATAACCAAGTCACAATACAACATCACCACATATCCACTATATCAAAAACTTTAAGTACAATGCAAAAAAGAGAAATACAAGGTGATTAAAAACTTCAAAATGGCCAGATGCGCACTCTTACCTCAGCGCTGCTACTATCCAACGCTACTTACATGCAATTATCGTGAATAAGCTTATAAAAGCTTAGAGGGTGGAGTAAGTGGGTGCACAAGGTAAATGTCAAGTGTACAATATCAGAGTAATACGAAAGTATGTTGTAAGTCCATTAATAAAATCAACTGTACTAAGGCTATGTAATGCAAGGCATGAATGTTATCGGCCATACCAAGGCCATGCAATGTGAGACATAAATGTCATCGACCACACCGATGCAATGCGAGGCTTACGTAGCCGAATGTCATATGCAAGATGTAACCTAAGCAAGTTAGTACTCATCAAGTACACGTATCAGTACAGTTCCTCTATGAATATCATCGAGGTCTAATACACGTCGCAGTGACTACCTCCTCCCTAGCTGCACAATCAAGCAAGCGGAATAGACCTCACTATCTACCTGACCAGTAGTCTGTCAATACTTACCCGGCTCGTCGATAGCGGACCCATTTACGAGCTAGTCATACTCAGCCTAGCTTATAGCCGCCTCACTAGGGCGGATAAGGCCACACCCCCTTCCAACCGACCACGACACAGTGGGAGATGCGGCCTACTGGTATTCGGCACTGGGTGCTCATATATCCACTCGGTCTAGACTTTAGAGCAACTCCTGATACCAAAAAGGTTCTGAGACTTTCACCGAAGGACATCCTAAGTACCCACAATGCTAGAACAAAGTATTTTCGGTATCCGATATGGCCATCCACGATGTACCTGTGGAGGCCACGACCTTGATGTCGCTAGGGCGTGCAGTGATCAAGTCACATATATGCGAGATGCATGAATCACGTCGTCAAATCATGCAGCAATCCAGCGCGTACTGTGCGATCATGTGGGGTACTCTGTCTCATAACGAGTCTCATAAATGGTCTGCCTAATGGCATATGCTATGATCAGTCACTACTCATATCAAGCATACATATGATGCATATGGGCATGAGTCATGGGATTATACTAAGCATGTTATAAAATAATGGACTACTCTTACGATGCAGATTAGCCTAGACGACCTATACACAACTAGTATGGGCTTACCAATGGGCCCTAAGGAGAGATACAATGCAGACATTTAACCAACATTGTACTTACAATGTGGGCGTCAAACCATCATTGCTCCTAAGGCATGGCCCGCCATAAAACATCATTACACAAACCATGGAGGAATCGCACATTGCAATGGACCTTAGGTACCTCCCATTGGGCCTTAAATACATCAAATGGGCCATATCACATGGGTCTTCTGGTTATCAAGCAAGTGGACCGCATTAATGGGCCTGATGTACATTACAATGGGCTATAACCTACGGGCCTTAAAGTACATCACAATGGGCCTTAAACCATGGCCTTGGAATACATCAAAATGGGCCTAATCCCATGGGCCTTATATATGTCAAATGGGCCTAATCCCATGGGTCTTATATATGTCAAATGAGCCTGATCCTATGGGTCTTATATATGTTAAATGGGCCTGATCCCATGGGCCTTATATGTACATCAAGGTGGGCCTCAATGAATGGCCACAAATAAATCAACATGGACCCTATACACATACCAAGGTGGGCCTAATTGAACCATAGATCTGACTCATTTTTAGCTCAAGCCATAAAATGAGCTTATAAAATAAATGGACGGTTTGGATGCAACACATACATCATGGTGGGGGTCCACATAAAGGCCCACCATCATACATATATACATATATAATATATATAATATATATACAATACTATATGTAATATAATATAATATATATATATATATATATACATTCACACACACATAGTGTGGACAGAGTGAATAGAACACATAAATCATGGTGGGTCCCACTGTCCAAATAGTGGACAATATGGACGAACGTGTACATCACAGTGGGCTCCACCGTTCGCTGGATGGTGGCATTTCAACACATACATCACTCTGGACTCCATCGTCCGCTTGGACGGTGGGAGTACAACACATACATCACTGTGGGCTCCCACATGGGGCCCACCATAACATATATTTTCCATCTAATCTGTTGATAAGGTCGTACAGACCTGGATGAAGAGGAAATACATATTTCAACTTAATCCAAAACTTCTGTGGCCCATAAAAGGGCTTCAATGCTATACGTCCAATGCCACTGTTCACTACGGTGTCAGCTACCTGAGCTTTAGATGTGCCTCATTTTTGGAGAGGGGGCCACCTCAGGAGGAGGCCCATCATATGAACGGGTTGGATGGCAATTACACACCATGGTGGGGCCCACAGCTAGAGCCGTGGGTCCCTGCCTAACTGGTCGTCCGCCTGGCGCAGGCGCTGCCTGTGCGCCCAGCAACAGCGTCTGCTGCCTTGTATTTTTTCTTTTTTTTAATCGTATTTTTTCGTGGTTTTTCACGCGTAGGATCCACATCGGATAAATCCACCCCACTCACTAGATTCCATGGCCCGATACCGTCCAAAGGAGTCCAATATCCATTATGTTTTGGTGTACCGAAACATTAGGGTGAGTTTTAATGGTGAAAAATCACCATTTGTTATGTTATGGCCCCCCAGAACCTCAGATTGGCTCCGTTTTTTGGTTCAACGCCTAAAATGGCACAAGGAATGGATGACGTGGATTGAACACATATATCAAGGTGGGACCTCCATGAATGGTCCACCCCCAAGGCTTGAACCAAGCTCATATTTATGTTTTAACTCACGTCCAGCATTCCTAGACGCTGGACGATTTGGGCATGGCA
This sequence comes from Magnolia kwangsiensis, assembly GCA_037074715.1. Taxonomy (NCBI): domain Eukaryota; kingdom Viridiplantae; phylum Streptophyta; class Magnoliopsida; order Magnoliales; family Magnoliaceae; genus Magnolia; species Magnolia kwangsiensis. The sequence continues at coordinate 124,629,083 of CM073578.1, read as the reverse complement.
CATGCATTGGGGTGGGCCTTGCTTATGTGGGCCACCAAATGGTGGGTGGTGTGGATACAACACATATGTAAGGTGGGGTCCATCCAAGTGGGCTACACAACTATAACATCTTAAAGAGAGAGAGAGAGAGAGAGAGAGAGAGAGAGGGACGCGTGTGATGGAGGGACCCCGCCACTATGGGCCCTCCCTTCCATGATCTACAATATAAATCAAGTGGGTCTCATTACATGTGGGCCCCTTACATCGAAATCCAATGGTGGAGATCCCTTCTCCACGAAAATAGACAGTCTAGATGACCCATATACAAGCTAGGAAGGTAAACATCATGATGGGGTCCATGAAGAATGGCCCCATCATGGAATGATATTGATAATCAAGGTGGGCCATTGGCCACATCCTAGGGTTCAAAGTGAGATCCAAACCATTGATCAATAGGCCTCACTTGGCCCATCATAAAAACATGAAATCTAGGCTATGGAACCACCCACCACTTGATCTTCTTGGTCCGTTGGGAAGCCACTCTCCCAGAGCTTCACTTTGATGGTGGAAATGAGAAATGGATGGATAGGATGAGAGATTTTGGGATGGGAAGGTGGGCCACGCAACACACTTTCTCTCTTGAAAATGGCTTGAACATGTGATGCTCTTGCTAGTTTGGAGTTGAGATGAGAAATGAGAAAGAGAGAAAGAGTTGTAAGAGAGATGAGGGATGGGTGTGATGGGTGAAAGGGTGAGGTGAGTGATAGATGTGGTACTTGACATGTAAGGTGGTGTAAGAGAGAGGGTGAGGAAGAGTTAACTTTGGAGAGAGAAAGCATGGGTTGCTTTGTACTTGACATGAGGTGATTGATGAGATGGATGAGACATGTTGTAGAGATTCTCTTGGGATTTGCAACACGCGGTGTTTTTCTTTGAACTGAATGGGGGTCTTCATCTCCCTGCCAGGGTATCGGATAGGTGAGCGAGTCACGACAACGGTGCGTTCGCAATGGTACAAGTATTGGATTAAGCCGATTCAAATCTATAGGACACGACTTAGGGTTTCACGCAAAACATCGATTATAGATCGCGGATTGCCGGACTTTGACGGGAAGGATCGCGGTAGTCGACGGAACAGTACGGACTTGGATATGGGTCTTACATCGACCTCATCACGTTCATCCCTGCGTCAAATCCCCTCAATGGCATGTCTCAGATTCAATTTGAAAAACCAACATTCACTCTGATACCGCTTGTTGGGGAAGCGACAAACCCTAACACAACTTGTCCGACGTGGAAGCAACCTAAGATAGAATGACACAACACATTAGGGTAAGAAAAATTCAAGCAACCATAGAGAACACACGAATTTTACGTGGAAAATTCCTTGAGGGAAAAAAACCACAGCACCAAGTGATGAACACTCCATTATAATCAGAAAGTTACAAGAGATGGAACAACTTACAGATGAGAAACCAAAGTTTCTCCCTCAAAACCCTTATAAACATGCTAAGTACATTTCATTCTACTCCAATTGTGTAATTAGAAGCCTATTTATATACTTCCTGACTAAATTAGAAATAAAAATATTCACTTATGCATTCCACTTGGTCATACCTTCGGACGATCGAGATATCAATAGAGTCTCTCAGTCAACCGAAATAGACCTCGATCGACCAAGAGCATCACAATGTGCTTCGGTCAACCTAAGAATTTCTCAGTCGACCAAACAACACTACTCCAAATTAAAGGCACTCTATCAATAAGAGTTGCCTCCCATTCCCAGCTAACCTAACTTCTCTTCTTTTGTGTGATCGAGCAAACCAACTCGACCCCAACACATATGGAATATAAGGCTCACGCAAGACAGTGATGGGTTCTCTACCCTTACGAGAATGGAGCAATAGAAATCTTGAGATTTCAAGATAAGGTCATGGTGAGACGTTTATCATTACGATAGATCAAGTGAAAGTGCAGTGATGAATGCAGATGATTAGAATTGAGAAAATTGTCTGTTAGGAGCGTTACACAAAAAACCATAGGATCTCGCCTCCCAAAATGCCAGAATTATGGGATATAATAAAGCAATGAAATAACTCAAAGTATAAACCATATGACACGAGATTTTTATGTGGAAAATCCTCGAAGAGGTAAAAACTATGGGACCTAATCCAGAGCAACAATCCACTATGAAGTAGAACGTTACAACCAATCACAAGCACATACCGCTTGGATCAAACCTTCTTCACTCATGCAAGAGTGGATGAACAACAAGAGAATAATAAAAACGAAGAGATCTCACCAATTACAAGGACGTAGAAGCGCTAAGATGTCGACTGTGAAGTAGATCACCTCTACGAGCAGAACCTCCCTTCCACAAGCTTCCTCTCTCTTTTTCTCTTTCTCTCACTCTTTGATAGCCCTAAACCCTTTAGTAAACCCTTGTAAAGCTTTAGGAAACTCTCTTGGAATTTTAAAACCAAAAACTCATTAGACTTTAAGTCGAACACTACTCGACGTGTCAAGTGGGCCACTCGACCGGTCGAGCAATTGGAACTGAGGAGGAAGAATCCCATCACTGTCCTTATTGTTACAAACATACGACTCATGGGGAGGTAAAGAAATATGAAAGATCAAGATATTTTCGAAGAGCAAAGACCATGTACTCCACACTAGTGGAATTTCACCACCTATGGATACTCGAACCCTTGACCGAGTGTTGAAACTCCTGATAATCTACCACCCGAGCAAGAATATGGATCCATGTTATCTTGTATAATTAAGATGAAGTATAATTCCAATTATGGCAGTCTCCATGCCCTCCACATACAATTTACCGTGCCAAATTGTTAGTTTCCTCAACATAATTGCAATTAGTACCTTTATTTTCCCCATTTTGTAGGATCACCTCCTCAAATGGAACCTTAACATGAATTTCAAAATGCAAATTGACAGGAGAATCCACTGTCACAATGTGAATGTTCTAGAATACTTCTGGACCCATTGCCATAGGATACATCAGGACCACAATCGGTTGGATCTGGGCCACGTTCGGTAATCCCAACCATTGGCATGATGGCCCTCATATATTGTGGATGTGCAACAAGCAGTAAAGAAACTCCCAGATTGATATATTTTAATACTTTGATAATTTAACTCTTTTCCTTTAAATATGTACCGTCGTATTAATTAACCATTGTTTTGTTCGACATTTATGGAAAGTTTAGAATCATCCGATCTTGAAGCTAAAATATTTGGATCTATGAGCTCCCTTATTGGGTATCCCCATCCATGATGAGGCCCATTACGCAAATGGTTAGGATCGCCGAGAATGCCAGGGCTGAAAGTCGGGCAGGTTGATGCTCAACCCTAGCCCAACCCAAGGTTCTTATACTTCAACCCTAACCCAACCTCAGGTTGGGAATACTCAACCCAAGCCCAACCTAAGTGGGTTCGGTCGGGTTGATCGGGTTGATCGAGTGGATACATGCTAGTATTTTCATTATTACATTAGTCTATTATATTTCAATACACATTTTATTTTTTGTACCCATGATTTTATTAATTATATATGTAGTTATTTATGATAAAGAACTTCATTTTTTCTAAACAAACAAACTAAAATATAGGACTACTCATTTAAAAGTCGTGTTGGGTAGTATGCAATCTATTTGAGAGAGAGAAATCTAGCATATCTTATTAGCTTGAGTCACTGGAAATGGCGTGGACCAATAAGACCTGACGACACTGGAATTTCCTATTGCCTTCAACACAGACGATTCATACTCAATTATCATTTATAACTTATATAACGATCGAGTTCGAGTTGGGTCGGGCAACCCGAGACCTCAACCCAAGCCCAGCCCAACCTTTATTAGGGTGTTTATATAGCCCAAGCTCGAGACCAAACCCAACACATCCTACCCTAGCCCAACCCAATGTCGGGTCGATCACGGGTCGGTCAGGTTGAGCCCGCCTGACTTTCAGCCATAGAGAATGGGCCTGGATACAATGACTGTGGTCCCGATGTATAGTATAGCGATATGTGGGATGTGTTCAAGCAGACTCATTTACAATTACCTAAAAATAATAAAATTTAGAGAAACATAACCATACAATCCAGGGCATGCATAATGGACAGTGAATGGCTATGATCTTTGGCCATTTGCGATCCACAATGGACTGTTATCTAATGGTCCTACGTGATCATAAATGGGCCTAGTTGGTCCTCACATATAATTCATGACATTCTCAAATGAAGCAAGAATTCCTACTAGATCATGGCTCTAGTATTGTGCCACCATTGCATTTTCTTTATGTAACAGGAATCTTATATTTTGATTCTGCACACAAGCATATCGTAGATGGGGAACTATCCCTTTTGTCTAAGAAGTGGAAAGGTGGCAATAGCAATGAAGGTGGGGGCATTGTTGGTCCTCAAGACGATTCTTGGGAGCTTGAAATGGCCCACGACGGATTGCGTGAAGTGAAATAGTTCATCAGAAATGATGCATGCAACCGGGTTATCTCGGTCCATTACTAACATTCGATCCAAGAGGTCCTGAAAAATGATGGGGATTTTCTCCTCATTGGTGGAATCAATGAAATCAAACCAGTTTCGATATCATCGATAATTGGCAGGATTTTTTCTGCTGGTTGCTGGACAGTTTTTTGTCCTATCTATATCATCGATAGGAGTCTAGATGATATCGACACTGTTATCGATAGACCTTCGATGACATCGATAATTGTTGGAATTTTCACCCCTAGTTGCTAGACAGTTTTTTTATTTTGTCGATATCATCAAGAGACGGTCGATGATATCGAAGCTGTTATCAAGAGACCTTCGATATCATTGAAGAGTTTTGTAGATGCGATTGCGAAAACGTAGATTCTGTGGATTTTGTTTCCTATTTGGGTTCTACCTCTTTTTATTCTTATATAAAGGGGTGTATCCGGGATTGGGGGGTAATTCCATGGTATTCTAGGGTTTCCTAAAGATTTGCAAAGGTTTGCTAAAGGGCTTTGGGTTATCAAAGGTGTATGTGTGTGTGTGTGTGTGTGTGTGAGAGAGAGAGAGAGAGAGAGAGAGAGAGAGAGAAAGAGAGAGAGGAAGCTTGTGAAAGGGAGACTATTCTCGTAGAGGTGATCTAGCATATCTCAGCGCTTTCATGTCCTCGTAATCGATGAGAGCTCTCCGTTTTTCTTTTGTTCTCTTACTGTTTATCCGCTCCTGCATGAGTGATGAAGGTTTGATCCAAGCGGTGTGTGCTTGTGATTGGTTGTAACATTCTGCTTTATAGTGGATTATTGATCTGGATGAGGTCCCCTGGTTTTTACCTCTTTGAAGGTTTTTCAAGTAAAAATCCCTGGTGTTGTGTGGTTTATATTTTGATTTACTTCATTGCATTATTTTTCTATAATTTTGGTTTGTTCTAGAGGGCTAGATCCTAAGGTTTTGTGCAAGGCCCCCAACAAAGTGGTATCAGAGCTAAGTTCATTAAACGGGTAGGATCGGTTTAGAATTATGGAAGGTGGCTCATCAAGGATGATCAACCTCAATGGTTCTAACTGGACCATATGGAAGGCTAAGATGGAGGACTTACTTTATTGCAAGGACCTATATTCTCCAATTTTAGGCATATCAGCAAAATCCAAGGATATGTTTGATAATGATTGGAAGAAGTTGGACCGTAAGGCGATGGGGTTTATTAGACAATGGATGGATGATTATGTGTTTCACCATGTGTCTACGGAGACCTCAGCCGCTAGCCTATGGCTGAAATTGGAAGGGTTGTATGAGAGGAAGATAGCCGATAATAAGATTTTTCTGATAAGATGACTTGTGAATCTCAAGTTCAAGGATGGTGGTTTTATAGCCGAGCACATGAATGAGGTCAGCAATATAGTGAACTAACTCTCCTCTATGAAGATGGTCTTAGATGATGAACTGCAGGCTTTGTTATTGCTTAGTTCATTGTCTGACAGTTGGGAGACATTGGTAGTGTCTCTAAGTAACTTCGTGCCAGATGGAAAGATATCTATGAAACAGGTAACCAGTTGTCTCTTCAATGAGGAGATAAGGAGGAAGTCTCAAGGGTCTACTCAGCAAAAGGACCTCGTGACACAGGAACAGGGAAAATGAAAGAACAGGAAGGGCAGGAAGGCCCGAGATAAATCAAGAGGCAAGTCGAGTAATAGAAAAGATATTACTTATTGAAATTGTGACAAGAAAGGCCACTGGAAGCATGAATGTCGTGGTAAGAAGAACGACAAGAAAGGAAAAGGAAAGGAGAAGGTAGATGAATCAGATTCCACTGCGGTCGCTTCAGATGACGACGTTATAGTTATTCTTTTCGCAGATCATGATGTATGTCTCATGGCAACTAGTCAGGATACGGACTAGGTGATTAAGTCAGGAGCTTCTTTTCATGTGACTCCATGCAGAGACTTCTTCATAAACTATAAGTCAGGTGACTATGGGACTGTGAAGATGAGAAATTCTAGCGTATCGAAGATCGTAGGGGTTGGTGATATTTGTGTAAAGATTGATGTGGACTGCACATTGATTCTCAGGGATGTGAGGCATATTCCAGACCTTCGCCTCAACTTGATGTCGATGAGAAGGTTGAATGATGTGGCTATGAAAGTTGGTTTGCTGGTGGGCGCTAGAAGCTTATCAAGAGTTTATTGATCGCAGCTAGAGGAAAGAAGTGTTGCACCCTGTATAAGGCAAGTGTCAATGTATGCAAGGGTGGGTTGAACGCAGCGAAAGATTAACTATTGACATGTGGCACAGGCATCTAGGCCACATGAGTGAAAAAGGGCTTCAGCTACTAGCGAGGAAGCAATTCCTTCTAGACGTGATAGGTAAACCTCTCAAAACCTATCTTGATTGTTTATCAGGGAAACAGTATAGAGTTTCATTCGTTAAAATTGCTTCTCATGTTAATAAAGTGTATGCATTAGATTTGGTTTATTCTTATGTTTGTGGTCCTATGAGGACAAAAACCTTAGGTGGAGTATTGTATTTTGTTATTTTTATAGATGATGCATCTAGGAGGGTTTGGGTTTATGCATTGAAATCCAAGGACAATGTCTTTAGTGTGTTTAAATTGTTTCATGCTATAGTCGAGAGAGAGACAAGTAGATCATTGAAGTGCATCCGCACTGATAATGGTGGTGAATACATTAGCGACTTTCATAAGTACTGTAAGTCCCTAAGTATATGGCATGAACAATCGGTTCCTAAGACCCCCCAGCATAATGGTGTAGCAGAGCGAATGAATCGCACAATTATTGAGAGAATCAGATGCATATTATCGCATGTGAAATTGCCTAAGATGTTTTGGAGAGAAGCAATGTACACAACGGTGTATTTGATATACAGGTCTTCAGTAGCCCCGTTGAATGGAGAAGTGCCCGAGAAGGTGTGGACTGGACATGATCCATCGTACAGTCATCTCAGGGTGTTTGGATGCAGGGCATCCATTCACATACCAAAGGATGAGAGGTCCAAGCTCAATATGAAGATCAAGCATTGTATATTCTTGGGGTACGATGATGAAAAGTTCAGTTATATATTGTGGGATCCGACCGAGAGGAAGCTCGTCAGGAGCAGAGATGTAGTATTCTTTGAAGATCAATGTATAGAAGACATTGGTAAGCCAGAGAATAACCAACCTAGTTCAGGTGAGTTAGAGGACATGGATCTAGTGATTCCTCCCGTGGTGCGTAATGACAGGGGAGTACAACAGGGTATAGAAGACGAGGGATCCTATAGAAGATGGACCGGGGGAGCAGCCCCCACTTGATCCACCTGCTAAGCCACAGGTGAGGAGGTCATCGAGGGATAGACAACCATCTAAAGGTACTCGCTACATGAGTACATTATGCTGACTAATGGGGGAGAGCCAGAAGATTATTCTAAGTCCCTAGCCGACGAGCATAAGGAGGAGTGGTTGAAAGCTATGCGAGAGGAGATAAAATCCTTCCATAAGAACCATACCTATGACATAGTGAAACTGTCTAAGGGCAAGAAAGCTCTGAGCAACAAGTGGGTGTCTAGAAAGAAGATTGAGCAGAAAATTCACAGACAAGGTTTAAGGCTAGACTTGTGGTGAAAGGGTTCGGTTAGAGGAAAGGCATAGACTTCGAGGAGATATTCTTACCAATGGTAAAAATAACATCCATACAGGTGTTTCTTGGGTTAACGGCTAGCATGGATCTAGAGATAGAGCAGTTAGACGTTAAAACTACTTTCCTCCATGGTGACCTAGAAGAAGAGATCTACATGCACCAACCAGAGGGGTTCGAAGTCAAGGAAAAAGAACATATGGTGTAGGCTGAGGAAGAGCTTGTATGGGCTAAAACAAACTCCACGGCAATGGTATAAGAAGTTTGATTCATTCATGTTACAGCATGGGTATGACAAAATGGAGTCGGACCACTGTGTATTCACACGTAAGTTCTCAGATGGTGATTTCTTGGTTCTGCTATTATATGTTGATGACTTGCTCATCATGGGAAAAGACATCAAGAAGATTGACAAGCTGAAACAAGAGTTGGGCAGGTCGTTTGCGATGAAAGACTTGGGCCCAGCTAAACAGATCCTAAGAATGGAGATAACCCATGACAGAAGTAAAAAAAGCTTTAGCTGTCACAAGAGCAGTATATTGAGAAAGTCTTAGAGTGGTTCAATATGAATACAGCGAAGCCGATCAGTAATCCACTGGATGATCACTTCAAATTGAGCGACAGGCAGTGTCCCAAGACGAAGTCAGAGGTGGAAGAGATGTAGAAGATACCCTACGCGTCAGCAGTAGGAAGTTTGATGTGTATTATGGTGTATACACGCCCAGACATAGCATTGCGGTTGGTGTTGTCAGCCGGTATCTTGTCAATCTTAGCAAAGAGCATTTGGCAGTGATGAAGTGGATACTGTAGTATCTAAGAGGCTCATTCAGGTTTAGCTTATGCTATGGTGACGAAAAACTTGTGTTAGAGGGTTACACAGATACAGATATGACAGGTGATATAGACTCCAGGAAGTCTACATCAGGGTTCATGTTCATGTTTGCAGGAAGAGCGGTTTCTTGACAGAGCAAGCTACAGAAGGTCGTAGTATTGTCGACTATAGAGGTTGAGTACATTGTAGTTACTAAGGCATGTAAAGAGATGCTTTGGATGAAGTGGTTCCTACAGGAACTTAGCCTGAAGCAGGAGCAGCACGTGATCTATTATGATAGTCAAAGTGCTATTCACTTGAGTAGAATCCAAGGCAGCACTCCAAGTCGAAGCACATAGAGATTTGGTATCACTGAATCAGGGATACTCTGGAACAGAAGGTGTTACAGCTTGAGAAGGTCCACATGGACGATAATGGGCCAAACATGATGACCCAGGCTTTGCTCAAGGATAAGTTTGAGGTTTGTAGAAACTAGGCTGGCTTGAAGAAGGTGGATTCCTCCTGAGTCGAAAAGGGGAAGATTTGATGGAGATTTTCTCCTCATTGGTGGAATCGATGAAATCAAACCAGTTTCGATATCATCGATAATTGGCAAGATTTTTTCTGCTAGTTGCTGGACAGTTTTTTGTCCTGTCGATATCATCGATAGGAGTCTAGATGATATCGACGCTATTATCAATAGACCTTCAATGACATCGATAATGTTTAGAATTTTCACCCCTAGTTGTTGGATAATTTTTTGGTTCTGTTGATATCATCGAGAGACTATCGATGATATCGAAGTTGTTATCGAGAGACCTTCGATATCATCGAAGAGTTCCGCAGATGCGATTATGGAAACACAGATTCTGCGGATTTTATTTCCTATTTGGGTTCTACCTCTTTTTATTCTTATATAAAGGGGTGTATCCGGAATTGGGGGTAATTTTAGGTTATTCTAGGGTTTCCTAAAGCTTTGCAAGGGTTTACTAAAGGGCATTGGGTTATCAAAGGTGTGAGAGAGAGAGGAAGCTTGTAGACGGGAGGCTATGATCGTAGAGGTGATCTACCATATCTCAGCGCTTCCACGTCCTCATAATCGGTGAGATCTCTCCATTTTTCTTTTGTTCTCTTGCTGTTTATCCGCTCCTGTATGAGTGATGAAGGTTTGATCCAAGCGGTATGTGCTTGTGATCGATTGTAACATTCTACTTTATAGTGGATTGTTGATCTGGACGAGGTCTCATGGTTTTTACCTCTTTGAAGGTTTTCTACGTAAAAATCCCTGGTGTGATGTGGTTTATGTTTTGATTTACTTCATTGCATTATTATTCCATAATTCTGGTTTGTTCTGGTGGGCTAGATCCTAAGGTTTTGTACAAGGCCCCCAACAAAACAGTGCTTGACAATTAACATTAAGGGTGGTTATGAGACCTATGAGGTCCTCTGATGAGGCCTCATTGGCCGATAAACCATCTGGCACAGGCACAAAATTGAAGTTTGGGTAATTGGAAGGATTAGGTGTCACGCCCCAAACGCGAAAACCGGGCTCACAAAATTTCTGATCACCGAATTCGACACCGACAGCCTCCGTAGAACCCCATTCTCGGCTTCTAGGTCCCATTCGCCAGGTTCCAATCCTGGGATGCTACGAGGAGGATTTTCAATATCAGTTTGATTCGTAATAAGCATAACCAAGGGAATAACCCACAAACAACAACCAAGAACTCCATTACATATCTACTATGATCAAAAACTTTGTAAGTACAATGAGCATAAAGGGAAATACAATGGTAAAGAACAAAAACTCCAAAACGATCTGCGACGTGCTCCTGCCTCAGCGCTGCTGCAATCCAACGTCACCTGCACGCAACGGTCGTGTATAAGCTTACAGAAAGCTTAGAGGGTGGTGAAAGTGTGTGCACAAGGTAGTAATATGAACATGTAATGTCAGAGTAATGCGGAATATGCAGATGGAACCACAATATCATGAGCCGTACCAAGGCTATGCGATGCAAGACATGAATGGCATCGGCCATCCAAAGGCCATGCCATGTGCAATGCAACTCAAGCATACAGATCCTCATCTATGTCCATACATCAATACAACTCAAAATATGGGATATCACCAGGGTCTAGTACACTCTAAACCAGATTGCCGCCACATCGCGTGCAATAAGGTAAGTGGAAGAGACCACACCATCCGTCTGCCAATATCGGGCGCGACTCGTCTATAGCGGATCCATTCCTCGAGCTGGTCAAACTCAGCCTAGCATTACCCCCTACACTCGGGCGGGTAAGGCCGTACCCCCTTCCAACCGACCATGACACAGTGGAGAGCACAGCCAACTGGTATTCGGCACTCAGCACTCATCTACCCAATCGGTCTAGACGTTGGAGCAACCTCTTGGTACCATAAGGGTTTAGGAACTTTCACCCAGGGATATCTATAGTACCCCATGTAGAATAAGATTTCTGGTATCCAATCCTGTCAACCACGATGCTTCTGTGGAGGTTACGGCCCTGATGTCGCTAGGGTGTACAATAACCATGTCACACAAATGCGAAATGCATGATTCACGCTATCCAAACATGCAACAAGTCCTGCGCATATCGTGCGCTCATGTAGGGCAACACCGCCTAACCGGGAGCCCATAAACAACCTACCCGAAGGCAAATGCTATGATCAGACAATTCTCATGTCAAGTATACATATGATGCGTATGATCATGAGTCATGAAACTGTACTAAACATGTAAATGAGTGATGAACCATCATTACGACGCAGATGGGCCTAAACGGCCGAAACACAGCAAGTACGGCCCAATAATGGGCCCTAAGGAGAGTCGCAATGTGGACATCCAACCAGCATCACACTCGCAATGTGGACGTCAAACCAACATTGCTTCCCAGGCACGATCTTCTTAAACACCGCTACATAATCGGTATTGGGATTACACATTGCAATGGACCTTAGGTTCCTCCCATTGGGCCTTACATATATATTAAATGGGCCATAGCTTATGGGCCTTTTATTCATCAGATGGGCCACATAAATGGGTCACACCAATGGGTCTTATGTGCATTGCAATGGGTCAAAACTTGTGGGTCTTGGATTGCATCAAATGAGCTTAGTCTCATGAGTCTAATGTGTGACCAATGGGCCACACCAATTGGGCCCCACATGTAGATCAAGTGGGCCTCAACCCATAGACCTAACATGAGTTCAATGGGCCTAAACTCCTAGGCCTTAATCAAATAAAATGGGCCTAACTCATGGGTCTCAAATAAGCCCAGTGGGCCTAATCCCATTGACCCTTTTTTTATAATCAAATGGGTTCACTCCCATGGGCTTTAGGAATGCAACAAATGGGTCCAATTTTATGGGCCTTGGAACACATCAAAAGGGCCTATTCCTATGGAATTGGAACATATCAAGTGAGCCTAAACCCATAGGCCTTAAATATCAAGTAAGCCTAAGCTCATAGGCTTACATATCAGGTGGGCCCAAGTTCATAGGCCTTAGATGAATCAAATGGGCCTAGCTCATAAACATTTCCTAGATCAAATGGGCCTAGCCCATAAATGAATGGCCCACCCCACCACTAGCTCAAGTCTTTAAAATGGTCCCATCAAGTGGATGGACGGTCTGGATGCACTACAGGCATCATGGTGGGTCCCACTGTCCAGTGGATAGTGCAGGTAAGGCACATACATCACCCAGGGCCCCACCGTCCGTTGGACGGTGGAGGCAGCGCGTATGCAAGGGGGGGGGGGGGGGGGTGCCGCCGTGGTGTGTGCCACCGTCTGCCTGGACGGTGGCTTTCAACACAAACATCATTGTGGGTCCCGTGTGGGGCCCACCCTGTGACATTAAGATGTCATCCAACTCGTTCATAAGGTCACTCGGACCTGGATGAAGGGACAACATAAATTTCAGCTTGATCCAAGACTTCTGTGGGCCCCAAAAACTTTTCAATGGTAAAATTCAAGTCACACTGTTTCACGTGGTGTGGGCCACCTGAGTTTTAGATATGTTTCATTTTTGGAGGGGGCCCACCTGAGGATGGGACCCACCTCATGAACGGATTGAATGGCAAACAAACATTACAGTGGGGCCCACACGCAGGGCCGTGGGCCCCTGCGTCCGTCCGCCCACACCCAGGGCTGCACGCAAGCGCGTGCAGGCGCTGCCTGCTGACAAAGGCAGAGGCAAGGCCTCTGCCATGTGATTTAAAAAAAAAGAAAAATCCACTTTTTGGAGTTTTTCGCACGTGGGGCCCGCTGCGCCAAAATCCGTCCCGGCCATTGCGATCAGCGGCTCGAGGCTGTCCAAATGAGTCCAGAGTTTGAATTTTTTTGATGCTTGGAAGTGAAATAAAATAAGAAAATAGAGTTTGAATGGTGAGGGTGCGATCTTTGACGCTATGGCACACCAGGTGCTCCATTCAATCTCATTTTCTGGCTCAACGCCTAAAATGAGATGGTGAAAGGAATGGACGACTTGGATTAGAGCAATACATCAGGGTGGGGCCTATGCAAGCGGGCCACCAAAAACCCTCTTTTTCTTTCTTCTGTTTTTTTTTTCTTCTTTCCTCTGAAACGTCCAGCGTCCCAGACGCTGGACGGTTTATTATTATTTTTTTTTGGAAATGGTGGGCTTGATGAAGTGGGCAACCACACGATGGGTGACAAGGGTTTAACGTTTAAGGTGGGCCCCACTTGAATAAAATAATTACATCAAGGTGGGATCCATTCAAGTGGGCCACAATCCTATAGCATAAAAAATAAAATAAAATAAAAGCAATAAAAGAGAGAGAGAGACATGGAGAGTGGGACACGGCTTGTGATGGAGGGCTCCGCCACTATGAGCCCTCCCTTGAATGAAATCGTACAATAAATGGATCCCCTTGAACATGAGATCACCAAAAATGTAAATCAACGGTGGAGATCCATTCCCCACCCATATGGACGGTCTAGATGACCTTTCTAAATGAAATAAATATCATGATGGGGTCCATGGAGAATGGCCCCATCATGGAATGATCATGATGATCCATGTGGTCCATCGGCCACATATTAGGGTCCCAAGTGAGATCCACACCATTGATCGGTGGGCCTCACTTGGTCCACTATAAAAATAAGGAAAACTACCCTATAGAGGCACCCACCGTCCGATCTTCTTGCTCCTAGAGGTTCCTTGGCACCTTAGCTTCAACTTCAATGGTTAAGATGAAGAATGGAGGGTTGAGATGAGAGATTTTAGGGTAGGAAGGTGGGCCACTTGGAGCTTAGGAGGGTTTGAAAAAATCCATACGTATGGAGCTTGGAAGTTGCTTGGAGGTTTTTTTTTGAAATGAGAAAGAGAGAAAGAGAGAGAGTGATGTAGAGAGAGATGGATGGATGGATGAATGATGGGGGGTGTAAGAAATCTTTGACTTTTGAGGCTTTTGTGTAAGAGAAGTATGGGTGGTGAAGACTTTTGTGGCTTTTTGTGTAAGAAAGGTATGGGTGGTGAAGACTTTTGTGGCTTTTTGTGTAAGAGAGGTATGGGAGATGAAGACTTTTGTGGTTGCTTGGGGAAATGGAATAAAGTGATGTGTACTTGACATGTGATGGCTTGATGGGTTGATTGATTGATGGGATTGATGTGATTGATGTGACACATCGTAGAGATTTCCTTGGTTTTCGCAATGCGTGGCATTTTCTCGCACCGAACGTTGGCCCATATCTCTTGACCAGGGTATCACTTCGGCGCGCGAGTCGCGGCATCGGAACCGCAACGACGGCGCGGTCGCTATGGTATTGGTCTCGGGTTGAGTCGACTCGGGTTGTCGGCATATGAATTAAGGTCGCGCGTCGATATCATTTAAGGGTCGAAGGTTGCCGAAATTCGACCGGTAAGACCGCGGAAGTGTACGGAACGGTACGGACCAACATACGGGTCTTACATTAGGAGAGTTGAATTGTGTGTGAACTATGGTAATAGAGAATCCCTTGGAGTGTAGGAGAGTGGCTAGTTGGAGCATGGGATTTATGTGGCCTTGAAATGGGAATGGAAAAAGGATCAACTGAGGAGCTTTCCCTTGTTGGGTGTGCTTCTCTTGGGCTTTTGGATTGAGATTTGAAATTGCCATTGAGTTGGGTGTTTTTGCTTTTGGAATTTAGAAATGGTCATTTGGACCATTTGAATTGAGTGGACGTATATATAGACGCGTGTTGTAGTTCAAATGGTTGGGTATCTAATATGTTTGATATATGTCTATACATGTGTGACAAAAAAATGTTATGAGAGATTGAAACTAATAATGTTATAAATGTCGTTTTCTTTTTGTAACCATTAGTGGATGGCCGTTTGGACATCTGATTTTGGAATTTAGAGAGGGTCATGAAGCAGTCCATGAGGATGGGGCCGGAAGCCAATTCATAAAACAAAGGCACACACACACACACACACACACACACACACACACACACACACACACACACATATATATATATAGAGAGAGAGAGAGAGATCTGAGAAGAACAAAATAATGCGTAGACATAGTTATCCCAAAACGATAACGGGAAGCCCTAGATCTCTAACCCAAGTATGAATGGAGCATAACTGAGAATCACATTGAGAAAATAATGTTAACAATCTTTAAATTTGAACCACTCACTATTTTATTTTTAAACATCATTTGGTATACATAAATGGATGGTTATGATTGATTGATTGGAGCGATATTAGATATGTGTCCCCCTACAATGGGACCCATGATTTGGCTGGTCTAGAGGTTAATTTATAAATCAATACCACATGCAAGACAATGAGTCACCACCATAGCTAACATATGGGTCATTCTCCCCGGATAGGACTCCATCTGATTGGATTTCAATGTTGTTACAAATATGCATATATAGTTGAGGGTGGTTTAGTCTTCTTCATTCATTTTCCTTGTATACATGTTTTTTGATTAATCCACAAAAGAAAAAAGAAAAAAGAAAAAAAAATCGCATGGCGTACCCCGACCATGAGTTATAGTAGAGATGAGCTTTGTTGTGTGCATTAGATCCACCCCATCCATTAGGTATGTTCTTCCGTGTTAGCCCATGAGGCCAAATAAGCTTAGGCGAGCCAAACCATCGTAAACAGTTGGGAAGGGACACCAACCAATAAAATCATCTAAACTATTTTTTAGGGCTCACCTTGTTGTGCATACACCATCTAATCCTTCATTAGATGTGCCGTGAAGATGGAGGAACATACCAAAAATCAGGACATTCTGAAACTCAGGTGGGCCACACTAAGCTAATATAGATGTTCTAGGCACGATTTTTTTACTTTTCCCTTGTCATGGCCTATCTAAGTATCTGATCAAGCTGATTTTGATGTGAAAAAACTTTTGCAGAAAAAACCACGCCAATTTAAACAGCCTCAAATTTCACCCTTGTTACACCCTTTGAAACCCTAAGATGATTTAGAGACTTTTAGAATGCATCCCAATCCTGTTTACACCCATATATATAGTCTTGGAAAGAATCTCAAACGAAATCGGAAACAAATCCCGCAAATTCGCAGCTTTAAGTAAAATCTGTGTAGAATCTATCGATGTCATCGAATACTCATAGATGGCATCAAAACTAATTAATCATTCACATCAACTGTCTAGAAACAAAACATGATTTTCTGAAAATTCTCAATGGCATCGAACTGATCCTGTTGATGGCATCGAACACTCATTGATGTCATAAAAAAGGTGTCCAATTAGTTCAGCGACCAACTGAAGAAAAATCGAAAAATATCGATGGGATTGAGCACTGTACGATGCCATCGAAGGTGGCATCGAACGGATTGTCGATGGCATCGACAAACCCTGTATCCGACTCAATTTGAGACATCAAATACACAGTCAAGTCTATTAGATCACCAAATAGAAATATTATGAATCTTTTATTCACAAAAGTAATACAAAATTTCAGTTGTCTTTTTATTAGAGCTGGGCATTGATCCGGATTGGATCAGATTGGGTATAACCCGATCCGATTCGGAATCTCTATAGCTTGATTCAAATTCGGACTGATCCGGGACTAAGTCTGAGTCAACTGACTCGGACCGATACGATACATGTTGGCCTGACCCAAACCGAGTCCGGCTCGGTTAAGGAAACCGAGTCGGATCGGATTTGATACGATTCGGATAGTTTAAATTTAATTCAACTATTTCATATAGTGTGGTCCACTTCAGCCTTCAACATACCACATTTTTTGCTCAATGCCTAAAATGATAAGTCAAAATAGATGAACGGTTTAGATAAAACATATATAGCAAGGTGGGCCCCACATAACTCTGAAAAAATTGTATCAGTGCTTTCCCATATGTATTACTAGGGGTGCACACGGGTCAGTTGGGTCTGATTTTGGGGTGAAACTGGAACTGAACCGTCCCTAACGGTTCTACAAATTATGGAACTGGAACCAGACTGTTAGCACCATAGAACCGAACCGGAACCGGACCATGAAAAACAGTTTGGTTCTGGATCGGTTCGACGGTTCTTAGAGCGCGCACACACACACACACACACACATAGAGAGAGAGAGAGAGAGAGAGAGAGAGAGAAAGAGAGGGAATTTTAGACTTCGGATTGAAAGCTGTAATAGACCATTGCCCCTCTTTCTCGCAGTTTTTACATAGACTAGCTAAAACCTTCTTCTTCAAATCCGAAACAGAGAAGCATTTGAAGGAAGCATCCCCATCAGATGGTGGCACCGACGATGACATGTTATCGGAGGAGAGGAACTTGACTCGATCTTTCGAAAGCTATTGGGATGAATTCTCAAAGAAGAGAGATGACGACGACCACGATTCCTCCATTGTGATCTTGTAGCTGGGAATGTGTTCTTGGAGAATGTTGGCAACGTCCTTGAATCGACGGAGATAGAGAAGTGATCGCGCTATCAGATCAAGAGCCACCTCGAGGCGGGGAGAGAGTGCGAGGGCTGCATCGAGGAGGTTTACGGCAGTGGTGATTTCCGAATGCTCGTGGGTTACGATGAGGACACGGGCATCTTTCACTTATTTCTCTACTACCTATGGAAGGAAATTCAGGTAAGGTGAGATGGAAATTTGAAGAAATATTGGGATTTTTTCATTTGGGTTTTTCATGGAATTGTAGGAAAATGAGAAGAATCGTGTTTTGCGTAATTTGGAAGGAAATGCATGTCAGGAGATGGAGATTTGTAGGGAATTGAGATTATTTATTTATTTATTTATTTTCATTTGGGGTTTTTCTGAAATTGCAAGAGAATGAGAAGAATCCTGTTTTTGGCAATGTGGGTCCTCTGGATTGATACAAAAGGGCAGAAATAACGGAAATTACATTGGATTTTGGTTCGAATCCACGATTCGAATCAATGGTTTAGTTCGGTTCTACAGGACCTTAAACCGGAACCAATCCATATCTTTCTCAAATTTTTGGAATCGGACCAAACCGGACCGATCCAACGGTTCTGGTCCGGTTCCACGATTCCAACGATTCTATGTGCACCCCTATGTATTACCATGTTTACATGCTCTGAGTGCAGTGCTGTACTTTTCACGTCATTCGTCATTGACTGTACAGAAGCACGTCACTTACTGATGATGGGGTATGTGTTATATCCAAACCGTCCATCCATTTGGCGAGCTCATCTTAAGGCTTGAGACAAAAAATAAGATAGATCTAACTATCATGGGGACCACACGAATTGTTTAATGGTAAAAATCATTCTCTGCTACTATTTGTGGTGTGCTCCAGATGATCTTTGGATATTATTTATTTTTTGGATAATGCTCTACAATGATATCTAAAAATATATGAACGGTGTAGATATAATAAATAAATCATGGTGGGCCGTGCAACTTTGATATCCTTTGAACCGTTTGTACAACTCGGAGCTCGAGGAGCGTCAGTGCTCGTCTTCTCACGCCACATACCTATATATATATATAGCTGGAGACGGGACAGGAGTGGATGTGATGTACATCATGTGGGCGAGGGGAACGGACTGGCTACTCTCCCTGACATAGTCGGTGCTAGATAGGCCTCACCATGATTTATGTGTTTCATCCATGCCGTCCATATATTTTTACAGATCATTTTACGGTATGATTTTAAAAATGAGGTATATCCAATTCTCAAGTGGACCACATTATAGGAAACAGTGTTGAATGAGAGCCGACCATTAAAAACATGTTGAGGGCCATAAAAGTTTTGCATCAAGGTGATCTTTCTTTTTTCTCTTCATTTGGGACTGTATGACCTAATCAACGGATTGGATGTCAAATAAACAGTATAGTAGGCCTTAGATGTCAAATAAATAATATAGTAGGCCTTAGGATGATTTTAATGGTGGATATCCAACTGCTATTGTTTTCATGTGTTGTGGTCCACTTGAGATCTATATTCCTCTCATTTTTGGTACCAAGTCATAACTTGAACTTTAAAAATGAATGAATGGAATGAATGAAACACATACATTCGGATCGGGTCAGTTCCTATCGAATCGGATCCAATCGGATCAGATTCTGGGTCGGATCGGTCTGGGTAGGCATGGATCCAAATTCGACCTGAAAAGATTTCAAATCTAGCCTAACCAACCCGATTTGCACCGACCCAGGCTGTCGGATCAGTTTTGATTGGGTCGGATCGGGTTAGGATTGTCCAACTCTACTTTTTATTATAGTCATCTGTGATGATTTCTCCATGGAAGCACTATACACAGGGAGGTCGATTCAGTTGGCCAAGGTAACACTAAGTTCCATCATATTATGATGTGACATCATTTCATTGGCTTGATAGACAATCAAGCTCATAATAGTCTTTGTGCAAGTATCCTAGACTCACCCTATCCAGGAATAGCAAGCCCCCGGTGAAAGAGGGGAGATCCGCCTGGGAAGCATAGAAATTGGACTCTTGAGAGGCGCTTCCTCTTTTAGGTAGATCATCCGCTATAGCATTCGCTTCCCTGGCAGTATGGGTGAAGGAGATGTCTAAAGTGTTGGACATCGATTTAACTCTCGCATATATAGCAGTAACACATGGACCACGGCGGATTGGAATTCTTGGAAAGAATATCCACAATGAACTTGAGTCGCCCCATTCATATGATAGGCGAGGCTTCAATTCATATGATACGCGAGGCCTCGATCTTTTTGTGACGCCCGCCCGAAGTGCCTATACATCCTCTTTTTGGTTATAAAATTCTTTGTTATTTATTTATTTTTATTATTATTATTTTAAAATTCATAATAGTGCAGATAAACTTTTAAAAGTTGGTGGGCCTCATTCTGACAAACCTCTTATTAACCAATGAAATGCACCATATCACAGCTAGACGGAACTCAGTGTTACTTGGGACTCACAGTATCTGCTCCCCATGTATAGTTGGGAATATGCTTAATTATTTGTTGGCTGCGATGCTAAATTCTGCGGTTGCTATCATCCACGAGGGACTTTTGCCTGGACACACCACTATGGCATCATGGCGTTCAACATGTTTTGGACCATTCATCTAGTGGGCCCCACTATAGAGATTCCTAAGCCTAAAAGTTGCACTGATAGGATGTTGGCCGGCAATAACTCAAGAAAGAAAATCCAAACAAGCCATGAATTGTCGACTCATCCAAGTCAGGCTCATTTGAGACCGGCGTGGGACTCCAATTCACCCTGACTTGGGCAAGTTAGGCTTATTTACTCTCAACCCAGGTGAGTTTACCCGAGTGAATCGGGATGAGTCACCAAGACTAAAAAACCATGGAAAGGACCTTTTTTTTATTTTTCTTTTCTTTTCTTTTCTTTTCTTTTCTCGCTTCCTTCGACCAGAAGTATAGAATCGAAAGCTGCCTTCATAAGATATATAAGTACACCGATCCGTAGAACTTTTGGAAGTGAAACAAATCACTTTGTTGGCTACGAGTATTAATTTATACTAAACACACTAGTTTTTTTTTTTTTGGCATTTCTTTCGGTTTCATTGATAGATAAGGAGCCATGAGGTTGCTCTTCGGCCCTGTCCTCAAGTTGCCAAAATCCTAAGCCAAAGAGTTGTGCCCCATTCCCAACTAGCCTAACTTATCTTCTTTTGTGTGATCAAGCAAACCAGCGCGGCCCTTGCACATAGAGAACGTGAGGCTCACCCGAGAGAGTGACCGGTTGACCGGTACTTGTCCAGTACCCCTGCAGGTACCGAGCGTCAAAAGTCTTTAGATTCCAGATAAGGTCACGGCGATACAAGTTGTTTATCATTACCATACATGTCCAGTGAAAGTGTAGTGATGTATGCAGCTGATTGGAATTGATCAAAATTGCTACAAGCATATGATTGATGGGGATATTAAAAAATAAATAAATAGATCAAACGTAGATCAAAATATTTTCCAAGAGAAAAGACCATGTACTCCGCTTGCAAAGAAAGAGTCAGCTGGCACATATCTTCCACCAACCAATAATAGATGGCCAATTAGGGTCTGTTTGGACATATTATCTTGCATAATTGAGATCAGGTATAATTCCAGTTTTGGTGGGCTCCATGCCCTCAACATATGATGTACCATACTAAATTGTGGGTTTCCTCCACATAATTGAAATTAGTGGCTTTTTTTTCCCCTTCTAAAACTTCCTTAATTACCTTCAAGTAGCAGAAAGCGTCGCTCTAATGTAGTAAATCTGATGTCGAGAGTTTGGAGCCTGCCAAAATCAAGATTAGTCTTAATCCCAATTTTATAGGATCGCCTCCTCTATTGGAAGCTTAACATGCATTTCAAAATGCAAATTTGAAATTTAAAAATCTTAAAACGTGAATTGCATTTAAATGGTGGTTTATAAAAATCTTGCACTCAGAAGTTCATATTAGTGCTTACACATTCCACAGTTTCTAAAATGGTGCACATATCACGTGACCTAAATGTAAGTCTATCCAGATCGTCCATATAATGGGCCTTGTTGTGGATGGAACGTATTCTGAAAATCAAACCAAATCATCACGCAATTTGAATCATATAATGTCGACTAGTGTTTGGACAACTGATCATTTTCTTTTGAATGTCCATTTATTGGCCCCCACATTCGACGTTTAGGATTTTCCAAAAAGTGTGACTTTTCAGATATGCTCCGTCGGGAGTGAGACCCACGATTCGAACAGCTTGGATTGACGTAGGACCTAGAAAGTGACACGTGAAAACAATGGAAATATGTGGACACACACACACATAGAGGCATCATAGTGACAAGATGTAATCTTTCAAACTATTCAACGACTCATAGGAAGAACCTCCTTCCCTTAGGCAACCGTCAGCATTTTCCTTCAGAACCTCGATCCTGGTCCTCATCTCCTGTCCGTCATTGCCCACCATTAATCTTCTGATGGCCTGCTCGATCTCACCTCTTTCGAACCCATTATCAAGTTGTATTCCCACCCTCCAAACATGATCCACATACCTAGCATTGACCCTTTGATCACTAAACCAAGGGGAACAAATCATTGGGACCCCTTCACATACACTCTCCAACGTAGAATTCCAACCACCATGTGTCCAAAACCCTCCCACTGCAGGGTGGGCCAGAACTTCTTGTTGTGGGGCCCACTTTACGACCAAACACCTCCCCTCGGTCTTCTCTTCGAACCCTTTAGGAAACTCGACCCAATCCAAACCGTGGACTGAACCAGGCCGCACTACCCACAAGAAATGCTGATTGCTATCAGCCAATCCCCAAGCTGTCTCGACTAGCTCAGACTCATCCATTGCAGCTAAGCTCCCAAAGCTGACATAGAGGACGGACCCATGCACCTGTTTGTCCAGCCATGCAATGCAACTGTGGTCTTGTGGTAGCAGGCTACTGGAAGAGCTTGAAGCATGTTTATGGAGCGGGCCCACTGAGAAGTTTGGGATCTGGAAATCTTGTCCAATTTTCATCAATGCCGATCGTTCGAGGTAATCGAACGCATTCCATATGACTCCTGAGGCAGCCCTTGTTCCATCAACCATGTGGGTCATTAAATGGTACAATGTATTAGGGTCGCTTGTAGTGAAACCGTTGCTCGGAAGGTCCTTGCATCGCAAGGGTGGGAGCTCGGGCACAGGCGCCTTGGATTGATGATCTGGTACCACAAATCAAGCGAATTTGTTTGAATGGTGAGGAGAGGGAAAGTGTATATATATAAGCTAGTGTAATTCTTAGAAAAGTAAAGACCACGTGAACACAATCTCAAACTAGCAATGAGTCGGGTTGGGGCCACAACTGACCTGACCGGCTTCTGAGGTGGGTTTGGGCCAAGCTGGATGGGCGGTGGGTTGGGCTTGGGCTACATTATATGGGCTGTTTCAGTAAATGGGTGGGGCCAGGTGTTAGAGTGTAAGCTGCAACAAGTGCATCTCTAGTCATTTATATTACTCATGTAACTCCTATATATCTAAAATATACACCTCTATTACTAATATTTTTAAATTACAGTCTGTGGTCGGTTTCCCAACTCTTCCATACACCTAGTTGAGTTGAGTTGAGTTTTTTGTTTTTTAATGATAGCTTTGTCACCTGACCCAACGCGGGCCAAAGCAGTAAAGAAGTTAGCTGACGGTCATGGCACATGATGTATGTCTATTTGTGCACGCGTGGTCACACCAAGATGGACTGATCCTGACCCAATTACAATATAATGGGCTGGCTGGGTCAGGGTTGGGATTTTCATATTTTAACAACGTCAGGTTGGGCCATTGTAATGGGTCATGGGTTGGATTTGGGCCAAAATTCTTGGCCATTTAGGGCCTGTTTGGATACCACCCAGTAAGTAACTTTTTAACTCACGCTGAGTTAATAAGTGATATATATATATATATATATATATATATATATATATATATATATATATATATATATATATATATATATATTGTTACGGGAAAATCTGTATAAGGATAATCAGAGTCCGCCTGAGTTACACGAATCAGATAACGAGACCTCGAAAGAAGAAAACAACAGTAGTAACCAACTCCCAAGTCACGACATGGAACTACAATCTTGATTGGTTGACCTGAACCCTTGTCCTCCTCCGAAGGAAAATGGTCGAGCCGAGTCTTGATCTTCGCTTTAATCGGCGAACCCTGGCCTCAATGATCTATCGACAAAACCTGGATACTAGTACTCGGCCTCATGTCTGTATGATTCAAGGCCGAAACAGGATACAGATACTGCGCAAGCAAAGGTCGAGGCCGAATCCGGGCATGGATGTGTCGCATGTTGAGGCTGAGGCTGAGCCCATGTAATGGAACTTCATACGCCGAGTTTGAAGACCGACCTAAATGCGAACATAACCAACAATATCGCCCAAGGATACGCGTCATTAAGACATGATACATCGCACGATTTAAAGATTGCAGATAATATCTCTACGATTATAATATCTCGTTGTTTGAATGAATCATACCGAGATTAATGGGCGTGGACATCCAACCCACGGGTATAAATATCAGGGGACCCCATTGTTACAGGTACGCAAGATCTTGCACTCTCTCTCTACATTCGACCTAAACCTAGATTCCCTAACCTGACTTAAGCATCGGAGGGTCCCCTGGCTGAGCCAAGGTCTCCTTTGCTCACCCATTTGTGCAAGACCAGGGTTCGTTGGGGGTGGGCAGCATTGAGTGGAGGGTGGTCTAGATTTTAACCTCAACATTTTTTGGCACCATCTGTGGAAAACATAAATGAAAGGCTAGAAGATTTTACCGCAAATGGCGAGGGGAAAGAAAAAGGCAATAGCTGTGGAGCTCGAACCTAGCGGGTAACATCAATCTTCTTCGCTACTGCACACTGAGTCAGCTCCGATAGGGCCGTCCTAACGGACTCAAAGCTAAGAAGGGAAATACAAGGCATTGCAAAACGAAGTCCAAATGCTGAAGGACGAAATTAGCCGAATGAAGGCGTAGTAGAATCAGTGGCCACTATTGAACTTGGTGGAAGCCACCCAAGTGCCCTAAGGACGACAATGCACCTCAAGAGCGATTCGTTTGAATCCCAAAACCAGTTAGGGACGCCGAACAGTCTCACGTGTCTGCCACTTCGTCTTTGACCCCCATCGATCTCCGCCATTAGCTGGAGAGAGGTAGACAGGGCAGAGTATCCGAAGTGATAGGTGCCTCCCAAGAGACAGTAGCTGAGAATCAGAATCCTTTGGAAGCACAGTTTAAGGAACTCCGCGACCAGTTCAAGGTGTTCCAGAAGAACCAGCAATCTGCATCCATCCCAGCTGCAGTTCAAACGATGATGGAAGAGACCGAGCCTCCCTTCACCTTAAAAATCATGTATGAGATGATGCCGTCGAGGTTCAGGATGCCTCCCAATCATCCAGTTCTTTGGATCCGAAGACCCCTCAGAGCATGTGGAATCTTATCGTTCTTGGATGTAGATATAGTCGGCCATATATGCCATGATGTGTCGAGCCTTCTTAATAACCTCTCTGAATTTGCTTAGAGTTGGTACCGAAAACTCAAACTAAAGTCGATCAGCTCCTTCGCAGGCTCAATAAATTGTTTCTTACCCAGTTTATCTCTGGTAAGAAGAGTCAAAAGCCAACTACCCATCTGTTTACCCTCAAGTAGGGAAACAATGAGCCACTGAAGGATTACATTGCCCACTTCAACAAGGAGGCATTGTTGGTAGAAGATTATGATGATAGCATGACACTCTCGACCATGTTCAGCGGATTCAAAGAGGAAAAATTTACATTCTCGATCGGGAAGAATCCACTAACCACCTTGGCCAAACTCATTAGCAGGTCTTAAAAATACACCAATGCCGAGGAATTCTCCAACTCTCGCAGGAACATCCAAGTAGCTGAAATGTCATCAAAGAAAAAAAGGTAAGGAACGAAGAACCTCAGTCATCCAACAAAAAATCTGACGACTGAGCCCCTCAAGATCATCGGCCGACCTGACAACCCGAGGACAAATTTCGTTCCTACACTCCCCTCAAAAACTCTATGGAGCAGATCTTATTGGACATCATGGGTCAGAGACTCTTAAACTGACTTATTTGCATGAAGATCGATGTAGAAAACCGAGACAAGCGCAAGTACTGCCATTTCCATAGTGACCACGGCCATAACACGAGCGACTGCGTCGACCTCAAAGATGAGATTGAGACCCTATCTGTAAAGGTCATTTGCGTCGATACACTAAGGAGGAGAAATTAGCCTAGAGAGAAGAGCAATCGAGCAAGCCAGTAGAAGAACTGGTCGAGATCCATACTATTTATGGTGGCTCATTTGGTGGGGGTGACTCAAACAGAGCTCGCAAAGCCCACTCTCGAAG
The DNA here is from genome assembly GCA_037074715.1 of Magnolia kwangsiensis. Classification (NCBI taxonomy): domain Eukaryota; kingdom Viridiplantae; phylum Streptophyta; class Magnoliopsida; order Magnoliales; family Magnoliaceae; genus Magnolia; species Magnolia kwangsiensis. The sequence goes on along the minus strand of CM073578.1, from coordinate 124,602,828 downwards.
TTCATACCCCGAGCATTACGTCCATTTGACCGAGAGGTCGAGGAAAGAACTCCGAGTCAGCCCGTATAGTTTAACCTTTATGAAGGATGACGCACTGGAATCCAGCATCCACACGACGATGCCTTTATGGCGACTATGACTATAGCCAACCACAAAGTTTACCGTATCCTGGTCGACACTTAGAGCTCGGCTAATGTTATCTATTCAAAGGCGTTCGAGAAGATGGGGATCGAAAGGTCAGGCATCTAACCTGTGAAAACCCCTCTACACGGCTCCGCCGGAGAATGAGTGATCTCCGAGGGAGCCATCGCCCTCCCAGTGACGGTAGGAGAAGGGCAGTATCAAGTCACGCTTCTCATGGACTTTCTTGTTGTCAATGTGTCATCGGTGCATAACGTCATTTTAGGCCGACCGTCCTTTAATACAATGAGGGTGGTTGTGTCCACATACCATTTGATGATGAAGTTCCCCGCCGAAGAAGGGGTCGGATACCTCCAAGGAGATCAACGTGAAGCTTAGAGATGATATGCAATAGCTGTGAGAAAAGGGTCGATGAAGTAGGCCCTCACCATTAATGTCCTCGATCCCACGAAAGAACCCCCTGAGGACTTGTAGACCGTCTCACTTGAGGAAGCCGACCCGAGCAAAACTATTCAACTCAGGTTTTCATTGAATTCCAAGCAGAGATCTAAGATGATAACTTTCCTACAACAACACAGGGACATCTTCACGTTGTCGCATGAGGATATGCCGGGCATTTCTCCTAATGTCATGGTCTACAGACTGAACGCGGATCCGGATCATAAATGAATGAAACAGAAGAGAAGAGCATTCGATACCGAGACATACATGGTCATAGCCAATGAAGTTTCCAAGCTCCTCAACGTCAGCTTCATCGAAGAAATACATTATCCATACTAGATTGCCAATGAGGTCCTTGTGAAGAAATCAAGCGGGAAGTGGCGGGTCTGTATCGATTATTCGGATCTGAATAAGGTCTATCCTAAAGATTGCTTCCGCTTACCTTGGACCAATCAACTAGTGGACAGTACGGTGGAACACGAACTACTCTCCTTTCTGGACGCCTATTTCAGGTATAATTAGATCTCGATGTATCCCCCAAATAGGCAGAAGACTACCTTTGTCACTGACAAGAGACTCTACTGTTACCATGTCATGCCTTTTAGCCTAAAAAATACCAGAGCAACATACTAGAGATTAGTGAAACAGATGTTTACCAAGCAGATCGGGCACACAATGGAAGTTTACGTCGATGACATGCTCGTCAAGAGCATCAGAGCATCCGACCAGCTTGCGGACCTTGGAGTGACATTTTCGATCCTTTGGGAGTACCGTATGAAGCTGAACCCGGTTAAATGAGTATTCGGAGTCGATTCTGGCAAGTTCCTTGGGTTTAAAGTCAACTAGAGAGGCATCAAGGCGAATCCCGAGAAGATAAAGGCGCTAATTGACATGAGCTCACGTCGGACAACGAAGGAGATCCAATGTCTGACTGGCCGAGTAGCAGCACTTGACCGGTTTATCTTTAGTGCTACAGACAGGTGTCTTCCCTTTTTTCAGCAACTTAAAGGTCACAAGAAAGCCGAGTGGACCTCTGAATGTAAACAAGCGTTCTAGCAGCTGAAGCAATACCTTTATTTGTCTCCCTTGCTATCGAAACTAGAAGAGGGCGAGCCCCTACTCCTATACCTAGCGGTCTCCAACTCAGCCATCAGTTCTGTACTAATCAGGGAAGTAGGAAGCAAGCAGTATCCCGTTTACTATGTAAGCAAAGTCATGGTACCCGACGAGACAAGGTACCCAAGTGTGGAGAAATTGGCGCTCAACTTAGTTTTCTCAGCATAGAGGTTGCACCCATACTTCCAAGCGCACACCATCATCAGCCTGATTGAATCCCCCCTCAGGCAAGTCCTTCAGAAACTAGACATCTTGGGATGACTGACAAAATGAACGATAGAACTCGGAGAGTTCGACATCCAATATATCTAAGGACTGCAATCAAGAGCCAGGCTGTGCCTAACTTCATAGCCGAATTCACCATCCCGAGTGTTAATACTAAAGCAAAAGCAGCCTTGGCAACCCCACCACCTGCCAAGGATCCAGAGTCGAAGCGGAGGTGGGTCCTTTATGTCGACGGATCTTCCAATGCCAAGCGAACTGGGACAGAAATTGTCCTGGTCGCACCCGACTCTACGACTATTCAATATGCCATCAGACTCAGTTTCAGTGCCTCTAATAATAAAGCAGAATATGAGGCTTTGTTGGCAGGACTCATACTGGCGGCCAGTCTAAGGGTTCAGTCCCTTGAAGAACGATATGATTCCCAACTTGTAGTAAATCATATCTCCACCGAATACGAAGCCAAAGAAACTAGAATGGTAGCATGTTTGGCTGAGAATAGGAAATTGATAAAGAGGTTCTGGAGTTACGCCATTAACCAAATTCCGAGGGCGGAGAATACTTAAGCCAACGCCCCCCCGAAGTTAGCTTCAGCTATGGAAGGAAAAATTCCTCGGATTATTCCCGTGGAATTCATGGAAAGCCTGAGCATCGACCAAATGGAATAGGAGATAGTCAACCCGGTCGAGACCACCCCAAGTTGGATGGACTGAATTTACAACTACCTTGTATCTGATGAGGTCCCTTAGGACAAATCGGAGGCTCGACGCTTGTAAATCCGAGCCACCCTGTATATTATCTTGGACGGGGTCTTGTACAAGAAGGGGCACTCAGAACCCTACCTCAAATGTCTTCGACCTGAGGAAGCAGACTATGTGATACGAGAGATCCACGAAGGCATATGCGATAATCATTCCGATGGCTGAGCCTTAGCTCTAAAGATACTTCGCCAAGGTTATTTCTGACCGACCATTCGAGAGGACTCGAAAGATTATGTCTGAAGGTGTGACAAATGTCAGAAGTTCGCAGTAATACTGAGGCAGCCCGCAGAAAAAATGACACCCATGAGTGGGTTATGGCCGTTTTCTCAATAGGGGATCGACATCATTAGACCTCTGCCCCACAGGGAAAGGGCAGGTGAAGTTTGTTACTGTCACAGTCGACTATTTCACTAAATGGGCTAAGGCCGAACCCGTGACTAAGATCACAGAACAGAATGTGATCGACTTCATTTGAAAGAATGTCATTTGTCGGTTTAGAATCCCTAGCACCATTGTTTTTGACAACGGCAAACAGTTCAACAATAACAACTTCCGGTGCATGTGCAGGGGGCTCGATATTTCAAACGCTTATTCCTCACCTCGGCATCTGCAGTCCAACAAGCACGTGGAAGTCATAAACAAAGTCATTAAGCACCACCTGAAGACAAAATTAGAGAAAATAAAAGGTAACTGGGCTGAGGAGCTTTTGTTTGTCCTTTGGGCCTATCGGATGATGGCCCAGTCGTCTACTGAAGAGACCCCCTTTTCGTTATCCAATGGCTCAGCGACGATCATCCCAGTAAAGATCGGCCTCCCAACGGCTTGAGTAAAAAACTATTAGGAGAATCAGAACGCAGAACAAATCACAGCGAACCTCGACTTGCTTGAGGAAGCTAGAGATGTCGCCAGACTCCGAGTTGCTGCTAGGCACCATCAAGTGGCATGATTCTACAACTTAAGGGTCAAGACAAGGCGATTTCAGCTAGTGGACTGTCACTGAAGGCCCTAAATAAATGTATTACTCGAAGCGACTATCCTATTAAAGGCCTCTAATAAAAGTTCTTCCTTTTCTATATCGTCTATTTGCGTAATATATGAACGAAAAAAGTTACCTCTCAAAGCAGAGGCTAACTTAACGGACCGATTCCTTCAAGAAGGGGTCGAAATGTTAAACCTACAAAAATCTATAAAGAGATCCCCCCATACGCAGGAGAAAAGCCTAAAGACGATCTGATTCCCTTAAGAAGGGGTCAGCTAGTCATATAAATGAAAAATCTACAAAAATGATTAAGGAGCACGCCATTCAAGGGGGTTGGCCCTTCAAGGGGTCGGTCCTTAAAAACTAACTTCAAAGAAGCATTACAATAATTAACACATGTGAACATGCCATCTCCCAATGAACACCATTCATTCAAAAAAATTTCATAAAAAATTACACAAAATAAAATGTCTCATTCCCTCCAAGTAGAGGGACTAGCTATTGAACTGGGGGGCTGAGCATCAGGGGTTGCATCGGTGGCGGAAGGAGCATTCTCAGGCTCGTCTACCGCGACCGGTTCAGCATTTTCGGCATTGTCAGTCGCGAGGGGCGTCGAGGTTGAGGGTCAGATGAAGCCTTCGAACCTCAGCCAAGCAAGCATCAAAACATGTATCGTATCCAAAGTCATACAGTTTGTCCAGCTTCTTGGCCCTTTCGGTTGAACCCTTGAATTCAGCCACTGCCTCGATAGCCTATGAGGTTGCTCGAGTTTCGAGCTCTGCTGGTAAGGCCGCCTTGTCTGTAGATGCCGCGGACTTAAGGATAATCCATTACTGGGCCAACCGGTCTGCAATCATCCATTGCTTCGTCTCGAGCTTCTCCTTCGCTACCTCAAGCCCTGACTCGGCTTCCGTGACCCTGAACTCCAGGTCTTCATTAGCCCGGCATAGACACCTGATTTTGGGGTCGGCCACACCCAAGCGAGCTTAGATTTGGTTGACCTCACTCTGGAGGACAAGCTGCCTTGCCTGACCCTCCGCAACAGCCTTCCTCAGCGCTCCTCTTGTTCCACAACTAGAGCTTCTAACTTTTTCTTGAGCTCGACATGTCGTGCCTCTTGTTCTGCCTTCTTCACTACAAACTTGGTCTGCTTTGCTTCTTATTTTTCCTTCTCGACCACAAACTTGGCCCTCTCTACCTCAAGCCGCTCCATCTCTTTTAACCTCTCCTTCACCTTCACAATCATTGGCAGCGACTGATAACAGACTGCAGCATAATCATTTAAGAAGCTGACGTGGCGTCGGGAGAGCGTTTCGGCTATCTTCGACTCTAGGACATGCTTAGCCGTCTATGGGTTCAGTAACGACATGTGATAATTGGGAGATAAAAATTTTGGAGTAGGCTTGAAAGTTCCTCCGATCCCACTGACAGCAGAAGCTTGGGTAGCAACCTCGGATATGGTAGCATACCTGACAAGAGCAAGGGCATTGGCTCGACCGACCAAGAGCTCGGCCTCAACGGCAGCATGGGGGCTGCAGATCGTGTAGGAGCAGCCATACCGGTAGTCTCCCCTGCCCCAGAAGGACTTGCAAAAGCAAAAGGAGGAGCCTTGAGGGCTTATTCCTCTGTAGAAGGCGACGAGATGGTGATAGGTTTAGCTCTGGTAGGGGCCTCGGGAGCTCATGCTTCAAAAGCAGGGGTCGGGGCAATGGTAGGGATAGCCTCAGAAGGGACTGTGGTAGACACAGCTTCGGTTGGGGCTATGGCAGGCACAGCTTTAGCTGAGGTCCTGCCTACAGTCGAAAAAGCCTCGACCTCAGAAGTCTTCCTCTTCTTCGGTGTCACTTTCGTCTTGGCTAGTCTGTGGGGATTTCAACACAACAATTTCTCCGGATGACCCGCTCGAGGGCCCCATTCAGATGACTGCCTTAATGTCCGATTTCCAAGACGCTATCACCGACACGGGCCTCATTGATGCTGGCTTCTCAGGCTCCCCTTACACATGGTACAACAATCGTATGGGTAGTAGCCGCAAATGGGCCAGACTGGATAGGATGCTTATCAATGCTGACTAGTTAACTACATTCCCTCATTTCCAGGTTGACCACCTCACGAGAGCTTACTCTGATCATTCTCCTACCCTTCTAACCATCAAGGATGAATCCTCGAGCTTCCCTCACCCGTTCAAATTTCAAAGAATGTGGACAGTCCATGATGCCTTCTTACAGGTGGTTAAAGATAGCTGGAAGACTAAAATCGTTGCTACCCTTATGTATAAGCTTCACATCAAACTAAAAATTCTGAAAACAAGGCTCAAAGTGTGAAACAGAGAAGTTTTTGGTGATTTCCACCGAAACGTTAAGCAAACCAAGAGTGAGGTTAACAAGGCTGAGCACATCCTTACTGCTTCTCAATGTCAAGACAACATCACTAACCTCAATCTCGCTCAGGCAAATATGAAAAAGGCCCTCTTGCAAGAGAAAATTTTCTTGAAGAAAAAATCTAGAATCATGTGGCTAGAAGAAGGAAATAAGAATACAAAATTTTTTCACCAATCAGTCCTGGACAAGTAAAGGAGAGCGTCCATCTTCCATCTCAAAAGATCATCAGGTGAATCTATTACCAGCATAGACGACATTGGCAAAGAAGTTGTCCACTATTTCCAACAGCTTTTTTCTTCGGAGGGAAGCATACCTTCGAGCCATATCTTAAACTGCATTCCAAGATTAGTGGACAACCGCATGAATGGGATTCTCACAAGTCCCTTAACAATGGAGGAGGTCAAAGCAGTAGCCTATACCATCTCGCTTGACAATGCTCCTAGACCAGATGGCTATGGAGGGGCTTTTTATTCTTCTTATTGGGAAGTGATCGGCGAAGATATACTAGCCGCGGCCAATGATTTTCTCCAAGGAGGTCTGATTCTTAGGGCATTTCAATGCACACTTCTCTGCCTCATTCCCAAGAAAAAGAACCCGAAATATATTAAAGACTTCAGACCGATCAACTTATGCAATTGTATAATGAAGATTTTCTCTAAGTCTTTGGCCTCCAGGCTGGCTCACATCATGCCCATGCTTATTTTCAAAGAACAGGGCGCGTTTGTCAGAGGTAAATTGATTGTAGAAACTATTTCCGTTGCTCGAGAAATGGCCTAAGAGATTGACCGAAAAAATTTATGGGGGAAACTTGATCATTAAATTGGACATGGAAAAAGTGTATGACAGGCTGGAGTGGGGTTTTATCTCCTTAGTGCTTCAGAGATTCGGTTTTAGCTCTCTCTTCCTTACTCAGTTGCAGCGGTGCTGGAAAGATATTTTCTTCTCAGTTCTCATTAATGGGAGGAGTTTTGGGTTTTTCCCGAGCTCTCGAGGTCTTCGCCGGGAAGACCCACACTCCCCATCCATCTTCATCCTTGCAACTGAAGCTTTCAGCACAAGAGTTAAAAATCTGTTCATCTCAGGGAGCTGTCAACCTTTTCACCTCCTTAAATCTTGTCCCGCCATTACCCACCTATTTTTCGTTGACGACGCTATTCTATTTCTTAATGGCAGGCTAGCTAACATGAAAACTCTTCTCAGATTTATCCAAGATATGAAAGTTATTCAAGCCAAAAGGTTAATGCAGCCAAATCCATCTTCATTGCACCAAAGAAAACTTCCCGCAGCAAAGCTCAGCGTCTGTCCACCATTTCGGGTTTCTCCCAAGGATTTTTCCCAACTTACCTAGGCATTCCCATTTCCAAAGGCAAATTACCCAACTCGCTCCTACAGTAGCTCATCCAAAAGATCACCAACAAGATCGATGGCTAGAAAACAAAGCTTCTTAACCCTGCTGCAAGACTGGATTTGATCAGACACGTCCTCTCAAATATTCTCATTCATCTTCTGTTAGCAATCAACATCCCAAAGGCTGTTATCAAATCTATTGACAGAGCTATTGCTAACTTCTTTTGGGGATGTTCAGCGCAAGGCAACAAGAGACACTGGATCAGCTAGGAGAAAATATGTACCACTCAACATGAAGGAGGCCTGGGAATCAGAAGGATTGAGGATGTTATGCGAGCTCTCCGAATTAAAATGGCTTGGAATCTTCTCAAGGGTACATCGCTATGGGCCAGTGTCTTCTCGGCGAAATATCTTTGGAAGTATTTCTCTCGTCAAGGCCAACCAGGCACTGTGTTTTCTCCCAATTGGAAGGAAATAGCTAGAGTTTTACCATTCACTCTCTGTCACTCTCGATGGCTCATTGGAGCGATCAACATCAGCTTCTGGTTCCATAATTGGTCGGGCAATGGGATCTTGGCTGGTGCGGTGGTATCTACCATCCCTCCCCACTTAGGGCCCGTTTGGCCGGGCGGATTGGAAGGTATTGGAAGTTAAATCCTGGGATTGGCTGGGCGTGCAAAACAAACTGGGTGATCTAATCCCAATCCCATGGATCTTAAGACAATCCACTGACAACATCATCATTACCTTTAAATCTCATCCAATTCATCCTAATCCGTTCAAATTTGCTTGGGACATGTTTGGTTCGAGGGATTGGAAGGGATGGGAAGGTTAAGTCCTGAGATTGGCTGGGTGTGCCAAACAGACTCGATATAGCAATCCCAGGATATATCAATCGTATGGATCTTAAGACAATCCACTGACAATACCATCATTACCTAGAAATCCATGCCATCCACCCTAATACCATTCAATCTCTTCCAATCCACCCGGCCAAACGGGCCCTTACTGTATGCCACAGTTAGAGATTTCAATCGTATTTTAGGCTACTGGAAGCTCTCTAATGTCCAAAACCTTATCACTTCTTCAGCTATGCAGTCTTTATTAGCTTCTAAGGTAGCTTTCTCCAACCGTCAGGACAAGCTGATATGAGACTTATCCTCTTTCGGTGAGTTTTCCATTAAATTAACGTGGAATGTTATCAGACGGCAACACGCTAGGTCATCCTGGACAGCTTGGATTGGGAACAAATTACTCCCCCCTAATCTGGCTATATTTGCGTGGAAATAAGCTAACAAAGCGGTCCCTGTTGACGCTGCTGTCAGGAGGTTTAGAGTGTCTTTAGCATTAAAGTATGAATGCTGCAGGCTCTCTCAAATAGCCTTCTCGACGCATCCTCCTTCGGATCCAACTAATCAGTGCCTGCATCAGCCTCAATCTGATGATCTTCCCCCACCGGTGAGCGGCTCGCCCGGAACTCTGTCTCTCATTGCTTAGCAGCCTCTTCCCTCTGCTCCAAGCACTCAGGGTGCTGAGGAAAGTATTGACCACCTATTTTGTCAAGACCAGATAGCTAGCCAGGCCTGGGATTTCTTTAGTTTGCTTTTTGGTATTCCCCTAATCCACAGTCAGCCCATTCTTCATCGATTGAAGTTCTGGACTTCTTCAGCAAGCCACCATTCTTGTTCTGCTATTCTAACAGGCCTCCTTCCTAGCATACTCATTTGGGAGCTCTGGATCAGCAGGAACGCCGCCAGATTTAAGGGCCTTAAGATGTTTGTCCCCAATGTCATCCCCCGAGTTTCCTATTGGCTGCGAGAGGTTAGGTCCTCCATTCCAACCTCATCCAACCAATCTTTCTCTGAGAAGGCCTTTCTCCACTCTCTTTAGATTTCAAATCCTTCTTCCGCTCATGCAGCTTCTCCAATTATAGTTCGGTGGACCAAACCTCCAAAGGGCTGGCTGAAGCTTAACATTGATAGCTCTTCAAGAGGTAATCTTGGAGAGAGAGGAGAAGGAGGTGTCTGTAGGGATCACTCAGGTAAACTCATTTTTGCATTTCACAAATACTACGGCTATGCTTCCAACACATTTGTTGAAGCTCAGGCCATGCTTGATGGCTTGAACTTTTGTTCCAACCTGGGCCTGGCTAACATTGTGGTGGAGTTTGACTCCAAGCTAATTGTGGACGCAGCGGAGGATTTATCACCATCCGTTCCTTGGAAAATATGGTATACTATTGGAGAAATTCGGTTTAAAAAATCTCACCTCAATCTGTCTTTCTCCCACATTTTTCGCGAGAGGAACGTTGTGGCGAATGCTCTAGCTAGGCTAGCTAGTGACGGGTGTCCAAATAGATTTTTTTTCGTTGTCGTTCCTCTATCCCGCGGCGTGTGAGAGGGGAACTTGTGCTAGATAATGTTGGTTTGGGCGCAATTAGATCCTCCTGACCAATCGCCCTTCTCTACCTCGATGTTGAGGCATTTTCTTCCTTTTTCCTTCTTCTTGTGCAGCATCCCCTATGGGCCCTTTGCTCTTTTTCCATTTCTTAGTTGTGGGTACACCATAGGTGTGGTCCCCTCCCTTTTTGTAGGGACCCACCTGAATTGTCTAAATTTTGATGATCAATGGAAAATTTTCTTTTCAAAAAAAGAAGAAGAAAGGAATATCCTAAAAATCATCTGTATACGAAAATCAGGTGGGCCATACCATCTAAAATCATGTGAAGACATGCCTAAAACATATAAAAGCACTTGGTGGGCCCATCTAAAATTTGGATGCACCTAAAACTTTGTTTGACCCCTCATCCAAGTGGGACACACATGATGGATGGTCTGGATTTGTGAACCACATATAGGTGAGCCCAACAAATTATTATGATTGTTTTGATGGGAGGGTAACCCCTCTCAACTTTTGTATGTGGTGTGGCCCATACAAGTCATGGATTGACTTGATTTTTAAGCCTGGCATGTGACTGATAGGGTAGGTGTACGACACGCATCATGGTGGGCCCACACAGGTTGACCACATGAAACCATTTGCCATATATATATAATTTGAACCAAATTGTTACCAACCTTTTTGAGAGCCCATCATATGTTATTTGACTCTAACATCTAAACGGTCCACGTGAAGTAGCACCTCATAAAATACCTTGGGCCCAATTGTTACTTTGTTTCAAAACTCTGGTGGGCCATGAAAAATGAAAACAGTTTCCTCCCTTAATTTGCATTTCTCTTTGCTATGGCCCACCAGAATTTTAGATCATGGTGAAAATTTGTCCCTTGGGATTTCATGGAATTCCATGTCACATGGAACATTCATATTAGAGACCCATGACATGTGTGCAAAGGTACGTGAGCACGACTACATGTCTCTCTCTCTATATATATAAAAAGAGAGAGAGTATATATATATAGAGAGAGAGAGAGAGAGAAAAATGCTCACACACAAATGGTTGGACCTTTCGTAGGAAGCTCCTGCGCAAGGGTACTCGATGGGGCCCACCTTCATGTTTGTTGAACATCTACCCCGTTCATCCATTTGGCGAGCTCATTTTAGGACAAGTGATAAAATTTTAGGTGGATCCAAAACTCAAGTGGACCACATGAGAGGGAAATTTGGGGAAAGAAATACCTACCATTGAAACCTTTTCAAGATCCACCTTGATGTTTATGTGCCATCCAAACCGTTTATAAGGTTTTTACCACTGGGATGAAGTGAAAATACTAAAAATTTTTCCCGAAGAAATCTTTTTGGCCACAAGAATGTTTCAACAATTCTAATTGAATATCCACTGATTCCTCTCGTGTGGCCCACTTGAGTTTTGGATACACCTCATTTTTTCTCATATGTCTTAAAATGATCTCGTCAAACGGATGAACAGGATAGATGTCCCACAAACATGGCGATGGGGCCCACCCAGAATCCTTGCGCAGGAACTTCCTGCGAAAGGCTTTCGAAATCCGCTTCCGTCCAACTGGCTGTCGAAATTAAATGCTAATTAACGTTAATAAAGATGCGTACGAAAAAAAGTTAATTAAAGAGATACAACATCATACTGTTTATGAAAAATCCACCCCATCCATTAGATAATTTACCCCATGTTACATACACGGGATGAAAATCATATCCATATATGGTTCAAGTAGACCACACCATCGAAAATAATGTGCAGGGAAGCTAACCTTCAAAACTGTTTCCTTGACATGGTTCACTCAAATCATGTATGGCCCTGCATTTTAGGCATTAGACCCAGAATTTGGTGTGGCATATAATGGATGGAATGGATTTTACATGCTCATCACTTTGAGCCTGGTTATAATCAAGGGTGGACATCTCTTTCAATTGTTTCCATTGGTATGGCCCACTTGAATCACATGTCATTCTGATTTTTTACCGTCTAGCCCTATATAGAATTACACACCCAATGATCAGAGTGGATCCAACAATAAACATCACAATGGCCGCGGTACAAAATATAGGGTGGGCATTGCTACGGCGGTTATTTCTCATAAATGTGGAACCTTACCGACGAGGTTGGGACTGGATCCGTGTTACCCTAATGACAAATAGCGGGGCGCTTTCTAGACTGTAGAGCCCACCTTCATGTATGATTTGTATATCCACACCATTCATCAGGTTTTACCCATCATCTTAGTGTATGGTCTGAAAAATGAAATAGATGTAAATCTCAGGTGGACCACACCTTAAGAAATAATAGACATTGAGAGCCTGCCATAAAAAAAACTTCACAGTGACCATCCTAATGATTTTTTACCATCCAACTCGTTGATAAGGTCAGAGATAGAAGATAAATAAAGGGAAAACACAAATATCGACTTGATCCAAAACTTTTGTTGCCCCTATGAAGTTTTTAGTGGTTAATCACCCATATTTCCTGTGATATGGTCCACTTGAGATTTGGATCTTTTTTTTTTTTGGAATTATGTCCTAAATTTATCTGGAAAAACTAATGGACGTCTTGAATATACAACATAAACATGAACTTGGTTTCACTGTCAGTGAAACACCCACTCCAGTGTGACTCAGGTTACAAACTATCTCGAATTGGGCAGCCACATAGTAACCTAGGCTGGTGTTGTGTTGATGTGGCAAATTCTGTGAGCCAAACTGTGATGCATGTGTTATATCCAAACTATTCATCCATTTTCTCAATTATTTTAGTACATGAGCCAAAAGACCATTCAATCCAAAAATCAATTGGACTACAACAAGAAAAGCAGCCGTGACAATGACCCCACTGTTAAAATCTTCCTACGGTTGACCATGATGTTTATTTGCCATCTTACCGGTTCATAATATCACACAAATCTGAAGAAGGGAAAACACAAATATCAACTTGATCAAGAACTTCTAACTCTCAAGAAGTTTTTAATCGTTGGACATTTAATCCGCGTTGTGTGATCTACTTAAGCCTTAGATCAATTTTAAGTTCATGCTCTAAAATGACTGAACAAAATGGATGCGCAGTGTAGATAAAACCCATACATCATGGTGGGCCTCACAAAGCCCTCTCTAAGTTGAAGAGTTTATTAATTTCCATTCTTTCAATGGGGAGAGAGAACATTAAACAAGAGAGAAGCGTTTGATAGAGAGAGAAGAGAGGAAAATGATTCTTTCCAAAGAAAATGGGATGATTAAAAAATTGTACACGTGATCTATTTGGAGGAAGTGCCACATATGTAAATAAAAAAATAAAAATAAATAAAAATTGTATTCGCTTGCTTACAATTTTATTTTATTTATTTATTTTTTGTGATAAAAATTTAAAAAATATGATGTTTTTCTAAAAACATTTAGGGTCCATATTTAACTTACATGTATGGTTGCAAGTATGAGAATCATTTACTAATTTTTAGTAGATAAAATTTAATTAATGGACTTTATTTGATGAATGGATTGGATCTTTAACACACAATTTCCATCACGTATATAGGACTTACATGTATGGTTGCAGGTATGAGAATCATTTACAATTTCCATTGAATTGAAACAGAAATTTTTGATATTTAATGCCCAACTAGTTGGACCAATTTAAATTGTCCAACTAGTTGTGTGTGAGCATTACTCATATATATATAAGCAAATTTACAGGGTTAAGTTTGGTAGGTTTCAATACGAGCCAAACCCATTTTCTCAATTAGGTCAAATTTTTTGTTAGTGTTAAGGTTCGTGGATATGCCATCCTAATTCATAGAAAGTGATGGTTTAACATAATATTAAAGTGGAAGGTAAAGTGTTCAATTTCCAGAGGTAACAAATATGTCACCAAAATATATTTTGGCATGATTGCCTAATATGTTACCATGCGCCATCCTCTACAGCCCATCTAGCTTAGCCCGAAACTCAAAATCAGGTAAGGCCAGTTGACCCACCGGCCAACCCGACCCATCCCCCCAAGCTCAACACATTTGTTTCAATGGATCACGTTTCTAGTCGGGGTCTAACCCGCTGCCCATTTACCTGAGCCCAAACCCGCCGGAGATTACATCTCTACTTCTGTTTTTAAGCTCCTAATGAGCCTAGCACATATCATAAAAGGTCACATTTTCATGCCCACAACGGCGACCCAGACCCATCTAAGTGGGTGAGGCAAGTTGGCCCACGGCCAGCGCTAACGGTCAGGATTCTCATACATACCTTTGACAGCAAGGTAACCCTTCTGACGAAGAAGAGGGAAGGCGGCGAAGGCGGCAAAAGAGATGGCGCTGCTGGTCCGTATCACGATCCGTGGTATGTCGAGGTGGGCCGCAACCTCTTGTGTGAAGTGCATCATTGCATCAGAGATGATGCATTTGATCGGACCATAAGGATTCTCCAATACGAGCCGTCCAAGCAGTTCTTCGAATGGCGCCTTGCACGCGACGTTAAGGGCCGCTACGAGCGCTATGAGGTCCATGGCAGCCACTCGATCGTCTGATAACCCATCGGGTATGGGCTCAAAATTGAAGCTGGGGTAATTGGATGGATTGGGAGCTTTGAAGTTAGTGTGAATTAATGTGATTGAGAATCCTTTGGAGTGTAGGAGTGTGGCCAGTTGAAGCATGGGATTGAGGTGTCCTTGGAATGGGATTGGGAAGAGTACAAGATGTGGGCCTTTGTCATTCTGGGCTTGCATTCCTTCAACTCCTGTCATTGGATTTGGGTTGTTTTGATATTGGAATGGAAATGTCAGCTTATATGATTGTCTAAGGAATCTTCCTCCGTTGGGGTTACTAGAATAAGTCCAGGGGACGCTGATTGCGTCCTACCCCCGGTAATCCGTCCGGGCGGGACTCTGTGTGGCCCACCTTGATGTAAGTGTTTTATCCATGCCGTTAATCACTTTTCTCAGATAATTTTAAGGTTTGACCTTAAAAACGAGGCAGGTCCACAGCTCCAGTGGACCACACCAAAGGAGGCTGCAGTGATAATGACACCCACCTTGAATCATTTCTAAGGGCCACTGTGGTGGTTTTTTACCATCCAACCTATTCGAAAGGTTATGTGGACGTGGATGAAGTGAAAATCAGCTTGATTCGAAACTTCCCCGGATCTCAAGAAGTTTGTAACGGTGGAAGTTTAATCCCTACTTTGTGGTTCACTTGAGCCTGGAACCTGCCTCATTTTTTGGATGATATCTTATAATTATCTGACGAAAACGATGAGCGGCATGGATAAAAACTCACATCACAGTGGGCTCCACACAGCCCTGCCCGGACGGATTACTGTCCCGGCGGGATAGGACGCGATCCGCTTCCTATTAGGATACATATGTGAACTTAGCGATTAGGTCGTGGTCTTTTAAATGATCCAGACCGTTTATATGAGAGGCCTCCAGTAGATGTAGTATGAACCAAGAAAAGAAAAAATCTACCGTTGACCTGCGCAAGGATGCTGGGTGGGGCCCACCGATATGTTTTTTGGAAATCTAACCCGTTCATCCGTTTGACAAGATCATTTTAAGACAAAGGCAAAAAAGAAATGAGGTGGATAGAAAACTAAAGTGGGCCATACGAGAGGGAACAGTGGGGATTCAGTAAGAACCGTTGAAACATTCTTATGAACATAAAAGCTTTGTTAATTTCAGGCTAAATTTTTTCTATTTTCACTTCATCCCAGTGGTAATGACCTTATAAACGGTTTTGATGGCATATAAACATCAAGGTGCAGCCCAGAAAGGTTTAACGGTATGTATTTCTTTCCCCAAATTTCTCTCTCGTGTGGCCCACTTGAGTATTGAATAAACCTCATTTTTGGTCTTTTTTTTCCTAGAATAATCTCTCCAAACGGATGAACAAGGTAGATTTTCCAGAAACATGGTGGGCCCCACCCACATCCTTGTGCATGGACTTCCTGCGGAAGGCTTTGGCAGGAAATCCGCGTCCATCATAGAAAGTATCTTCTTTTATTAATTTAATATTACGATTATTTTCTTAATCTTGGGGTCAATGCTACGGCATCAGCCGCTACTCCTGGGTCAGCATGTGCTGCATTAGGTGGGTCCCGCTTGGCACGTGTTGCTGAAAATGGGGCTCGGTGGGTCATCCGGTGTAAATTAATTTTCAACGGCCAATTTTATTCCTCACATGTGGCCCACCGGATGACTGGAGCGCGTGTTTTCGTACCCTTGTGCATACCAAGTTTGCTCGCCGAGATGCACTGTTTTCGTACCTCAGGCATAGATCCACCCCATCCATTAGATGCCCTTCCATGTTAGCGCATGAGGAAAAAAAAAATTCAGTCTGATTCGAAGATTAGGCGAGCCAAACCACCGGGAACAGTTGGGAGGGGACACTTAATCAATAAAATCACCTAAGTTATTTTTCAGGGCCCATTATGTTGTGTATATAACATCTAATCCTTCATTAGATGCGCCCTGAAGATGGTGGACGTACAAAAAATCAGGACATTTCAAAACTCAGGTGGACCACACCAGGGAAATATAGATGTTTTAAGCATGATTTTTGCACCATTCCCTTTGTCATGGACTTTCCAAGCGTATTTGACCTCCAGATGAATTTGATGTGGCAAATAGGATAGACGGAACAGATGGCAAATGAGGCAGCTAATATCATGGTGGAGTCTAACAGAGGTAATCTCAACCGTCTAGTGTTGAGTCTATCGGATCAGGACCAGATAAAAATATTCTGTATCTACCATGCACGAAAGTAACATGAAATTTCGGTTATCCTTTTGTTTTCGTCACCAGTGATTATTTATTCATGGAAGCGTGGTAGGAAAGTAGGTTGGGTAAGGTTAGGATAGTACGGTGTCATCGTGTCATTGTTGAAATTTGTGGTTTTTTGAAAATATTCAAAATTTCAAAATTTTAACATTTTTTAGTCAAAATAAATTTTAAAAATTTCAAATAAAAAAGTGTAATGTGTGCTTTTAGTCCCACACCAAAAATGATAGAAAAGTTTTTGAAATTTATATGTGGATATGTGGGTAATATTCTTACTTGTATGTTTTGGAGATGGAAATGCTTCGGTTGCATGTGTTCCAATGCGCTCGGAATTAGGCAGTAGCAGTAGTTGGCGCACTTTGCACTTCGCACGTGCACGGTACGATAGGTCTGGTAAGAGCGTAGGTGCGGTGAGTCTAAAATGAGTTAGGGCTTTATAGACGACTGAGAATAGTCGGATCATAAATCCAAAACGTTCAATAGTTTTTGAAATAATTAGCTGCCTTGAAAGCTACAACGGTTCGAAAATGGACAAACCATGATGATCTAACAATCAGATCTTGTGATTCGACGACTAGAAACGACTAGAATTAATGATCAACGGTCGGAAACATTTTTCAAACGTTATGAACCATTGATTGCTACTTAGCAACGGTCCACTACCTAGTTTCTATATAAACTGGATCATTCCGATTCAAAATCAATCATCTCAACATCATCTCTCCCATTAAATATTCTAAATCTTCTTTTTAGAATACTGTGAACATTTTCACTGTCTAATTCTACCAGAACAGATCTATTGCATTAAACTGTTCCATAGTGGACCCATTGTGATTGTTGCACACCGGATTCAGATAGGCTTGTCTTATCCTGGAAGCAATTCACCTGTAACCCATCAACAATTGATAAGGGGACGAAACACACTTTAAAGACAACGTATCATTTTATGTGATTCAGCCTAGTGAAAAGAATTTCATATTTTATTTTATTTTTTCTATTTTTAGTATATCCAACATATTATTTTCTAACAGTCATACCATGATGTGGCATTATTTCATTGGTCTGTTAGATACAACCAATTTATACTTGACCTAACAAACTTTTAAAAGTTGGTGGGCCCATTACTGACAACGGTCATGCGAGCCAATGAAATGCGCCATATCACAACTTGACGAACTTACGTATTACCTCAGCTTCACTGAATCCACTCCGTTGGAAATATGATTACGCATGTGTGTTATGATGCTAAATCTTAAGTTGCTCCTATCATGAGGCACACACTCTACCATGGCATTAGGGCGATTGACATGTTTTGGACCATTCATCTAGTGGACCCCACTATGTTGATTCCTTAGCCTAAAAGTTGCACTAAGTGAATGATCTTAATTGTCAGGGCGTTTGATGTAGAGTGGGTCACAGATAATTTCATGCCTAAGATGGAATATCAAAGACAGAAGTGATTCAAACCATTAGAACCTTAAAACAAGTATATCTCACAAGTTATTTGAGGCAGGCGTGATGAGGTGTCGTCCTTATTAAATCTTCTCTGGACTCCTCACATAGATTTTTTAAATCCACGAAGAAAAATAGAAACTAAAAATAATTCTAGAAAGTTAAATTAAACTTATTGATGATTGATATTCTCTAATGTGCCTCCTTATATCATTAATAAAGAAAAAAATAAATCAAAATTTGTAATTATCAAAAATAGAAAAATTATTATTCTAATAAAAATCTTTTAATTGAGCCTAATTTATAAAAATAAAAATTTCAAATAAGGTTTTGCTAGAAGAATTCTATCATAATTACAAGTTATTTTTTAAAATGAAGAAAATCTAAAACTCTCAAAATAGAAAAATATTAAAAATTTTGAAATTACTAAAAATAATAAATTCTTTCTAAAAAATTGTTTTTGAGTTGAAAATGTGCATTTTCTAACAAAACGTACAGATGTGACCTATGATGTCGGTCGATTCACTTCAAATGACCTGTTTTAATAAAGATTGATAGTTTGTGCACATTATGATGCCTCAAATTTCATAACCTAAGTTTAATACTTGTTTTTCAAAATCTCAAGTGCTAACTTTCAAGAATAGCTCACATTTCATGATATTATATATATATATATATATATATATATATATATATATAAGTGAGCAATCACATCAGAAACAAACAAACCTCATATATAAGAATTGTTTAAAATATATATAATGTACAAATGGTTGGCCATAAAACTCATACAAACCAATGATACTAATCTAAAAATAAAATAACCAAACAAAGAAAGGAAAATTAGAATATGGAGTTTTAAGATCATCCAACTTCTCTAATAACTTTAACATTATTAACAACCTTAACAAAAGAAGCTCCTACAACCATGTTTGTTATGCACAGCTCAACAATCTTAGCAAGCATAAAATGAGAAGTTAAGATTTTTCGAATCAAGGGTTGGGATGGCATGGGAAACCCTCACACGGATTGTCAGCTTGGCAATCGGAATCAGTTTCGATTTTCGGAAACACTACTTATAGGCAACTCCTTTTGTAGTTGAGTGTGTGTGAACATTGGAGAACATCGACACATGAAGCAGTTATTTTTTTAATCAAATCCCTCGTACACACACAATGGACGGTTCAGATCATCAATTACCCTAAATATGGTGGCCCATAGATGGATTGAACGGCTCAGCTATATTTCAAACGCCGTTGCACGGAAGGAGAGAAGATCTCTCTTTTTCAAATTGCATCGGGTCAATACCGGGTTTGACCCAAATTCTAGTCCGGTGCATCGCATGTGCACACATCCTGTGCACACTCATAATTCAAAAGTGGGGTCCACATTGATGATTTGTAGAATCCACTCCGACTACTCGATTCTAAAAGTCTAACTAGAACATGTATCCAAAGATAAGATAGATCTCCAAAGCTTACGTGGGCCATACCAACAAATACTGTCTATTTATTTAAAATTTTAAAACTAACACCTCGAATTAAAATATGGAGTGTTACATGCCCGTAACAATGCCCAGATCAAAAGTCACGGTCAATTTATGGTCCATTTTCTTTTAGCCCAACCATACTAGGAGCGTATACATAACACGATTTGATCTTACATAATTATTCAACATAACATATATGATTCACGGATAAGCGGTGTTGGACCTGATCACGCCCATCCCTGCGTCAATGCGTTTGGTATGCAATTAATAATTCAAGAATTTAGGAAAAAAAAAAAAACAAAAACGAGCCAATGAAATGCTTTCACAACTTGACCGAACATGGTATTACCTCAGCCTCAACAAACCCGCTTCCAATATAAGGTTGAAATATGCCTACGTATGTGTTATGATGCCAAACCTTGCAGTTGCTCCTGTCATGAGACGCACTCCGCCATGGCGTCATGGCGTTCGACATATTTTGGACCATTCATCTAGTGGACCCCACTGTAGAGATTCCTAAGCTTAGAAGCTGCATTTACCTGATCATCCAAATTATGCAATGAATAACTCAGGAAAGAAAAACCAAATGAGCCAAGGATCGACTCATCCAAGACTCGGACACATTTAGGATTGGTGTGTGTGGGACCTAATTCACCCTCACTTGGACGAGTTAAGCCTTTTTAATCCCAGCCCACGTGATTTTGACCCAAGTGATTCACGACGAGTCATCAAGACCAAAAACCCATCGAAATGAGTCGGCACACATATCTTCCACCAGCCAACAATAGTGGATGGCTACTTACAGAGTCTGTTTGGACATGTTATCCTGCATAATAGAGATTTAATTACAATTACAGTTTTGGTGGGCCACATGTCCTCCAAATGTGATTCAAATGAAACCTTAATATGCACTTCAAAATGCTAATTTGAAATTTAAAAATCTGGAAATGTGAATTGCCTTTAAGTGGTGGTAGATAAAAAACTTGCACTCAAAAGTTTACTTTTGCTCTTGCAGATCGTACAGTTTCTAAAATGGCGGTGACCTATTACAGGGCTTAAATGTCAGTGTAACCCAATCGTCCATATCCAGCGCTGTCAATGGGCAGGGCTTGAGTAGGTCTCGGCCTGGATTTTGAATTGTTTCAAGCTAGGCTGGCTGTCAAGCTGCATATTTAAAATTCTGATTTTTCAAGTCCAAGTCCAACCCATTGACACCGCTGCCCATATCATGGGCCTTGTTGTGGATAAAGCATATTCTCAAAATCACACACTGGTTATGAGGTAAAAATCGAGCTGACATGATGTATGAGACACGTGGTAAAAAGACTATCAGGGCATGCTATCCGAACCACCGTAGTGCCTACAGCGAAGGAATATAAGCCGAGCAAGGAAATTCAATAACTGAGCTGAATCAGTCAACCCTGCTTCGAGATAAGGCTCATCAACAAGCCACAACCCCAAACTCCGATCTCGACCTCGTATTATGACTTCGACCTCAGATACTGACCTTGATCTCGGATGCCAACCTTGAGCTCGGAATAGAAACATCTAAAGAGAATCTAACACTATATATGAGTAAGATTGCCCAACGAGATCTCGGTCGAAAATCATATACTTATGCATAATCAGAAGAATACTTGGGAACATATTCTAATTCCAATGTGAGCCCTTCCAGCGTATCTTATAATTCTACTTGGATAAGCAAGTTACCTAGCTAACAATACCTATAAATACATTATCGCACTCAAAGGGAAGGTACACACAATCATCTTGATTCTAAGTACACCGACTTTGAGTCATTTTACCTGACTTAGGCATCAAAGGGCCCCGGCCACAACTGATGCCCCTAGTGCTAGATTATTAAAGTGCAAGTACCCAACAGTTCACATGAGGTTGAACGGGATCAACCAAATTTTATCGATAACAACACTGAATTAAGCAATTTGGACAATCAATCATTTTCTTTTTAATGTTCATTTATTGGCCCCCAATTCGAAGGTTTGGATCTTTCATAAAGTATGACTTTTCAGATATGCGCTGTCGGGAGTGAGGCCTGCGATTCGAACAGACTAGATCAATGTAGGACCAATAAAGTGACACGTGGCAACAGCGGCAATATGTGGACACACAAATAGATGCATTACAATGACAAGATGTAGTCTTTCAAACTATTCAACGACTCATAGGAAGAACCTCCTTTCCTTAGGCAACGGTCAGCATTTTCCTTCAGATCCTTGATCCTGGCCTTCATCTCCTGCCCGTCATTCCTCACCATTAATCTTTTGATGGCCTGCTCAATCTCACCTCTTTCGAACCCATTCTCAAGTTCCATTCCCACCTTCCAAACATGATCCACATACCTAGCATTGACCCTTTGATCACCAAACCACGGGGAACAAAGCATTGGGACCCCTTCACATATACTTTCCAACGTAGAATTCCAACCACTATGTGTCCAAAACCCTCCCACTGCAGGGTGGGCCAGAACTTCTTGTTGTGGGGCCCATTTTACAATCAAACCCCTCCCCTTTGTCTTCTCTTCGAACCCTTCGGGCAATTTGACCCAATCCGAACCGTGGACCGAACCGGGCCGCACTACCCACAAGAAAGGCTGATTACTATTGGCCAATCCCCAAGCGGTCTCGACTAGCGCAGACTCCTGATCCATTGCAGCTAAGCTCCCAAAGCTCACATAGAGGACGGACCCATGCACCTGTTTGTCCAGCCATGCAATGCAACTGTGGTCTTGTGGTAGCAGGCTACTCGAAGAGCTTGATGCATGCTTATGGAGTGGGCCCACCGGGAAGTTTGGGATCGGGAAATCTTGTCGAATTTTCATCAAAGTCGTTCGTTCGAGGTAATCGAATGCATTCCATATGACTGCTGAGGCTGCCTTTACTCCATCAACCATGTGGGTCACTAAATGGTATAATGTGTCGGGGTTGCATGTGGCTAAACCATTGCTTGGAAGGTCCTTGAATCGGAGGGGCGGCAGCTCGGGCACAGGCGCCTTCAATTGATGATCTGGTACCACAAATCAAATGAATTGGTTTGAACGTTGAGGAGAGGGAAAGTATAAAGATCAAAATAAAATAATTGAGTTCTTAGTTAAGGAAAGACCACAAATAAGATAATTGAGTTCTTAGTAAAGGAAAGACCACATGAACACAATCTCAAACATGGCAGTCATCTTAGGGGTGGTGCTGGGCCGGGTGAGGCCCACAGGCTGACTAGCCTGACCACAGGGTCCAGTCGAGTCTTTGAGTCTCCCGACCCATCTAAACATCTGGTAGAGTGGAGTTTTTGAACCACAGCTTTATCACCCGACTTAACCTGGTCCAAAACCCGGGTGATCATAGCACTCCATGTATGTCTATTTGTGCATTTTTGGTCATGCCAAGTTGGGTTGAGTCTGACCTGATTACAATGTAATAGTTGGATGGTTTGGGTTGGGCTTTTTAAATTAACTTGGTCCAAGTTGGGCTAATGCGATTTCATTAAACTTGCATAGCGAAAAATTCAATTTTCTCTAAATTCAAATTCGAAAATCTAATTCTATGATCTTCCTAACACAATCATGTATAATTTCTTAAATGAAATAACTAACTTGAGAAAGTTAGATCCAACTTAAATTTGACGATATGTGTTGATATAATGCCGATGATGGTTCTCCAAGCTAAATCTCTCATTAACCTATTTCAATATTCGAGAGATCTAGATGCCCTAAGAAATTTTTTATGATAGCTGCCAAGGAATCCCACAACCCCTCATAAGGATATACTATATAGAAATGAAGAAGAGGATGAAAAACTTTTGAGAGAGAGTATGAGCCCATGTGTTGTGCTAGAATTATTAATGCCTAAGAAAGACGAGAGCAAGCACATGTGTGTTAACAGCCGAGCAATTAACAAGATTACTATCAAATATTAGTTCTCAATGCCATGGTTGAACAAATATGCTCGATATATTAGAAGGTGCCAATACGTTCTCTAAATTAGATTTGAGAAGTGGGTATCATCAGATTCGTATCCGGCTCAATGATGAGTTGTATGAGTTGTTGGTCATGTCTTTCGCTCTATTGAACGCACTAAGCACTTTTATGCGTCTGATGAATCAAGCGTTAAAGTTGTTCATTGGTCGGTTTGTAGTAGTATATTTTGATGACATCCTGATATATAGTTAGGATAAAACAAAAAACATGGAACAACTCAAGCATGTGCTACAGGTCCTGCATGTTAATAAATTGTACCTCAACTTAAAAAAAGTGCATGCAGTTTTTTAACGGACTGCTAGTTGTTCTTATGATTTGTCGTGACATCTACAGGCAATTGTGTGGATGATGAAAAGGTGTGAGCTATCAAGGAATGACTGACCCTGATAAACATTCGAGGAGTTTCCATGAGTTAGCGATCTTTTATCGTCGATTCGTATGAAAATTTAGCATGATAATCGCACTTATTACAGATTACATGAAAAATGACCTATTTCAGTGGACCGATGAGGCTAATAAGAACTTTATTGAAATCAAGCATCGATTGTCCACAACATCGATCTGGGTTCTTTCTAGTTTCGACAAGCTATTTGATGCCAAGTGTGATGCTTCATACGTCAGAATTGAATAAGTCTTATTATAGGAAGGCGGGTTGGTAGTCTTTTACAATGAGAAGGTCAACGAAGCCCAGAAGAAGTAGTCGACATATAAGCTTGAGTTGTATGTGGTTGTCCAAGCATTGCGACAATAGCGACATTATCTGATTAAGAGAGAGTTTGTTCTCTACAATGACCATAAACCTTAAAATTTATTAATAGTCAAGCTAATGTGTGAATCACGTGCATGCTAGATGGATTGTGTTTTATATGAATTCACATTCGTTCTGGGCATAAATCATTATTTGTTACAATGAGCAATGAGGTGGTCGGCTTTGATTTTCTCTAGGAGTTATATACTAAAGACAATGACTTCAATGATGCATGAATGAGGTACTAAGAGGGTCATTCAAGTTATCTACATATGCAAGACGGTTTTCTCTTTCAAGAGAATCAACTGTGCATCCTCCTAAGTTCTCTAAGAGAGCATA
This sequence comes from Magnolia kwangsiensis, assembly GCA_037074715.1. NCBI lineage: Eukaryota > Viridiplantae > Streptophyta > Magnoliopsida > Magnoliales > Magnoliaceae > Magnolia > Magnolia kwangsiensis. The sequence goes on along the minus strand of CM073578.1, from coordinate 124,578,231 downwards.
TTATTCTAGAGTTATATGGAGGTGGCCTTTGTGGACACCTTGATTGAGATAAGACGCAAACTCGTGTTGAAGAGCAATATTACTGACCGCAGTTGGCACGTGATGTGGGTAAAGCAGTACAGTTCTGTCATGTTTGTCAGACCTCCAAAGGGCAGTCTCCGAATGCGGGCCTTTACATCCTATTACATGTGCCTAATGGCCTTTATGATGATTTATCTATAGATTTCATACTTGCTCTCCCATGAATACAACGTGACATGGATTTGGTGTTCGTGGTAGTAAATCATTTTTCAAAGATGGTTCACTTTGTCCCATGTGAGAAAATCATCAATGCAACATGTGGCAAATCTATTTTTCAAATAGGTCGTGCGGCTATACGGGATTCTCAAAACCATTACTTCTAACCATGATATGAAGTTCATTAGGCACTTCTATTCTACTTTGTGGAATTAGTTCGGTACACAACTTTAATTCAGCAATGCTTATACTACTCACAGACCAATGAGCAGACTGAAGTTGTGAATCGCGCGTTTGGAAAACTCTTTCGGTTTATTTCAGGTGACAAGCCGAAGTAGTAGGATCTAGCCTTGTCTCAAGTAAAGTTTACATTTAACAACATGCTAAACCACTTGACAAGGAAGTCCCCATTCTAAATTGTTATGGTTGAGTGCCTCACCACACACTTGACTTGGTCCCTTTACAAAAACTTTCAGACATAAACATCGCAGCAGGACATATGGTGGACTAAATTGTGGGCATTCATTATATGCAAGCTAAGTTGCATGCCTTGAACGGTAAGTACAAGGAGTAAATCAATAAGCATCGACGACAAAAGGTATTTAAGGTGGACAACCATGTTATGGTCTATATATGCAATGAGAGATTTCTAACCGGACCTACAATAAGTTGAAGAATAAGAAGATTGGATAGGTACCGATCCTCTAAAAGATCAATAAAAACGCTTACATTGTTGATCTTCTAAATGATATGGAGTTCTCGCTTAATTTCGACGTTGTAGATTTGATTGAATATCATGAACTGAAGAAGGATGAGAACTCGAGGATGAGTTCTTTTGAAGTGGAGGGGATTGATGTAGAGCAAGTTATAGACACTTTCATACCCAAGATGGACCAGAGAAGGCTCAATCTGACTCAAAAGTAATCACGACCGTTAGAACCTTAAAACAGTCATATCTTGCAAACTAGAATGAATTTTTCGATGTACCATATATGATTTTGGGGGTAAGAGAAGCTACTTTAGCCAACCAACCCTACTATGTTGGGTTTCCCACCTCGGATTTGTGAGATTCCATCAAATCGACAGTGGAAAGTCCATTTTATTTTTATTTTTACTATAAATAACAACTTTAATTCAACCATAACTTTTGATCCTTTGAGTTTTTGGAGTCTTGCCCAACATGAAAAGGCCTTACAAAAATTAGGAGAACAACGTTGTTAGGCTAAATTGGACACTATTTTTGCTAAAAACGAATAAATCTAGTAGGAATCATGACCATCTATAAATAGTAAGTTTACTACTTATACTAAGTCACGTGTTTAGGGAGTTTTGAGTCTAGAACTCAGTCCTAGTTTTAGTTAACTATTTAAATGATTGTAATTTTTATTTTTTATTTAATCATCATCAATCACTTTATTTCAAATTATTAGAAATTATTTCTATTTTCTTCTCTCATGGATTCAAGGAATCTATGTGAAGAGTTGTGAGAAGTTTTGTTGATTCGGAGTAGTTATCCTTGAGGAAGACAGGAGATCAACCTCATCTTGTCCTTCCCTGGGTCACCCATCCACCCGAGCCCACCGAGCCCGGCACATTTGCTTATACGCGTCATGTTTCTACCCCAGACCTGACCGTAAATGGGTAGCCTGAACCTCAAGAAAATGGGTGGAGCAAATTGACCGACTGGCTAACCTGAGCCTGAATATTCGCTTAAACAGGTCACATTTTTAGCTAGCCCAGCCGTGACCCGCTACCCATTTTCTTAATACAGTTTAATTCTGGGGATTACATCTCTACTTCTATCTATAAGCTCCTAATGAGCGGCTTGGATTGTGTCTTGATAGGGTTGGGCTCGAGCCCGCCATATTTTCTTGCTCACAACGCTGGCCCAGACCCATCTAAGAAGTGGCTGAGGTAAGTTGGCCCACCACCAGCTCTAACAGTCAGGATTTTCATACACACCTTGTACAGCAAGGCAACCCTTTTGCTTGAGAAGAGGGAAGGCGGTGAAGGCAGCAAAAGAGATGGCACTGCTTGTCCGTATCACGACCCGTGGGATGTTGAGGATGCTCGCAACATCTTGTGTGAAGTGCATCATGGCATCGGAGATGATGCATTTGATCGGGCCGTATGGATTCTCCAATACGAGCCGGCGGAGCAGTTCTTCGGACGGAGCCTTGCACGCAACATTAAGGGCCGCTAAGAGCGTTACGATGTCCATGGCAGCCGCTCGATCGTCGGATAAGCCGTCTGGTATAGGCTCAAAATTGAAGTTGGGGTGGTTGGATGGGTTGGGAGAATTGAATTGTGTGTGAACTATGGTGATTAAGAATCCTTTGGAGTGTAGGAGCGTGGCCAGTTGAAACATTGGATTGAGGTGGCCTTGGAATGGGAGTGGGATGAGCACAAGATGTGGGCCTTGGTCTTTCTGGTCTTGCATTTCTTCCACTTCTGTCATCGGATTTGGGTTGTTTTGGTGTTGGTATGGAAATAAGTCGTGACGCAGCTTATATGGCTTATATCAATGTCTAGGGATCTACCTCCATTTAGATAACTAGATTGCATCCACATTTATCACAATAAATTACATATGGACCTTGTTCATTAGGTAGTGATCCTTTTCAATAATCCAAACCGTTTATATGATAGGCCTCAACGTAGATGGAGGATAAACCAGAAAAAAAAAATCAAGATTGAAGTAAATCCAACCTTTAATTATTCAAATGTTTAGGAAACCGTCCATAGAGAAGATTTTAACGATCAAAGTATTGAAGTTTTCCTCAATATAAGAGCTCTTCTGTTTGGATGTCAGCCCCCATCACGCGTAGCATCGGAATCCTACGCGAGATCTGTGTTACTCATCAGGTGGGCCCCGCTTGGCACGTGTTGTTTCCTGATAATGGGGCTCGGCGGGTCAACCAGTGTTAACCAGTGTAATTTTTCAACAGCACATTCAAGTATTTGGACCACATATTATAGTCCATCCAAAAGACACATTCCAATCTCTCATACGTTCAGTATCCAACTTGTCATGTAGGTTGGAAAGATGATTTTTTTAATGCAAAAAATCAATCACATCTGCTTATTTAATGGACCTCACTTGTATTTTACTAGATGATGAGATGAGGTTGATTTTTCACTAGGTGATCCTTACTGCAGGGCCAACCTATTAGAAGGGACCTTACTGCAGGGCCAACCTTAATGGACCTCACTTGTATGTTGATTTGATCAATAGATTGGAATTTATCTGCTGGTGTACCAACCAGTTGGGCTCGATACATTCTCTTATAAAAAAAACTTTGCCAAATATCCACCCTTGATTTTTATAGGGCCCACTTGAATTGTGTATGAGAGATCCAGTCTGACAAGTAAACTTAGAATCTCGTATTAATTCTTAGGATAAAAACGCAAACTGACATGTGATTCAGATGACTCACACCAAAGTAAATAGTTGGGAGAGACATGTCTACACTTAATTTTTATAGGGCCCACTGTGATGATTATATGAAATCAACTCCATTCATTAGATTTTAGACCAAACTTTAGGCCTATGTCCCAAAACTTAGACATATTCATAATTAAATTAGGCTACACCGAGGGAAATAATGTGGAGGGTCAGAGTTGTTGTACACCGTTTCCAATTGTGTGGTCCACATAAATAATAGATGGGGCTGATTTATGGACTTTGGACCTGTCATGGGGTGATACGCCTAGTGATCAGAGAGGATTTCATGCTAACGGACCACAAGAGCCACTAATCACCTGCGGGCAAGGGAAACCAACCTTAAAATATGAGATGAAAGGATGATAATTAACTCAATTAATGGGATGCCTCATTGAAAACTTTTTTGAAAAAGGTACCAGACGTAAATACCTAATTAACAAAGTAGTAATTTATAAAAGTTCAATTTTTAAGCTTAAAGCCACACGTGTACAATAATGCTCATGTAAACACCACACGTGTGTTACATGTCATTATAAAAATCCGAGATCCAGCGCATCCACCAAAAGTGTATGGTGATGCCCTAACCCAAGAATGAGGTTGATCCGCTGGTCACGTTAGCCAGAGTATGCCAAACAAATGTACAGCTCTGAAAAGCCAGGCTGGAATTTTCTAACCCAACCGCTGTTTTCAATATTGGGACCCACGTGCTGCTCGGACCAGACATTTTTTTAAAAATAAAAGTTATGGTAAAAAACAAAATGTAAAAGGTCCGAAGAATCTGATGACTGGACTAGATCTCGTACGTACATACCATGCTGGCATGTGTAGGATAAGGACGAAACACCTACGTCGCTGGTGACGTTAATTGGATTTTTCCCGAGACTCGATAAGATTCAGTTTGTTTTATTACATAGGTTTTTAGAATGTGTCGCCATCTACTGGGCCCACATGGTAAGATGGTCTGATTATTTCAACTATCCATATTCAAGCTATTACCATATAAAGGCCATTTTCTTAGTCGCCATCTACTGTCGCCATCTGGTGGGCCCACATCAGTCCAAGGTTTGGTCCCACAGCATTAACGATTTTGATCATCATCTGACAACTCAACATGTGGACATGGTGGCGACACGCTTTAAGTTAAGTGGCCACAAAGGCAAAACTAAGTTAGCTTGCAGAAAAGACACGGGATCCTAGACCAGATTCTCTACTATATGTTTGTACCAGATCGAGCATTCTTATCAATGGTCCCTGAAATGGACCACATGCATTTTCCCACTTAATGGGAGCCGTAGGTGATGCACTAGGCATGGGGTCACTGATATGAAGGGGTTTGTTGTATGTTTTGACAAGAAACGAATGTGACATAGGATGAATGTGATGAGGTCGATCACCGTCTTCCTCAAGGATAACTATTCTAAATCTAGAGAGCTTATCTAGACTTCTTTGAGAGATTTTTTGAATCCATGAGGAAAAATAAAAATAAAAATTTTAAGATATATGAAACAAACTTATTGAATTATTGATAAACGAATCTACAATCCTTTAAATAGGAATACCAAGACCTGAAAGGAGTTTAAAAATTAAATTATAACTAAAACTCCCTAAAATTCGTAACTTACTATAAATAGTAAATTTCTTTTTATAATAAGTGCCCTGTGTGGCTTAACTACGTTATTCTCTTAAATTTTCTAAACACTTTTCATGTTGGACACAACTCCTAAAGCCTAATGGATGAAGAGTTATAATCAAAATAAAACTTACTAAAAATAGTAAAAATGAAAATAAATATGGAATTCGACCGTCGATATGATGGAATCTCACAAATTCGGGAAGGGCAACCCAGTATAGCAGGTTGGTTGGCTAAAGTAGCTCATCTTACCCTAAAATCACATATGGTACGTCGAGTAACTCATTCCAGTTTGCGAGATATGCCTGATTTAAGGTTCTGACAGTCTCGATGACTTCTTCCTTCGATCGAGCCTTCTCTAATACCATCTTGGACATGAAAGTATCCGCAACCCGCTCTACATCAATCCCCTCCACTTTAAAAGAACTCCTCCTCGAGTTCTTGTCCTACTTCGATTCTTGAAACTCGATCAAATGCGCTGTAACGATACCCGGATCAAAAGTTACAGTCAATTTACAGTCCACTTTCTTTTGGTCCAACCATGCTAGGAACGTATCTATGACACATTCTATGTTAGACCCCTCTACTTGAAAAAAAACTCGTCCCTGAGTTATTCAAAGTACTTGGCTTATGGTTCTGAGATAACTTTTGATGCTGATTTTTATTAGTCCTTTTCTTGTACTTGACATTAGGATGTTGAGCCGACACAATCATGCACTCATGCTTTCCTTAACTTGAATAGTATCAATCAGATCCTTCACTCTTGCCTTCAAAATCTAACATTCTTTCTAACTCACCTAATAGTGAGGGCATTGGGCAAGATAGTCCAAGGGACAAGGCCTATGTGATGTTGGATGTCCCTCATGGGGGGCAATCCATCGAGTAAATCTTTAGGCTAGACTTCTTTTAATTCGTTCAGAAAATGCCTTAAACTTGGAGAAATGTCTAAGAGTTTCAATTCTTCGCCCTTTACCACTACGGGATATATCTCGCCAGCTTCCTTGGATTCTTCCATGAGACAACGAATGGTCAAGAGGAAGCTCCCCTCCACATTAGAAGCTTCGGAGTGTTTCTCTGATTCCATAGGGGCAAAGATGATCTTTTGACCGTCCTTAACAAAGACATAAACAATGTCTTGTCCTCACAATCTGATTGTCATAGTTGACTGAGTAATATATGGCATGCTTCCATATCTACCACGTCATAAAGTATCTGATCTTTATAAATTTTACCAATTGAAAACGAGATAGTACAATATTCAGTTACCTTGGTCTTGTTCACCCTTTTAATTTAGACAATTGAGTAAGGGAAAAAATATTTTATCGTAGGTAGCTGCAACTTATCCACCATCACTTTCGAGATGATGTTCTCGTTACTACCTCTGTCAATCACATCACAGACCTTGTCATTGATGGTGCACCACGTACACAATATATTATATCGTTGTGGATGTAATTCTTTCCGTGAGGTGTACATTAATCACCTCACGACTAGAGATTCGTTACAATCCTCGCCTATCCATTCTTCACCACATGCTCCTTCCTCAGTGGCTTGTTCATCTTCATCAAAGTCAGGGTCTTCTTCTGTGGCCTCGTCTTTAGTGTCCCCTTTGTTAATGGTCAAGTGGGTCACAGGGTGTTAAAGCCTAGATGGGCCGCTCCCACTGGTTGCAAAAGGTTGAGGATGTCCTGCTACTAGTTCTTTTCTGTGTCAGTTCTAAATCCTGTGTAGGACCCGTTATAGGGGGCCGACTTAAATGGTAAGGCTGAATATGAACTCTTACAAGTTGTGTTTCTAACCTACCAGCCAACTGAACTACTTCATCCATGGTCCTGACTGGGTGCATTTGAACTCGTTCCTATGTCACTGATTGTAACCCACCTATAAATCGTGCTACCTTCTATGATTCTGTTTCTAACAGATTATTTTGTGTTCAGTGTAATCTATGATGGTTCGATTCCCCTGTCAGCAATTTTGGCATGAATGGAAGAATGCCTGCTCATAATCATTCAGGAGGAATCGTTATCAAAGAAGGCGTCTCATCTGTGACCATGATAAGATAGGTGCCTTGTTTTGTCAGGCACGTGAGAGTTGTAATTTCTCCCACCATGCAAAAGCACTGAATTTTAATTTGAAGGCTACCAACTTCACCTTTTTATTTTCTAACATATTCATGTAATCGAAATATTGTTCTACTTTGATAAGCTAGTCGAGGAAATCTTCAATACATAATAATCCATTAAAACTAGAAAGTTTGATCTTACCTCAATAGTCTCTTTCAACACAATTTAGATGATCTCCTCCATGGATTGGTCATCGAGCAAAGCCTTCATCGAGGTCCTCGTCACTAGAACTCACATTATCTAGTATAGCCATATGATTCACTACTAGTAGTGCTCTACGGAAATCGGGGTTGTGCTGTACAACAACCACGGGCGGTTGAGCATTACCTAGCGCTCGAGGCGGAATTAGCGTATCTGTAATACAGTTGAGGGTTGACTGTAGCCCTTGCATAGGTAATTGACTCTTTCGATAGAAAGCTTCCATTCTTTCTAAAAGATAACCAATCCATGGATCACCATCTATAAAATTTTGGTTCATACCTTTGTTGTCTACCATCAGCCCGAGTGGAGTCCTTGCTCTAATACTAATTGATGCGGGAGTGAATGTAATGAGGTCAATCACCATCTTCCTTAAAGATAACTACTTCAAATCCACGGAGCTTCTTTGGACTCCTTGTCACGCCCTAAACTCAGAAATCGGGTTCACAGGAATCCCGATCACTGAATCCAGTGCCGACAGCTTCCATATACCCTATTTTCAGCTCCCAGCGTTCATACACTAAATTCCGATCCTGGGATCATACAAGGAGAATTTTCAACATGAATTGTCTCATAAGAAGTATAACTACAAGTATACCCAAATCATAAGAACAACATCATCACCACCACATATCCACTAATATAATAATTTGAGTACAATACTAAAAAGGAAATACATGCATATAATAAAATCTCTAGAAGCTCTGCCGCACGCTCCTGCCTCAGCTCGACTGCGTCTTATCGTCACCTACACGCATCCATCGTGCATAAGCTTATAGAAATCTTAGAGGGTAGTGTAAGTGTATGCACAAGATAAGTGTTGAGTATTCAATACAATGCCTTAATCATACAATATCGAGTTTATTGGCATGAATCCTACGATATCAGAGTAAGCGAAAATACTACAAGCTCATAAAAATATCATCAACCTTATCCAGGATATGCGATGAAAAGACATAGCAAGCCAATATCATATGCTGAGAAAGTAATGTAAATTGACTATGTGATGCGGAAACATAATGAACCAGATATTAGATATCGAGGATATAATACAATATGCAATTCGGAAGAGCTACAAATACCATCAGCCTTATCTAGGCATATAAATGCAGCAATATAGTAACCCAAAATGTCATATGTCGTGGATATAATGTAATATGCGGTGCGAATAGAATAACCATGCTGGAGTGTGAAGTCCGGATGATAGTACGTAGTATCGTAAGCTATGGGTCCATCACAAGGGACTTCTATCCAAACTAGTCTCATACCTAAATTTGGATAGTCAGACTCAAGCCATGTTTGTTAACGCTAAATTTTTGCACTTAACATAGAATGGGAAAAATTTTTCGTGTTTAGTGGTGTTTGTTAATGCGTTGTTAACGCGGAAGATGGAAAGCGCTAAGTGGTTTTTACTGAATTCATTCCATGATAGGAGTCTGACTTAATGGTGAACGCGGAATGTGCTTCGTGATTTTTCATTAAACAAAATTTTTTATTCCAAAAGTATCCCTTTTCAAGTTACTACGAAAATTTTTTCTTTTAAATTGTTTGCGTAATACAAAATCAACCTTTAACCTGTGAAGCTTCTTTATGCCCCACCATGATTTATGTGTTTGATCTATACCGTCCATCAAATTTTTCAGATAATTTAAGGTGTGATCCAATAAAAGAAGCAGGTCTAATGATTAATTGGACCATAAGGTTAGGATTGAACGTCCATTGTTAAAAACTTCTTGAGAGCTGGAAAAGTTTCAGATTAAGCTGATATTTGTGTTTTCACTTCATCCACATCTACATGACCTAATGAATAGGTTGGATGGTAAAAAAAATCACAGTGGCCCTTAGAAAGGTTTCAACGATGGATGTCATTATTTAATGCTTTGTACATTTTAATGCAACCAAGATTATTATTTGGTGTGGTCCACTTGAGCATTGGATCTGCCTCATTTTTGTGTTCATGCCTTAAAATAATTTGAGAAAAGGGATTGATAGTTTGGATGTACAGATACATCACGGTGGGCCCGCCCATAGAATTGCCCATTCAGAGCTAGGGACGGGCGGGGGTGGTACGCAATCCGCGTCCGCGTACAACCCGCGGTTCGTCTTGGCAGAAGACGGGAACGGATTGGCTACTCCCACTGCCACTGGCCTCTGTGGGTCCTACCATGATGTATTGTTTCATCCATGCCATCCATCTATTTTTTTCAGATCATTTCATGGTATAGGACAAAAAATTAGGTATATCAAAATCTCAAGTGGGCCACATTACAGGAAACAGTGTTGATTGAGCGTCGACCATTAAAAACCTTTTGGGGGCTATAAAAGTTTTGGATCAAGATGATCTTTGTTTTTTCCCTTCATTTGGGTCTGTATGACCTAATAAAAAGATTGGATGTCAAATAAACAGTACAGTGGGCCTTAAGAGGATTTTAATGGTGCATATCTAATCATTATTGTTTTCCTATGATGTGGTCCACCTGAGATTTATATCCCTTTAATTTTCGGGTTGAAGCACTAGAATGATTTGTAAAAATGGATGAAACACATACATCATGGAGGAGCTAATAGAGCACCGACCACAGTGGCTGGGGGAGTAGCCAATCCGTTTCCATCTGGCCACAGACTCCTGTGAAAGCCTTTCACGGGAAGTCTTTGCGATGGGAACATAGGTGGGGCCATTGTAATGTTTGTGAGAAATCCTCACCGTCCATCCATTTTGTGAGTTTATTTTAGGACATGAGGCCAAAGATGAACCGTATCCAATGCTCAGGTGGGCCAAAAACATGATAACTAAACGTCCACAGTTGAAATATTTGGGGGGCCACTGAAGTTTTGAATCATGCTAATATTTGTGTTTTCAGTTCAATCTAGTAAGAATGACGTTATGAATGGTATGGATGACATGTGAACATCACTATCGAATCAAAGAGGTTTCAATGGTAGGAATTTCCCTAAATACCTTTTCCTTTAATACAGCCCACTTGAGTCTTGGATCCTGTTCAATTTTGGTCTAATCTCATAAAATTAACTCATAAAATGGATGGACGAAGTGGATTCCTGGAAAACATTACGGTGGGTTCCAGTTGAGTTTTGAATATGATTCATTTTTGGATAATGCTCTAAAATGATCTCAAAAATTTGATGAACAGTGTGGATATAATAAATACATTATTTTAGGGCCATGTAACTTTGATCTCCTTTGAACCGTTCGTATAACTCGGACCTGGGGAAGCATCGGCACTTGTTTTTTGCATGACAGATATTTACACCAGCCATATAGCTGGTGTGTGGTACAGAAACGTTATAGTGGGCCTATATTTTTGTTTTCTCTTCATCCATGCCCTTATGATATAATGAACAGGTTGGATGACAAATAAACATCACTGTGGGGCCTAGAAAGGTTTCAACGGTGAAAATCATTATCCTCACTGTTCCGTGTGGTATGATCCACTTGATCTTTAGATATGCTTCAATTTTGGACTCAACCCCATCGAATCAGAGAATGATATGCCTGAAGAAGAAATTGTCGCCACACTTATACATGCAAATTATTAATTTATTATCTGCTTTTATGAATAATGATATTTTAATTTTTTATTAAGTACTTTATAGTTTATTTGAATTAAATAGAATACTTTTATTTTCATTTAATAAAAAATAATTTCTTTATAGTATAAAACATTTCCAAACTGTAGATAGGGGCAAATGTGTCAAATTAACATATTTTAGACATTTCAGATGTTTGTTAACAAAGAAATTATTTCAAATTCAGTACTTAATTTTTAGACTTCAGCCATAATTACCAAACAAGTTTTTTGACTTTAGATTTCAGATTCAGGCTTTAGATTTCAGATTCAGCTTCAGATTTCAGATTCAGGCTTTACACTTCAGATTTAACAAACGGGGTCTCAATTTGGTAAACTCCTGATCTCAGGTTAGTCACATGCCCCAACCGAAATCCTGGCCATTGTGAAGGTACGCTTAACAAATTGTTGCGCACCACCAGCCCGAGTGGACAGTGAATGAATGAATGAGTATACAACTCCTGCTTCATAAGTCCACATATCAGTACGGTTCCTCTTTGGAATCATCACCGGGGTCTAGTACACTCTATATGCAAATCACCTCCCACTGACGTGTGACCATGCAAGTGGAAGAGACCTCACCATCCGCCTAACCAATAGTCAGCCAATATCTACCCGACACGTCTATAGCGGATCCATTCATGAGCTGATCAAACTCAGCCTAGCAATGCCTCCTACTCTCGAGCGGGTAAGGCCGCACTCCCTCCCAACTGACCACGAAATAGTGGGAGATGTGGCCTTCTAGTATTCGGTTCTCATGTGCTCATATATATATCCACTCGATCTCGACGTTGGGGCGTCTACTGGCCACGGAGGTTTAGGGATTTTCACCCAGGGACATCTATGATGTCCGTATGCTTGAATCAAATATTTTTGGTATCCCATCTGGCCATCCACGATATACCTGTGAAGGCTATGGCCCTGATATCGCTAGGACACATAATGCAAGATGCATGAGTCATATAATCAAGTCATACATCAATCATGCGCATACCGTGCGCTCATGTAAGATAACCTTCGCCTATCAGGGAGTCTTATAACAACCTGTCCAATGACATATGCAATGATTAACCACATTTCATAACAAACATGCAGACGATGCATATGGGCATGTATCATGATGTTGTGCTGTCACATACTCATAATCAGTATTAATAATCGTCATCAACAATCAGCCTCGACAATGTGGACATTTAGCCAACATTGCCCTAATGAATGACCCACATAGAGCCTAACATATAGTAGACCCATGGCGTCGCACAAGGGCCTAATATACAACACCCAGGGCCTCACTCAAGAGTTTAATACACATCACGATGGGCCTCTCACATGTGCCTAAGATACATTACAATGGGCTCCAGCGCCTGGCCCTTAAATGTACCACAGTGGGCCTCATCACACATGCCTAATATACATCACATTGGGCCTCAAACACGAGCTGAATAAACGTCATAATGGGCCCCAAATACGGACTGCATATACATCACATTAGGCTTCGACAATCGGAATCGGCCTTGCGACAATCAGAATCTGACTCGGCCTCGACAATCGAAATCGGCCTCGACATTCTGACTCGACATTCTGACTCGGCCTCGAAATCGGCCTCAACAATCTGACTCGACATTCTGACTCGGCCTCGACAATCTGACTTGGTCTCGAAATCGGCCTCGACAATCTGACTCAGTCTCGACCAAGCGAAATCAGCCTCGATAATTAGAATCGACCTCAATAATCGGAATCGGCCTCGACAATCAGAATCGGTCGAATAAGGCCTAATGGAAGGTCACAATGTGGATATTTAACCATCATCGCTCATTAATGTGGACATTTAACTAATATTAATCCAAAGGAGTGGTTCTCATGGGGCCAAACATACAGTGAGCCCAAGGCCTCTGTCACGCCCCAAACTCAAAAAATGGGCTTACAAAATTTTAAATCCCTGAATAATTTAAGTACAATGCGAAAAGGAAAATACAGGGTGATAAAAACTCCAAAATGATCTGATGTGCTCTCCTGCCTCAGCGCTACTGCGATCCAAGGCCACTTGCATGCAACGGTCGTGCATAAGCTTACAAAAGCTTAGAAGGTGGTGTAAGTGTGTGCGCAAGGCAAGCGTTAAGTATATAATATTAGAGTAATGCAGAAGTATGCGGTAAGTCCATGAATGTTATCAGCTATACCAAAGTTATGTGATGCAAGGCATGAATGCTATCGGCCATACCAAGGCCATGCGATGAGAGGCCTATGTAGCCAAATGTCATATGCGAGATGCAAAGCAAGCATGCCAGTACTCATCAAGTACACATATCAGTATAGTTCCTCTTTGTGATATCATCAAGGTCTAGTACACTCCACACTGATTGCCGTCTCCCTAGCCGCATAGCCCAATGAGCGGAATAGACCTCACTATCTGCCTGATTAGTAGTCTACCAATATCTACCTACCTCGTTGATAGCGGACTCATTTGTGAGCTGGTCAAACTCAGGCTAGCTTATAGCCCCCTCACTCAGGCGGATAAGGCCTTACCCCCTTCCAACCGACCACAATACAATAGGAGACGCAGCCTACTGGTATTCGGTACTCGGGCGCTCGTGTATCCACTTGGTCTAGACATTGGAGTAGCTCCTGGTACCAAAAAGGTTCTGAGATTTTCACCCAAGGACATCTTAAGTGCCCACGGTGCTAGAACTAAGTATTTTCGGTATCTGATACGACCATCCAGGATGTGCCTGTGGAGCCACAACCCTGATGTCGCTAGGGCGTATAATGATCCAGTCACACATATGCGAGATGCAAGAGTCACACCGTACAATCATGTAGCTATCTCGCGCATACCATGCGATCATGTGGGGCACTCCGTCTCATAAGGAGTCGTAAATGTCTCAGCCCAATGGCTTATGCTATGATCAAACATTCCTCATATCAAGCATATATATGATGCGTATGGGCATGAATCACGGAGCTATACTAAGCATGTTATAAAGTGATGAACTGTCCTTACAACGTAGATGGGCCTAGACGGCTTACACACAATAAGTACAGGCCTATCAATGGGTCCTAAGGAGAGTTACAATGTGGACATTTAACCAACATCATACTTACGATGTAGGCGTCGAACCATCATTGCTCCTAAGGCATAACATGCTATAAAGGTCAACACATAAACTGCGGTGGAATCACATTACAATGGGCCTTATGTACATCCCTTTGGGCCTTGACCCATGGGCCTCCAATACATCAAATGGGCCTTATAGCATGGGTCTCATATACATCAAGGTGGGCCTCAACAGATGGGTCATAACTGCATCAAGATGGGCCTAATCATATGGGCTTATATGTATACCAAGGTGGGCCTCAACGGACGGCCACACCAATGGGCCCCATATATAACAGATGGCCCACACCCAAATATAAGTGGTGATAATGATTTCCACCATTAGAATTCCCAAGGTCCACCATAACATATATTTCCCACCCAACCTAATCATAAGGTCACACAGACCTGAATTAAGAGGAAAAACATATTTCCTATTGATCCAAAACTTTGCACTCCCAAAGGATTCTAATGGTAGACGTTCAATCCTCACTGTGCGGTGTGGTCAACTTGATACATAGATCTGTCTTATTTTTTATCTCAAGCTTTAAAATTATCTGTCAAAATGGTTGGACGGTTTGGATGCAACACATGCATCATGGTGGGTCCCACCATGGATGGTGTGGTATACATACATCATACGTGGGTCCCACAGACCTTGCTGATGTCAATAGCAGTGGGACCCATTGTCCCTATAGAATGGGTGGACGGCAAACACGTACACCGTGGTGGGTTCCACCGCCCGTGGACGGTGTGAGTAAAACACATACATCCTTAGGTCCCATGTGGGGCCCACCATAATGATTTATATGCCATCCAATCCATTAATAAGGTCACGTAGACACAGATGAAGAGGGAAAACAAATATCATGCCGATCCAAAACTTTCGGGACACCTAAAAGGGTTGAAATGGCAGACGTTCAATCCCACTATTTCTTGTGACGTGGGCCACCTGAGTTCCAGATAGGGCTAATTTTTGGAGGGGGCCTATCCAATGCATGGTGTGGATGTTACCATACATCATGGCAGGGCCCACGGCTGGGACCGTGGGTCCTGCTGTCGGTCTGCCAAAACACAGCAGCAGCAGGCGTTGCATGTTTTTTTTTTTTTTTGAAATCATGTTTTCTCAAGGTTTTTCGTGCGTGGGGCCCGCATCGGAAGAATCCACCCCGTCCATTGGTTCCCATAGCTAAAGACAAGCCAAACAAGCCCAATATTCAATATATTTTGGGGTACAGAAATATCAGGGTGTATTTCAACGGTAAAAACACTGTTTGCTATGCTATGGCCCACCAAAAAATCAAATCAGCTTCATTTTTCGGTTCAATGCCTAAAATGATTTGGGAAATGGGATGAACGGTGTGGATTAGATCCATACGTCATGGTGGGGCCTACATAAGCGGCCCACCTAAATAGCTTGTGGAACCAAGCTAATATTTGTATTTTCTATTTCACGTCCAGCGTCCCTAGACGCTGTATGATTTGGGCTCAACGCATACATTTAAGGTGGGCCCCACCCATTGACGTGGGCCACCAAAAAAAGGGTTGGATGGCATGGGTAATACATACATCAAGATAAGGTTCATTTGGGTGGGCTATACGGCCACATCATCACACACAATAGAAAAAAATGAAAGAGAGAGAAAGAGAGAGAAGAGGGACACGTGTGATGGAGGGACCCTGAAACTATGGGCCCTCCCTCGCATTCAATCATACATCAAGTGGGTCCCAATACATGTGGGCTCACCAAATCAAAGATCAACGGTGGAGATTCCTCTCCACCTAAAATGGACGGTCTAGATGACCTCTTTTCATGCAAGAAAAATAAACATCATGATGGGGTCCATGGAGAATGGCTCCATCATGGAATAATCATGAGAATCAAGGTGGGCCATCGGCCACACCTAGGGTCCAAAGTGAGATCCATACCATCAATCAGTAGGCCTCCCTTGGCCCATCATCAAAACATGAAAAATCTATCCTATAAAGCACCCACCGTTCGATCTTCTTGGTTTGTTAGAAAGCCGATCTCCTTGTGTCTCACTTTGATGGTTGAAGATTAGAAAAGAATGGCTAGGATGAAGGTTTTGGGGAGAGGAAGTGGGCCAAACAACTCACTCTTTTCTCACATGGGAGAGCTTGGACGTCTACTCTTTTGCTCTCTTTGTTGCTTAGAAATTGTGAAGAGAAAGAGAGAGAAGGGATGGTTGTAAGAGAGAGGTGATGGATGTGAGGTGATCGTGTACTTGACAAGTATGAGTGTGTAAGAGAGGGTGAGAAAGAGTTGACTTTGGGGTCGCTTGACTTGGGGAGAAAGAAAGCATGGGTACTCTTGTACTTGACATGAGGTGATTGATTAATTGATTGATTGATTGATTGATTGATGGGACATATTGTAGAGATTTTCTTAGGATTGTAAATGCGCGGTGTTTTCTTCAAAATAAATGCCGACTCACATCTCCCTGCCAGGGTATTAGATCGGTATACAAGACGTGGCGTTAGAATCGCAGCGACGGTGCTGTCGTAATAGTACAAGTCTCGGATTAAGTCAATTTAAATGTACAGGATATGACTTAGGGTCATACGCAAACATGGATTATAGATCACGAATTGCCAAACTTCGACAAGAAGGATCACGGGAGTCGATGGAACAGTATATACTAAGATACGGATCTTACAGCCTCACACAAGGGCCTAATATACATCACCATGGGCCATAATTACATCACATTAAGCTACTCCCACAGGCCTTAAATACATAACAGGTGGGCCTAGCACATGAACCATTAATTCATCTCAATGGGCCACGACCCAGAGGCCTCAGTACATCACAATGGGCTCCAACCCATGGGCCCCAAATACATCTCAATGAGCCTTACCAAATGGGCGGAAAATATGTTGTAATGAGCCTCTTCATACGGGCCGAAAATATATCACAATGGGCCGCACCAATGGGCCTCATATACAATAAGTGGGCTGCATCAATGGGTTGCACTAATGAGCCTCATATATAACATGTTGGTCCTTATAAACGTGCTACAAATCCGTCGAGGTGGGCCTCATGGATGGGTCATAAAAATCAAGGCGGGCCACATCAATGGGATTTAAATACACAACAGGTTGACCCCATCACATGGGCCTCAAATACAAAATAGGTGGGCCCCATACATGGGCCAAAAATACATCATAATGGGCCCCATAGATGGGCCGCACCAATGGGCCTCAAATGGGCTTGGACCACACCAAAATCATTTCACTAGTTATAGGTATAACATGTGTATCACTGTACACTTTCATTCTATGTGGTGCATGGCCACTAATGATGATCAACACGGTCCAACATTGGATGTGCAAATCAGCACCGTCCAACCCTTGTCCATGTAAATCAGCACCGTCCATACATTGGACAGCACTGTCCAAACATTGTCCAGCACCGTCCAGCACAATCTGAATGATGTGGATCAAATAAATACATCGTGGTGGTGTCCATGCTGGCAAAATAGGTGGATGGCTTAGGTAAAGCACATATAAGGTGGGTCCACAATGGATGGACAATTTGGATCTAATACATACATCGTGGGAGGGCCCACTGTCAGAAGCAAATGAACTGCTAGGATATAACGCATACCTCATCACACGCCCAGAAAACAGATGGCCAGCGTGGTCATAACACATATGCACTGAGGTGGGATGGTGCAAATGCAACACGTGTATCATAGTGGCTCACATCCAGTCAGTGGACGGGCGGCCTGGATGTAGAATACATACGGCCCCACCCCACACGTGTCACACGTGCAGGGTGGGTCCCATCTTCCTAAAAAGGGAGGGTAGTTGGATAGAACACATACTTCAATGGTGGGTCTCATCGTCCAGTAATCTGGACGGTGATGATATAAAATACATACATCATTGTAGGCCCTACACATGCAGCTGCTGCACGTGTGGAGTTACAACACATACATCATTGTAGGGCTCTCATTAGCCAACGAATGGTGCAAGTGCAATGCACCAAATCGAGGAAAACCCCACACGGACGGTTAGATGAAGCACATACTTGACGGTGGGCCCCATAGAACTTGTACACGTCAACATAGCAGCTATTGCTGTGAATGCTGGCACACCTACCATCTGACGGATGGTGTGGATTGCCAAGGTTGGATGGCGTTACATCATGGTAGGTCCCACAGATCCTATGCTGCACGTGCAGCAACTGTTGAAGCAGCTGCTGGCCCGCCCTCCATCGGACGGTCGGGCAGGATTACATGCATCAAGGTCGGCCCCACTAGCATTTGCTGATGTTAGTATCCCAGCTGTATTGCTGGTTTGAGATACACTAGCCATCCCAGTTCCACCGTCCAGAAATTAGACGGTGTGGATGCAACATATAGTGTTAAGGTGGGTCCCATCTCATGAACGGTGTAGATAAGACACATACACCATGATGAAGCCCAGATCTGAATCGGCAGCAATGGCTGCTGGGCCAACCATCAAATGGACGGTGTGATTACAACTACATCACGGCAGGGCCTGTACAGCACCGTCCAGTCCAGTCCTGGACGTCCATTGACGGATGGTCTGGATGGTGCATCGTCCAAGTGGCCCACCTCCTTGGTCTGGGCGGATGGCCTATGTAACCAATCAAGGTGGGGTCTACGCTTTGGGGTCCATGCGCCATCACGTGGGTCCACACAAATGGAAGGCTAGGGTAAAACACATGCATCTAGGTGGCTCCCACACGTCCAGTTTTTGGACGGTGTGGATAGGCCCATACATCATGACTGGCCCCACATCATGGATGGAACGCATGCATCATTGGTGGGCCACACATCAAAAGTAAGAGAGAGATAGAAAGAGAGCGGTGAGATAGAGGATCACTACGCCAAAACCGTGAATATGCAATGAATTTTTGCAACGGACATATTTAACGACAGATTTAATCCGTTACTAACGGAAAAGGTCCGTCGTGAAGCCCATCCTTCTGTCACGGAATTTCGCGATGGATCCAAATCTGTCACTAAAATCTGATTTACGACGGATTATGGTCCGTCGTGGATTGGCGACGGACTCAATCCGTCGCAAATTTTGATTTTACATTAGAAATTTTCCGCCCAAATTACCAAATGGCAACTTCTGCCTTAAAACATTAAATTTTTTTCCATTTTTTAAGAATATAGTAGAAAATTAAGTTTTTTTAGTCTAATAATTGTTTGTTAATAGAATTTCAGTGGTTTAATTGTACATATTTGTATTTAAGATTATTTTTTAACAATTGATTGAATGCAAATATATATATATATATATATATATATATATATATATATATATATATATATATATATATATATTTCTTTTATATCAAATGAGTGAAATTTTTTTCTTTTTTTTTTTAAATTTAAAAGTAATATTTAAATGATTTGTAATGTCACATGAAAAAGAATATTGAGAAGTTTAAAAAATTTAACAATGTTTGAGAAAAAAATTTAACAATGTTGATTTTGAAAAAATAAAAATCGTGATTTAATAAAAATCTATTTTGTGGGGGAAAAAAAAAGAATATTGAATAAAGTTGATAAATTTTTTTTTTTAAAAAGAATTTGATTTCGACAAAAAAAACAATATCCTGAAAAAGAAAATTAAAAAGATTTTAAAAAAATGTGAAAATTTTCACAATGTTGAAGAATGAAAATATTTTGAAAAAGAAAATGAGATTTTGTATTTTGAAAAATAAAATAAAATTGAGAAGTTTGATAAAAATTGACCAGTTTGAAAAAAATACTTGAAAAAAATTAGAGAAGTGAGAAAGAATTAAAAATTTTAAAATAAAATGATATTAAAAAATTGATACTTTAACAAAAAACAAACATTTTGAAATAAAAAATAAAGAAGTTGGAAAAATTTGTGATTTGAAAAATAATTGAAAATGTCCAAAATATAAAATTAAATGAAAAAGTTACTTATAAAAACACTAAGATTTTGAATATATATATATATATATATATATATATATATATATATATATATATATATATATATATATATATATATATATATCATTTTAAAAAAGAAAATTGAAAAGTTGAAAACAAAATGATGCTTTTGAAGAAAAAAAAAATCGGCATTTTGGAATTTTTGGGAAAAAATATTAAAATTTGAGAAAAAATTTGAGATTTTGAAAATAAAATTCAAAATTAGTATTTTATTTTTTTTGTGAAATATTTTATAATAAAAATGATATTTTGTTAAAAGTTTTCAAAGAAAAATTAAGAGTAAAAAAAAATATATTTTTTGAAAATAATGTTATTTTTAAATGGAAATTGAAATTTATCTGTGGAAAAAAAAATAAATTATTAGGCACATCCACTAATTGAACCTTTAACCATTTTTGGACATTCTAATTAGTCCAAATTGAAGAGTAAATAACTTCAGATGTTTAAATCAAATTTCACTCAAATTGTTGATCAATCTTGTATGCCTAGTATCTTTCTCATATGTAGCTTGATCGGGGCGAGTAACTAGTCAAATTGAGGGTATTGATCAGTAAAATAAAGTAAATAGACCAGACATATAAAATGGGCCAAATATTCTGGTCAAAATTGTGACCCAACTTATTAACCTCGCGAGAACCTAAGAATTGATGTTAGTAAGTTTTGTGGGCTCCATCATGATGTATGTCGAGCATCAACACCGTGCATTTGATGTGTCCCCTTTAGGTTATGAAACATCTTAAAATCATTCGTATATGAAACTCAAGTGGTTCATACAATCTAAAATCATGTGAAGACATCATAAAAAATATAAAAGCACCTAATGGGGCCCACATTAGTTTTGGATGTGGCTGAAACTTGGTCTGATGCCTCATCCAAGTGGGACACACATAATGAGTGGGTTGGATATGTGAATCACATTTAGGCAGACCCAATATATGATTATGAATGTTTTAAGGAAACCCCCCTCCACTACATTTAGTTGAGTTACTCATTACCCTTACCAGAGTAAACTCTTTGGGGTCCACCATTAATTATTTATTTTATCCACTCCATTCATCGATGTTAACAGATAACAGATAATTTGAGTTCTAAAAAAAAAAAAGGAAGCCCATCCAAAGCTCAAGTGGACCACACCACAGGAAATAGTGTGATTGAACCTCTACCATTGAAAAATTCTTGGAGGCCATAGAAGTACTTTTAGATTAAGCTGATATTTGTGTTTTCTCTTCATTCATATCTTTTTGATATTATGAATAGGTTGGATGGAAAATCAACATTATTGTGGGCCCAAAGTAGGTATCAATGATGGAAATCATTATTCCACACTGTTTCGTGTGGCATGGTCCACTTGAGTTTTGAATTTATTGAAAATTTGGCATCAACCAATACCGTTCATCCATTTTTCGAGATCATTTTAGAGAATTACCCAAAAAATGAATCATATCCAAAGATTAAATGGACCACACCATAAATAAGGAGATCGGATTGGCTACTCCCCCTGAGACCGGTCAATGGCTGGTGGTCGATGCTCCGTGGGCCCCATCATGATGTATGTGTTTCATCCATGTCGTCCATCTATTTTTAAAGATCATCTTACGGCATGAGACCAAAAATGAGGTATATCCCAATCTGAAATGGACCACATTACATGAAACAGTGTTGAATGAACGTCAACCATTAAAAACATTTTGGGGGCCATAAAAGTTTTGAATCAAGATGATTTTTGTTTTTCCCCTTCATCTAGGCTTGTATGACTAAATAAACAAATTGGATGTCAAATAAACAGTATAGTAGGCCTTAGGAGGATTTTAATGAATATTTAATCATTATTGTTTTCAAGGGGTGTGGTCCACCTGAGATTTATATACCTCTCATTTTAGGGATTTGGAATAAATCCCTAAAATGATCTTTAAAAATGGATGAACATAATGGATGAAATACATACATCATAGTGGGGTCCACAGAGCACCGACCACCAGCCATGGGGCTGGTGTCAGGGGGGAGTAGCGAGACTAGCTCCTGAAGTGACCTCAGCAAGTTTTGTGGGCCCCACCATGATGTATGTATTGTATTTACACCTTCCATCCAATTGGAGAGATCATTTTAGGGCAATATCCAAAGAATGAGTTAAATCCAAAGCTCTAGTGGACCCCAACATAGAAAACAGTGGGACAGCAACACCCACCATTAAAAACTTCTAAAGGCCACAAAAGTTTTAGATCAAGATGATATTTTTGTTTTCCCTTATTTCATGTCTTTTTAAACTTTTGAACAGGTTTGGATTTCAAATAAACATTATGATGGGCCTTAGGATAGTTTTAACGGTGGGAATCACTCTCCCCGTTGTTTTCTATGGTGGGGTCCACTATAGATTTTTATCTGCCTCATTCTTTGTCTCATGACTTAAAATGATATCTCAAAATGGATGGATGGTGTGGATATAACACATACATCATAGTGGGGCCCATAGAACTTGGTGACGTCAAATGAAATTAGGGCGTCCAGAGAGACGCCCTAATTCGTCTCTCTCTCTCTCTCTCTCTCTCTCTCTCTCTCTCTCTCTCTCTCTCTCTCTCTCTCTCTCTCTCTCTCTTCCTCTCTTTCTAATCTCTTCACCCTACCGTTGCCAAATGCCCTACCCACTCACTCACTCCCTCTCTCTCTCTCTCTCTCTCTCTGAAGCTTGGTTGAAGGCTAGCTCAGTAACGACCGTGAGGTGTCTCTCCTTCTCTCTCAATCTCTCTCAATCTCAATACCAATTTAGGGATTTGGGGATTTAGCAATTTGTGGATTCCTGATTTGATGTGGACCCTCATGATGGGTTTTTTCACCCGTCGTTCTTTCACAATTGGGATGCGCAAGTCCTTTCGCAACTGAGATGTACAAGTCCTTTCGCAACTAGGATGCGGAAAGGAGTTTCCTAAAACTATAAAAAAAGGTCCCTAGGGTTTTTCTAGGGTATGTTGTGTGAAGAAAAATACAAAAGAGTTATCAGGGTGAGAGGGAAAGAGAAAGAGAGGGAGGAAGCTTGTAAAAGGGAGGTTATGCTCGTGGAGGTGATCTACTGTGCAATCTATATCTCAGCGCTTCTACGTCCTCGTAATCGGTCAGATCTCTCTGTTTTCTTTTATTTTCCTATTGTTTATCCACTCCTGCATGAGTGACGAAGGTTGTATCTTTCTACTTCATAGTGGATTGTTGATCTGGACGAGGTCCCGTGGTTTTTACCTCTTTGAGGATTTTCCACGTAAAAATCTCTTGTGTGGTGTGTGATTGTGCTTTGATTAATTTTCATTGCATTGTTATTCCATAATTCTGGTTTGTTCTGGAGGGCTAGATCCTAAGGTTTTGTGCAAGACCCCCAACAAAGTGGTATCAGAGCGCGAAGTTCATTGAATGGGTAGGATCGATTTGAAATTATAGAAGGTGGCTCATCAAGGATGATCAGCCTCAATGGTTCTAACTGGACCATATGGAAGGCTAAGATGGAGGACTTACTTTATTGCAAGGATCTATATTCTCCAATTTTAAGCATATCAACAAAATTCAAGGATATGATTGATGAAGATGGGAAGAAGTTGGACCGGAAGGCGGTGGGGTTTATTAGACAATGGTTGGATGATTCTGTATTCCACCATGTGTCTACGGAAACCTCAGCCGCTAGCCTATGGCTAAAACTACAAGGGCTGTATGAGAGGAAGATAGCTGGTAATAAAATTTTTATGATAAGGCGACTTGTGAATCTCAAGTTCAAGGATGATGATTCTGTGGCCGAGCACATGAATGAGGTCAGCAATATAGTGAACCAACTCTCTTCTATGAAGATGGTCCTGGATGATGAATTGCAGGCTTTACTATTGCTTAGTTCGTTGCCTGACAGTTGGGAGACATTGGTGGTGTTTCTAAGTAACTCTGCGCCAGACGAAAAGATATCCATGGAATAAGTTACTAGTTGTCTCTTCAATGAAGAGACAAGGAGGAAGTCTCAGGAGTCTACTTAACAAGAGACACTTGTGACACAGGAACGGGGGAGAGGAAAGAACAGGAAGGGCGGGAAGGCCCGAGATAAATCAAAAGGCAAGTCGAGTAACAGAAAAGATTTTGAATGCTGAAATTGTGACAAGAATGGCCACTATAAGCATGAATGTCGTAAGGCTAAAAACGACAAAAAAAAATGAAAGGAGAAGGAAGATGAATCTGATTCTACTGCGGTCGCTTCAGATGGCGACATTGTTATTATTCTTTCAGCAGATCACGATATATGTCTCATGGCTACGAGTCAGGACATTGACTGGGTGATTGACTCAGGAGCTTCTTTTCACGTGACTCCACGCACGGACTTCTTCACAAGCTACAAGTCAGGTGACTATGGGACCGTGAAGATGGGAAATTCTAGCATATCGAAGATCATAGGGGTCGGTGATATTTGTGTGAAGACCGATGTGGGCTGCACATTGGTTCTCAGGGATGTGAGGCATATCCCAGACCTTCGCCTCAACTTGATGTCGACGGGAAGGTTGGATGATGATGGCTATGAAAGCCAGTTTGCTGGTGGGCGCTGGATGCTCATCAAGGGTTCGTTGATCACAGCCAGAGGAAAGAAGTGTTGCATCATGTACAAGGCAGGTGTCAGTGTATGCAAGGGTAGGTTGAACGCAGTGGAAGATTCAGCTATAGACATGTGGCACAGGTGTTTAGGCCACATGAGTGAAAAAGGGCTTCAGCTACTAGCAAGGAAGCGGCTCCTTCCTGATGTGACAGGTATGCCTCTCAAAACCTGTCTTGATTGTTTATTAGGGAAACAACATAGAGTTTCATTTGTTAAAACTGCTTTTCATGTTAATAAAGTACATGCATTAGATTTGGTTTATTCTAATGTTTGTGGTCCTATGAGGATAAAAACCTTGGGTGGGGCATTGTATTTTATTACTTTTATAGATGATGCATCTAGGAGGGTTTGGGCTTATGCTTTAAAATCCAAGGATGAGGTCTTTGGTGTGTTTAAGTTGTTTCATGCTATGGTCGAGAGAGAGACAGGTAGATCATTGAAGTGCATCCGTACTGATAATGGTGGTGAATACATCGGTAACTTTCATGAGTACTGCAAGTCCATGGGTATACGACATGAACAGACGGTTCCCAATACCCCCCAACATAAT
Source organism: Magnolia kwangsiensis (assembly GCA_037074715.1). NCBI lineage: Eukaryota > Viridiplantae > Streptophyta > Magnoliopsida > Magnoliales > Magnoliaceae > Magnolia > Magnolia kwangsiensis. Next base: position 124,552,774 of record CM073578.1, on the reverse strand, counting down.
GGTGTAGCTAAGCGAATGAATCGCACCATTGTTGAGAGAATCAGATACATGTTATCCCATACGAAGTTGCCCAAGACGTTCTAGGGAGAAGCAATGTACACGACAGTGTATCTGATAAACAGGTCTCCATCAGCCCTATTAAATGGAGAAGTACCTGAGAAGGTGTGGACTGGACAGGATCCATCGTACAGTCATCTCAGGGTGTTTGGATGCAGGGCATCTGTTCACGTACCGAAGGACGAGAGGTCCAAGCTCGATATGAAGATCAGGCAGTGTGTGTTCTTAGGGTACGATGATGAAAAGTTCGGTTACAAATTGTGGGATCCGACCGAGAAGAAACTCGTCAGGAGCAGAGATGTGGTTTTATTTGAAGATCAGTGTATTGAAGACATTGGTAAGCCAGAGAAGAATCAACTTAGTTCAGGTGAGCTAGAGGACATGGATCCAGTTATTCCTCCTATGGTGCCTGATGACGGGGGAGTACAGTGAGGTGCAGAGGACGAGAGGGTTCCTACAGAAGATGGACCGAGGGAGAAGCCCCCACTTGATCCACCTATTGAGCCACAGGTGAGGAGGTCATCTAGGGACAGACAACCGTCCAAGAGGTACTCGCCGCATGAGTACATTATGCTCACTGATGGCAGAGAGCTAGTTGATAAGCATAAGGAGGAGTAGTTAAAAGCTATGCAAGAGGAGATGAAATCCTTGTATAAGAACCACACCTATGACATGGTGAAACTGCCTAAGGGCAAGAAAGCTCTGAGTAACAAGTGAGTGTTCAGAAAGAAGGTTGAGTAGAAGAATTCACAGACGAGGTTCAAGGCCAGACTTGTGGTAAAAGGGTTCGGTCAGAGGAAAGGCATAGACTTCGAGGAGATATTCTCACTAGTGGTGAAGATGACATCATAGGGGTGTTAGTTGGGTTGGCAGCTAGCATGGATCTGGAGATAGAGCAGTTAGACGTTAAAACTGCCTTCCTCCATGGTGACTTGGAAGAAGAAATCTACATGCACCAACCAGAGGGGTTCGAAGTCAAGGGCAAGGAGCATATGGTGTGTAGGCTGAGGAAGAGCTTGTATGGGCTGAAACAAGCTCCACAGCAATGGTACAAGAAGTTCGATTCCTTCATGTTACAACATGGGTATGACAGAATGGAGTCGGACCACTGTGTGTTCACGCGTAAGTTCTCAGATGGTGATTTCTTAGTTCTGCTCTTATACGTTGATGGCATGCTCATCATGGGTAAGGACATCAAGAAGATCGACAGGCTGAAATAGGAGTTGGGCAAGTCTTTTGCGATGAAAGACTTGGGCCCGGCTAAACAAATCGTAGGAATGGAGATAACCCGTGACAGAAGCAGCAGAAAGCTTTGGCTGTCACAAGAGCGGTGTATTGAGAAAGTCCTAGAACGGTTCAATATGAATGCAGCGAAGCCGGTCAGTACTCCACTGGATGGTCACTTCAGATTGAGCGACAGGCAGTGTCCCAAGACGAAGGCAGAGGTGGAAGAAATGCAGAAGATACCCTACACGTCAGCTATAAGAAGTTTGATGTATGCTATGGTGTGTACACGCCCAGACATAGCATATGCGATTGGTGTTGTCAGTCGGTATCTTGTCAATCCTGGCAAAGAACATTGGACAGCGGTGAAGTGGATACTGCAGTATCTAAGAGGCTCATCCATGTTGAGCCTATGCTATGGTGATGGTAAACCTGTGATAGAGGGCTAAACAGATGCAGATATGGCAGGCGACATAAACTCCATGAAGTCTACATCGGGGTTCATGTTTACGTTTGCAGGGGGAGCGATTTCTTGGCAGAGCAAGCTACAGAAGGTTGTCGTATTGTTAACGACAGAGGCCGAGTACATTGCAGTCATAGAGGCATGTAAAGAGATGCTTCGGATGAAGAGGTTCATACAAGAACTTAGCCTGAAGTAGGAGCAGCACGTGGTCTATTGCGATAGTCAAAGTACTATACACTTGAGCAAGAATCCAAGTCAGCATTCTAAGTCAAAGCACATAGAGATTCGGTATCACTAGATAAGGGATACTTTGGAACAAAAGGTGTTACGGCTTGAGAAGGTCCACACGAACAATAATGGGTCAGGTATGATGACCAAGGCCTTGATCAAGGGCAAGTTTGAGGTTTGTAAAAACCTAGCTGGCTTAAAGAAGGTGAATCCCTCCTGGGTCAAAAAGGGAAAGATTTGATGGGTTTTTTGACCCGTCGTCCTTTCGTAACTGGGATGCGTAAGTCCTTTCGCAACTGAGATGCGTAAGTCCTTTCGTAACTAGGATGCGGAAAAGAGTTTTCTAAAACTATAAAAAGGGGTCCCTGAAGTTTTTCTAGGGTATGTTGTGTGAAGAAAAATACAAGAGGGTTATCAAGGGTGAGAGAGAAAGAGAAAGAGAGGGAGGAAGTTTGTAGAAGGGAGGTTATGCTCATGGAGGTGATCTACTGTGCAATCTACATCTCAGCACTTCTACGTCCTCGTAATCAGTCAGATCTCTCTATTTTCTTTTATTCTCTTATTGTTCATCCACTCCTGCGTGAGTGACGAAGGTTATATCTTTCTACTTCATAGTGGATTGTTGATCTAGAAGAGGTCCCGTGGTTTTTACCTCTTTGAGGGTTTTCCACGTAAAAATCTCTTGTGTGGTGGTGATTGTGCTTTGATTGATTTTCATTGCATTGTTATTTCATAATTCTGGTTTGTTCTGGAGGGCTACATCCTAAGGTTTTGTACAAGGCCCCCAACACCTCATTTAGAGATTTGGGGATTTTAGGGTGCATTACTTCACATTGTTGAGGATTTGGGGATTTTGAGGATTTTGCAATTTGTGGATTCCTTCTTGTGAACTAATTTGGTGAGACTTATTTCCCCTTATTATTTTCATTTCACTATTGATAGCTACATGAAGTTAATATAATCATATGAAAGTTTTGTAACTGATCAAGAAGGAAAGAAAATAATATGAATTTCTATTTTTATTTCACTAAAGCATTTTATTATTTTCTATATAAAAATCTGAATGCTAATTGTTCGAGGAAATGCCTCAACCAAGAACGTTCTTGTGTTAATCATGCTAGAGGTCCTGCATTTCAAATCTCTGTAAATGGGGCACAAATTGTTGTATGGTTGGATGAACCCATTGTATCATCCATCTAGTAGACCCTTCTTTGGTGGACCAACACATAAATTCACAATGGCTGTGGAATTTTCCCCTGTTTACCTTTTTTTGTTTTCAGCCATCTGTTGATCAAATAGCCAAGATGATCATGTCAGTTTGACTTCTAACTGTGGTCATCCACAATAGGAACTACCATAAGGATGTTTAAGATCATCTAAATATACAGCTATGCGGAGCTCACCAATGTATAGACCAATCAGAGGATGTCACGCCCCAAACCCGGAAATCGGATTCACAGGAATCCCGATCGTCGAATCTGGCACCGACAGCCTCCGTAATGCCCCATTCTCGGCTCCTGGTAATCATATGCCAGATTTCGATCCTGGGACCCTACAATGAGGATTTTTAGAATGATTTTTTTTTTGTAATGGAGCATAACCACAAGCATAACCAAGTCACAAAATAACATCATCATCACATATCCACTTATATAATCATTTGAATACAATGTTGAGGATGCAATGCAATATACAAATCCAAACGAGCCATAAATATCATCAATCTCATCCAGGCCATATAAGTGCAAAACATTGTAACCTATAATACTAAGTACTATGAATACAATGTAATATGCGATGCGAATGAAATGACTATGCTGAAATGTGAAGTCGGGATGATAGTACGAAGTATCGCAAGTTATGGGGGTCTAGCATAAGGGAATTCTATCCAAACTAGTCCCATACCTAAATTTGGATAGTCAGACACAATGTGGTAAACTCTTGATCTCAGGTTAGTCGCGTGCCCAACCGAAATCCTGGCCGTACGAAAGTACACGTAACAAATAGTTACACACCACCAACCCGAGTGGAATGTGAATGAATGAATGAATGGACGTGCGATTCCTACTCAATAAGTCCACATATCCGTACGGTTGCTCTCTGAGAAATCACCGGGGTCTAATACACGTTACTTTGACTGCCTCCTCCCTAGCTGCACAGCCAAGTAAGTGGAATAGACCACACTATCCGCTTGACCAGTAGTCTGTCAATACCTACCCGACTCGTCGATAGCGAACTCATTTGCAAGCTGGTCAAACTCAGCCTAGCTTATAGCCCCCTCACTCGGGCATATAAGGCTACACCCCCTCCCAACCGACTACGATACAGTAGGAGACGTGACCCACTGGTATTCAGCACTTGGGCGCTTATGTTCCACTCGGTCTAGACGTTGGGGATACTCCTGGCCTCAGAGGTTCTGGAATTTTCACCCAAGGACATCCTAAGTGCCCCATAGTACTAGAACCAAATATTTTCGGTGTCCCATCTGACCATCCACGATGTGCCTGTGGAGGTCATAGCCCTGATGTCGCTAGGGCGTGCAGTGATCATGATACATAAATGCAAGATGCATGAATCACACCGTCAAATCATGCAGCAATCCAGCGCGTACAACGCGATGATGTGGGGCACTTCATCTCATAACGAGTCCCGCAAATGATCTGCCCAATGGCATATGCTATGATCAGTCACTACTCATATCAAGCATACATATGATGCGTATGGTCATGAATCATGAAGTTATACTAGGCATGTTATAAAGTGATGAACTATCTTTACAATGCAGATGGGCCTGTATGATCTACACACAACTAGTATGGGCCTATCAATGGGCCCCGAGGAGAGTTATAATGCAGACATTTAACCAACATTATTCTTACAATATGGACGTCAAACCAACATTGCTCCCAAGGCATGGCCCGTCATAAATATCATTACACAACTATAGTGAATCACACATTGCAATGGGCCTTTGTACATCCCATTGGGCATTGACCCATGGGCCTCCAATACATCAAATGAGCCTCATAACATGGGTCTCATATATATTAAGGTGGAACTCAACAATGGGCCATAAATACATCAAGATGGGCTTCGTAACATGGGTCTCATATATATCAAGGTGGGCCACATCAATGGGCTACACTAATGGGCTTTTATATATTGTAATGGGCCATAACCCATGGGCCTTAGAATGCATCACAATGGGCTTTAACCCATAGCTCATAATACATCACAATGAGCCTTAACTCATGGGCCCTAATACATCACAAAGGGGCCTCAACCCACGGGCCTTGAATAAATCATAATGGGCTCAACCCATGGGCCCTAATGCATCACAATGGGCCTCAACCCATAGGCCCTAAATATACTACAATGGGCTTCAACCCATGGGCCCTAAATACATTACAATGGGCCTCAACCCATGGGCCTTATAAAAATCAAAGTGGGCCTCAACAACAGGCCACAAATACATCACAGTGGGCCTAAACACATGGGCCTTATATATATTCCAAGGTGGGGTCCACTTGAACTATAGACCTGTCCTATTTTTAGCCTCAAGCTCCAAAATGAGCTTGCCAAATGATGGATGGTTTGAATGCAGCACATGCATCATGGTGGGGCTGGTCACCAAATGGATGGATAGTAGGGATGCAGCACGTGCATCATGGTGGGGCCGGTCACCAAATGGATGGACAGAAGGGATGCAGTACATGCATCATAGTGGGTCCCACTGTCTTTGGACAGTGAGAATGAAGCACATGCATCAAGTGGGCTCCATCGTCCACTGAACGGTGGAACAAAACAGATATATCAAGGTGGGTTTCACCGTCCAGGCGGACGGTGGAACAAAACACATACATCCTTGTGGCTCCCACGTGGGCCTGGACGGTGGAACAAAACACGTACATCCTTGACGGTGGAACAAAACACGTACATCCTTGTGGCTCCCACGTGGGCCTGGACGGTGGAACAAAACACGTACATCCTTGTGGGTCACACATGGGGCCCACCATAACATTTATTTTCCATCCAACCGATTGGTAAGGTCACATGGACCTGGGTGAAAGGGAAAAATAAATTTTAGCTTGATCCAAAACTTCTGTGGACCCAAAATGGGCTTCAATTGTAGACACTCAATTCACACTGTTTCCTATGATGTGGGCCACCTGGGCATTGGATGGAGTTGAGGTTTGGAGGGGGCCCACGTCAGGGGATGGCCCACCTCATGAACGGTTGGGATGACAAATAAACATCGAGGTGGGGCCCACGGCTGGAGCCGTAGGTTGCTGCCCACCATCCGTCTGCATGGTGCAGGCAGTGCTGCACGTCCTCTATACTACAGCAGCAGGCGGCTGCTACCTATTTTAGTTTTTTTTTATTTTGAAAAATGGGTTTTCTTGGGGTTTTTCGCATGTGGGACCTGCTCCAAGTGAATCCACTCCATCCATTGGATTCCACAGCTCGTAAGAAATCCAACGAGTCTAATGTTGGGTATTCTTTTGGAAGTATAAAAAATCATAGTGTATTTCGTTGGTAAACCACATTGTTTACTGTGCTATGGCCCACCCGAAGATCGGATCGACTTCATTTTTCGGCTCAACGGCTAAAATGAGATGGGGAAGAGTATGGACGGCTTGGATTAGAAACATACACCAAGGTGGGGTGTGTATGAGTGGGCCACCCCATGAGCTTATAATCAAGCTAAAATTGGTGTTTTCACAGAGACGTCCAGTTTCCCTGGACGCTGGACGGTTTGAGCCAACACGTACATTGAGGTGGGCCCTGCTGAAGTGGGCCACCAATTGATGGATGGTGTGGGTACAACATATTTAAAGTGGGCCTCCACTTGTAGACGGCTTGGATACAATACATGCCTCATGGTGGGGTCCATCCAAGCAGGCCACACGGCCACATCAATCATACAAAGAAAATAAATAAAAAGGAGAGGGAGAGAGAGAGAGAGAAAGATAGAATGAGACACGCATGATGGAGGGCTCCGCCACTATGAGCCCTCCCTTGCATTAAATCGTACATCGAGTGGGCCCTAATACAAATGGGCCCACTAATTCAAAGATCAACGGTGGAGATCTTTCTCCACTAAAAATGGACGGTCTAGATGACCCCTTAATGCAAGGAAAGTAAACATCATGATGGGGTCCATGGAGAATGACCCCATCGTGGAATGATATGGATAATCAAGGTGGGCCATCGGCCACATCTTAGGGTCCAAAGTGAGATCCACATCATTGATCGGTGGGCTTCACTTGGCCTATCATAAAAATAAGTAAACTACCCTATAGAAGCACCCACGTTCGATCTTCTCGGTCCGTTGGAAAGCCTATCTCGTTATGCTTCACTTTGATGGTGGATGATGAGATTTGGATGGCTAAGATGGAGGCTTTGGGATGGGAAAGTGGGCCACCAAAATCACATTTTTCTCTCTTGGAAAAACCTTGGACGTGTGGGATCTCTTGGTTGCTTGGAATTTTTGAGAAATGAGGGAGAGAGAGAGAGAGAGAGAGAGAGTTGTAAGAGTGATGGAGTGATGTGAAGTGAGTGATGGGTGAGGTGAGAGGTTGGTTGACTTTGGAGTTTGCTTGACTTATGGAGAAAGAAAGCATGGTTGCTTTGTACTTGACATGAGATGTGATTGATGGGATTGATTTAACATATTGTAGAGATTCTCTTGAAATTTGTAACGTGCGGTATTTTTTCTCGAACTGAACGTGGGTCCGCATCTCCTCGTCTGGGTATCAGATCGGTGCGTGAGTTGCGGCGTTGGAACCCCGGCGACGGTGCGGTGGCAATGATACAAGTCTCGGATTAAGCCGACTCAAATGTATAGGATATGACTTACGGTCATGCGCAAAGTCGATTACAGGTCGTAGGTTACCGGAATTCGACGGAAAGGATCGCGGGAAGCGACGAAACAGTACGGATTACGATACGGGTCTTACAAAGGACCTCAAGGATGCCACTAGCACAAATGTTCTTAATTTGTAATGCAATAAGGATGCAGTAGCTACTGGATGTCTTTTACTAGTACAACTTACTTTGTTTTCAGTTATCTTGTTTCCTTAATAAAATAAATAAATAAAGAAGAATGTTAGCTTGCTAGTTCAAATGCAGTTCTAATTGGATGTCTAAAAAAGAAGATGTGTGATTCATGCTCAGTTTATGAGATTATTTGCATTATTTGGTGTAGCAATGGCAATTGTCATGAACGAGCATCTGGAACAAGATTAGGTAGTCAAGTTGATCATTTTTAATAACCATCATCTAGCCCATTTCTCCATTTTGTTGCATTCTCCATATGGTAACTCTTTACCTAGCTGATCATCAACTTCTCCGACATCAGCTTTCTCCATTAAGTGTTCTTTCAGAGTTTCATTTCATTTGATATATAGTTTGTTCTATTTTTTTTACAAGAGTGGCTCGCCTAGAAGAAAATATTGATATTCTAAATTGGTTTTTGAATGTTAGACATTGCATTGGAGACAAAGTGAATGTTCTTTTCTAGCCTCTGTTTTTTGGTGATGCTTCGGAAGCATTGTTGAAGTTTTCAGCTTCCCAACTGCTTCTTTATTTCCATTGGAATTTCAAACTTTGATCATCAATGTGGGAATCCAATTGAGTTGACTTAGTGAGTTTTAGATTTATGCTCATGACAATCATATTTATAGTAGCTTTTAGTCATGTTCACTTTCATTTTTGTGAAGATTCTCAATTTGAATCAGTCACTGGATATTAAAAACAGCTTGTTTTATTTTTTGAGTTGATGAATTTTTTTTTCACTTATAGGAAACTGTTGTATCTCATTTGGATAGAGCTTTGATAAGAGAAGAATGAATCCTTTGCAATCTATCATCTATTGGGTTATACACATCACTACAAGAAATTGACTTTTGTTGGCTGGCTTTAATTATTATCTTTTGAATCATAAACTAATATCTATCAGTTGCATGGCCCATTGTCTAATCTTCAACAAATGAATTAGTTGTGATCATCTGCAGTACATGAGCCCACTGGATGAACATGTACTCAATGTGCAGTCGGAGACTACAACTTTGGGTAGTTGGATGAACTACTAAACTAGCATCCTCTTAATTATTAGTTTATCATTGCAGATTTCAACATCATCCCATTGATGCCTCATATTTGTTTTCGGCACTGAAGTTACATTGTGCTCATTTTTCTCATCGATCCATCAGCAAGGTCAGAAAATGACTGCAAGTTCTAATAGCTGTAGTGATGCATGAAATTCTGTTCCTGAAGCTGATAGAGTCCCACCTACCATATCTGGAATTTAAACTGCCTATTGTGATGAATTTTTCTGGGATGTCCTCCTAGCTTCCCATAAAATGATGAAGAATTACATGGTCCTTGGCATGAGCTAGTACATAGTTTGCCAATTCGCTGGAGTCCCATACATGTGGGACCCATATTTTGGCTATCCCAGCTGTTGATCATATAGGCGTGTTTTATATGGGGGAAGCCTTAAAAATCTTAGAAGGGATCATATTCGAAGACATATGTTGCTGTTAAGAGTGGAAATTTTTTGAGTTGTTGTGTAGGGAATCTTACCACCCTGAGTTCCATATTCTTTCAATTTCTCTTTAATATACTTTCTTTTGACCTGATTAAGAGAAAACGAAAGTGAAGGGTATTTCGGTGACTGCATGTGTTAGGTCAATTTGTTATTGCTTTCTTTTATATGTTGTAATGATTGTCTTGTTTCATGTCTTAGACGATGCTATTCAGGTGACATCATCCTTTCAAAAAAAATATTTCTCTACTATGAAATATACTGCTTGAGTTACTTCTCTTCAAAACTTACTGGATCACAATTATTCCACAATTTATGTTTTTGTATTACTAGTGAACTGACATGTTGGTTTCTAGTTTGTTCTCTCTTTTCTTCTTTGGATAATTGAAATTTCTGTTTTGTTATTGGCAATATCTTGAAATTTTTATTTGAGGTGGTGCTTGTATCCACTTTCCAATCCCTCCAATCATTGTTAATGTTTCTTTTACCACTGGAAGAAAAACAAATATCCTTTCACCACAAGTTTGTTTAGCATTCTAACTCGGGGGTCGATTATCTCTTAGTATTTGGTTACACACTTTGGTTATGCACTGTGTAGGTGAAAGGATTTCTTTTTACCATATTCAAAAAGAAGTCAATCCCAAGGCAAGTTGAAGGTTTAGTCAAAGCACCCTACCAAAATAACATTGTTCATTCAAGATTTGTTTAATTTTAGTAAGTTGTAGGCATTTTTTTTAATTTAATTTATATATATATATATATATATATTTGCATAATTATGAACTTCAAAGGAAAGGATAAAAGAAAATGGATGATTAGTTACTCTTGGCACAAAGAAAAGAACGCTTCGTATTTCGTAGGTTTTTTTTTTTATAGATTAGTTACTTTGGTTGGTGAAACTGCTTGGCAATTTTATGGAGACTGTTGTTAGCTACTTTTAAAAATGTGCAGGAAGTTTTCTCCATCCTGTTAAAGAAGCTGGTTGCTGCAGGAATTGGGGATCGGCCTGTTGTGTTTATTACTCACAGGTTTTCATTGGATTTCATTTCTTTTTTTATGTCAACATATTTTATGCATTTCATGATCTATGACCTTTCTCATATCATGATGTCAGGCATTGTTAGTCTCTTAGGTTGGCTACTATATTGAATTTTTTCTTTTGTATTTGATTGAATATAATTTTCTTAGATATGCCTTCTCAGATACATTTTCGAGGAATATGGGTGTCAAATCTATCATCTATCTTATCAAACTCAGATGCACTCTCTTATTCTTATATTGCATTTTGGGTTGATGTGAGTGCGTTCTTATTGGAGGCTTTACTAGCCCCACATGCACCTTTGCATCTTGGCAAGCATGTGGGACATTGGAGCACTGTGTTAGCCTGTTAGGTGGCCCCCACTTGAAGATGACCATATGCAAAATGTGGTTGGTTGACTTATTAGGCCGACCACCTCGGGTATAGAAAATTTAACAAACTTGCCATAATTCCAAATATGCACGTGGGCCACCTGATCAATGGACTGGACTAACACTTTCTTATGGCCATCTAACATGCAGGCCACCATATGCACTGCTCAAATGTTCTGCATGTCTGCTCAGGTTGGCAAGTGTACTGCTTGTAAAGGCATGTGTTTGTGTCCAGCAGATTACTTTCTCATTGTTTTTAGCACAGATCTACTGTTGTGGGCCTCTCTCTCATTTGATGATTGCAATCTATGCCATGTGCAATTCAAATGGTAGTGTGCTATTACAGAATGTGTTGCACGAGGTTCCTAGAACTACGGTGACCTTTTGTCCAAGGCAGGTAATGTCTATCTATGCCATCCAATTCTCAGATGAGGGGAGTGGCACATCATGAATTTTCTGTAGCATGGAGCAGTTTCCTGAGCTTATCACTGGGAGGGAGTTGGTTGATCTCCCTTTCCTGAGATCGCTTCAGAGTTCAGACAAAAGTTGGTTTGTGGAACACACCACATTTCCATTTTTAACTGTTTGTGGCTTCACCATTCATCAGACCATGTGTGTCAATCAGACAGAAGTGCAAGATCCAAGCTATCCACTAATTGAGTACTAGCTTGCAAATGTCCTATCCTAACGTTCATGTTGCTCTATTCTTGTTGACCATAACATTTGAAATAGGGAAATTTAGCAACTTTTTTTTTCTGCCCATCCATTTCTCTGTATCTTGAACTCATGTCAATTTGCCATATGTGGTGGCATGAAGGAGCTTGGGCTGTACGCACATTTGTGATTAGAAAAACCCTGTTAGCAGAAGTACTAGTTGTTAACCTACATTGAGGTATCTATTTTTTGTTGTCTCTCTTCATCACTAGAGTAATTCTACCCTTAAAAGAGTATTGAAATCCTTGTCATGCTATTTGGGTTCTCTTTTTGCAGGTGCAAGCTGGTCTTTTGCACTTGAAGATGCAATAGAGGCAGGATATGAAGATTTCAAGGTAATCAACCCAATTTCTCAAAATCTACACTTTTTTAATCGTAAGATTGATGTCAGCAGAATGTTTTCCTTTAAACAAGTGGTTGGCTAATCCCATATGCTTGTAAAAGGCAGCCCAACATGCATTGCATCTGCCAATGAGGTGCACGGGTGCCAATAGTAATCTTAATAACATTTAGGGCCCATTTGGATACCACCAAATAAGTTACTTTTTTAACTTACAACAGTAGATAAGTAACTTATTTCAGATAAGTTTGGTTTAAGATTACTTAATCACTTCAGCTTAAAAAGTAGAAACCAAGATAAGATACTTGAGGCATATAAGTAGCTTTTCTTAAGTAACTTAAGAGCCAAACTCTGTTTTCATTATCTCAGCAACCAATATAAGTTTCTCTTTGTATCCTTTCATGCCTCTTCATTGTTTATAGTCAATACCACCAATGGTAACAGATGCCTTAGCCTACCAACGGGCTAAGGCTGTATGTACATCTCCTCATGTGAGGCTCAAGAGCCCAAAAATTAGGCAGATCCAAGGCTGAGGTGGACCACACTATAGGAAACAGTAGCAATGGGAATGCTCACTGTTGAAACCTTATAGGGCCCATCGTGACGTTCATATGCCATCCAAACCATCCATAAGGTAATTCCCCTTCATCAAAACAAATTCAAGGTATTGACAATAGACATTCCTGTTAATAGCATTATTGATTTTTAATTATTTTTTTAAAATGAAAAGCGAATCTTTCTTTTTATTAAAATTTCAGTTATAGAAAATTTCTAGGAACCTCTGAGGAGGAGAAATGTGGCAACTCTCTTGAGTTTGTATTCATAATGTGACTTCCCTATTTTTATTCTATTTGTCTATTTTTGCATTGATTCATTTTCTTTGTTAATGAAAAATACATCTAGTTTCTTGAATTTGTTCGACTCGAAGGACATGCCATCACCCAAAGAGAAGCTACTCTGTCAAGAGATATAATCTCCTGTAGGTATTTGCTACTTCTTTTTCAACTGAATTGAACTATGGTTTGTGCTGGTTTTCTTTTACCTTTTTTTTAAAAAAAAATTTAGGAAGTGATACATCGGCCAGTTCCAAGCCCAGGTAAGGGAGGACTAAGGGCAAGTGGGTAGCTGCTGTGAACTGCACAAGTGGAGATGCTTCTCCAGATTGTCATTGTGTACTGAAACTCCATATATCTTAGGTGACAAACACCCCTTCCAATACTGTGTCACATGCACTGGAGAGTACCTCTGCAATATTCTAATTCATGGTAATGTCACTGTGTGTGTGGGAAATGTTCCTATAAGGTCGAGCTTGACACCACGAGTCAGTAGTGAAAATAGGCCCGACTAGAACTTGTCAGCCCCTGAAATGGGCGAGTCATGACTTATTCATCGATAGAATGAGTTGGTCTGAGTTGGCCTGTCAAAGACCATGCTTGTCTTATAGTAGAAAAATGCACTAGCAAAGACTTGAGTTTTATGATATCTCACCAGTTTATTGTTTTGACAGGCTTATAATCCTTTGTTGGATATTCACATTTCATTTTTTTTTTTCTTTCTTTCTTTGTTTTCTTTTTGGTACTTAGAGAATAAAATTGTATTTTCAGGTTTACCAGCGACACATGTACGGCTGGGACTGAAGGAGAAAGTAGTCATTGGTGATAGTTTGAAAAATCAACTTCTCTTTTGATAGTTGGAAATTAATGTGTGCATGGCTGTTCGAGAGGATATATCCACTACAACACAACGAATGCACTATCATTATCTTTTAGTCACTTTCTATACAGTGCACCATACTGAATTTTGAATTGCAATTTGTGCTGCTATGGTCTCTGTTTTCAGTATGGTGTAGGAGGACAGATGAGCTTGTTGATGGCTAGGTTTTCATGTTCATTTGGCTAGGTTTTGGAAGCTTTTGGAGTAGACCCCATCAAGGGGTTTACAGATTTTCAGGTATTGGATTGAGTTGCAATCTACTTTGTAATTATCGCGACTCTATTCGTCATTTTTAAACTGAGAAATTTGGGTGCTTGATGGTTTAGCTAGAGCTTCATTCTAGATCTCGTCTTTATTATGTTTATGCAAGTGATGGAAAATGCAAAAATCTAGGCAGAAACGGTATGGATTTTTTAAAAAAATAAATCTGGTCTTTTTTTTAATGGCTAGAGAGAGTTTTATATTACAATAGTTCTTTTAACTGTATAGCTATTTTCATTTTTTTGTTGACATTGTTGTAGGAGGCAACCATGATACGATTGGATATAAGTGAATATATGGAGCAGCAAAGAAAGTAGTTGGCAAGATTCAAGTGGAAGGTTAGTTTTCAATGGTATAAACCGAATTTCATGATGTTTGGTGCAACCAACTGCACCCTAAGCTACTCTTATTTTCATTGGTACAGAAATTGTGAGTAATAGTCTATCTTAAATCAGATGTTAAAAAGTCCTAAGCCTTCTTAGAACATCTCAGGTCGTGTTTATGTTTGTATGAATCCCGACTTTCGAGTTTTAGAACATCTAAAGTTTGAAATTCTCATTACAGAAGTGTAAAAAGAGATAGGTCATAGTTTTAAAGAGTTAGATCTTGTTTAATTGGTCCAAACAACAAGAACAGTTTCTTAAGGGCCTGTTGGATGCAAACTCCGAATGGGCTTTTGAGGCCTAAACCCCTTTTTGATCCAAACAACAGTTGATGTTGTGCATTTAGATGTACTTTGCAAACCCTTGTCTTTTCTCCTGCTCAACAAAAATATGGTCTGGAACCGTTATTGTCCTAAACACATTCACCATCTTTGTAAATATGGCTATAGTTTATGATCTACAAGAGGCACACTTGCACATCTCTTGCTCGGGTGTGATATTGTTTATAATTGTAGTGTTGAGGCCTGACTGTGTGTTGAAACATTTCTAATACATACGGAGGGATTTTTTTTAGCTCACTAAGATTTGAGTCGGCTTCATTTTTGGATTTACATACATCACTTGTGAGCCCCACAAGGCTCCCACCGACTAAATGCGCTTTCTAAGAGCATTCATATTTTTTAGTTGTACAATTACAATCTGACAGGTCCAATCACATCCCATTTTTCAGTGTAAGTTTTAGATTGTGTTCACATGCAATTCTACTAGCAGTCATATTTTTCGGCGCCTCTATCAATTAACTCTCTTTTCTTTTTCTTTTCTTTTTTCTTTTCCTTTTTTCAGAAGAGTAAGACAAAGGTGTTCTTGTCCAGAGTACGATCAACCTCCTATAAATACCCAACCATCACAAGTTCATAATAGACCATAAGCAACAACAACTATGGCCATACAAAAATCTCTCTTACTTTTCTTCTTTTAATATTAGAATTTCTTTCTTCCAATGCCTTCACAACAGCAGCAGCATCCACACTAGGAGAAGCAGAGCCTCTCTTGGAATGGAAAGCCAGCATCTTCTCACCACAAGCTCTCCATTCATGGTCACTTCCAGCTGCTAATGCGAGTGCCACCACACTCTCTCCATGCAAATGGTATGGGATCTCCTGCAATGGCCTTGGAAGTGTAATAGAGATAAGCCTACCGAGTGCAGGCTTGCAAGGTAAGCTTGATAACTTGAGCTTCTCCTCATTTCTAAACCTCTTCCGTCTCAATCTCAGTGACAACCCACTCACCAGAACCATCCCAGCTGATATTGGCACTCTTTCCAGACTCGTCTACGTCATTATCTCCATGAATAATCTCTGGAGTTCAACCTTTTTCAATGGCTAACCTTTCTCACCTTTCAGAGCTCGACATCTTATCTAATGAAATAACTGGGCCTATTCCTCCGTCTTTAGGTAACTTAACCAGGCTGACAATCCTCTACCTCTATAACAATCAAATTTTTCTGGTTCAATTCCTACACAATTAGGAAATCTCAAGAATTTGGTTTAGTTGTCATTGTTAAATAACAATCTAACAGGTCCAATCCCTTCTACTTTAGGTAATTTGAGAAACCTTACACTTTTGTACCTCTATAGAAATCAAATTTCTGGTTCAATTCCTATACAATTAGGAAATCTTGAGAATTTGATTTTGTACTTGGTACTATTGTATTAAAAGGAAGTTCTAAGAAATCTGTGTATCTATCAATTTTGTGAATAGGATTCTTATTAAAAAATCATGTGCATTATTTTCTAAATGACCAATAGATGTAAGATTCAAAAAAAAAAAAAAAAACTACCAATATATTTTTTTTAATTCACAGATATTTTAGCAACGGACCAAATTCGTCACTAATTTCTGAAAAAGTTGAAAATAAACGACGGATTTGGGTCCGTCGCTACTCATATTAGCGACGAACCTCATCCGTCGCTAATAATTTTAACGATGAATTAAACGAAAAACCTTATCTGTCACAGATTAGATGACGGATTGTATTCATCGAAAAAGAAAAAACAACCCAGTAAACAGCGACGAACCAAGCAACAGATGAAATCCATCATTTATTTGATTTTACTACGGATTTGGTCCGTCGTAAATATGCGATTTTGGCGTAGTGAATATTTTCCTTTGAATGAATTTCTATTGAATCAAGAGACATAGCTTTATGCAAGAAATTTTCTACAATCATGCTGATCTATTCTAGGTAGTGTAAGCATAATAGGCAACTAAACAACCAATACAATATTTTTATAACCAAAACAATATTTTATCAATGAATGACTGGATATTTTATCAATGAATGGCCAGATATCATTGACCTTCTCAACACTCCCTCTCAAGTTAGAGAGTGAATGTCAAGAACTCCCAACTTGAACATCGAAGTTGAAAAAGCTTCCTTTCCCAATGGCTTGGTGAACACATCTGCAAGCTGATTTATTAAAGTAGCATGTTTGGTTACAATTGAGCCATCTTATATTTTGTCATGAATAAAAATGACAATCCATCTCTATATGTCTGGTTCTTTCATAGAAAACGGGATTGGTTGTTATATGTAAGACGGCTGTGTTATCACAATATAACAATGCTGGCTTTGGATGCAATATTCTCAAATCTATCAATAATGAGTGTAACCAAGATAATTCACATCATGTACTTATTATGGCTCTATATTCGGCTTCTGGTGAAGAGAGAGATATGGTTTTCTGCTTCTTTATCCACCAAGAAATAAGAGAAGATCCCAGAAAAACACAGTAACCCATAGTAGATCTATGAGATATTGAATAACCAGCCCAATTCGAATCAGAAAAAGCTTGCAAAGATAAATCATTCTAAGGGGAAAAAAAAAAGCCTTGCCTTCGACTAGTCAAATAAATTAGGCAGTCGCCTATACTGAGATGGGTCTTAAAGCAATTCTCCAGAATTCGAGAGCTTTATGTTTTGCTCCATGGGAAAGTTCCCCGGTTTAGCACCTAAAAATCCACTATCTTTTAGAATTTCTAAAGTATATTTTCGTTGTGAGATGGAAATACCTTTCTTCGACCGAGAAACTTCGATGTCCAGAAAATACTTCAAATGACCTAAATCTTTAATCTGAAAATGACTATGCAAAAATTGCTTGAGAGCTAATATGGCATTGATATCATTACCCGTAATAAGAATGTCATCAACATAATCAACAAAGCTATAAAAGATTTGCCTTTCTGACATGTGAATAACGAGTAATCTGCTTTGGATAGAACAAATCCAACAGCTTGGATAACTGTAGTGAACTTGGCAAACCATTGTGGCAAAGCTTGCTTTAAGCCATATAACGACTTGTGGAGGCTACACACTAGATTCTCCTCGTCGCAGGTGGAGATATATAAATTTCTTCATGGAGATCACCATGAAAAAAAGCATTGTTGACATCAAGTTGGTGAAGAGACTGATTTTGGGCAGCTACTAAAGCCAATAAACAACGAACAGTAATCATTTTAGCAATGGGAGAAAAAGTGTCATAGTAATCTATGCCTTCCAGCTATGTGTAACCTTTTGCAACCAAACGAGCTTTGACACACTCAATAGTGTCATCCGAGTGCCTTTTGATTTTATAAACCCAACGACAACCAATAGGCTCCTTACTAGGAGGAAGAGAAGTGAGGGACCAAGTGTGGTTGGCTTCTAAAGCAGCCAATTCAAATTGCATTGCTTCTTGTCAATGGGAATGAGAAGCTGCTTCGGTATAAGATGTAGGCTCAATATCTTGACTGATGGCAACAGTAAAGGAGAAATACTGTGGTGAGTAACGATGATAAGAGACAAAATTGCAAAGGGGATATCACATACCTTTTTGTGGACCTGATGACAAAGACGGCAAATGGTTGGGAGACGTCACTTGGTTGCAAACATAATCACACAAAGCTGTGGGAGGGTGATGAGGTCGTTGAGAACAGCGTAAAATGTGTTCAGAAGGAGGACTAGTAGGTGATGGCTAAGGAGAAACTGGATTCGGTAGTGAGGGTTGTTGGACGGGAGAAACTAGTTTAGGTGGTGAGGGTTGTTAAGCTGGTGGGGAAGGATTGGATACAGAAAGAGGAATTACAGGGGCTGAATCTAAGGAGGTGGATGGAATGGACTCATAGGGAAAAATAGTTTAATGAAAAATAACTTCACGACTACTGAACATTTGATGGGTTGCAAGGTCATAGAGCTTGTAAGCTTTCTGAGCAACTAGATAGCCAAGAAAAATACAACGTTTGGCTTGAGGAGAAAATTTATGGGGGCATGCACATCAATAGCATATGCAAGACACCCAAAAACTCAAAGATGAGAATAAGAAAGAAGCTTTCCGTAAAGTCGTTCAAAAGGAGTGGTGTGGGCAAATGATTAATTATATGAACAATAGTAAAAACACATTCCGCCCAAAAATGTAAAGAAAGGTGGGTTTGAAAACGAAAAGCTTGAGCTGACTCAAGAATATGGCGGTGCTTGCACTCTACAATCCCATTTTGTTGAGGGGTATAGACACAAGAATGTTGATAAGTGGTCCCTTTTTGTTTTTAAAAAAAAAATCCCGCATAGAGAAGAATACTCCAACATTATCAACTCGAATGTTGGCTATGGAAGCATGGAATTGTGTTTGCACAAATGAGAAAAAATTAACGAGCAAATGTTGTGTTTCACTTTTGTGATGCATAAAAAATACCCATGTAAATATAGAATAATCATCCACAATAATCAAAAAATATTTCACACCAAAAAGAGAGTTTTTTAGGGGCCCCAAATGTCACAATGAATTAATTCAAAAGGTCTAACAGATGAAATTGAACTAACAGAAAATGGAAGTCGACTTTCTTTTGCAAGTGCACAAATTTCACAAGCATTATTGGACTGGAAAGGAAAATTGTCACGCCCCAAACTCGAAAATTGGATTCACAGCAATCCCAATTGTCGAATCCGGTGCGGACATCCTCCATAGTGCCCCATTCTCGATTCCTGGCAATCATATGCTAGATTCCGATCCTAGGATCCTACAAGGAGGATTTTCAGAAAGAATTTTTTTTGTAATGGAGCATAACACAAGCATAACCAAGTCACAAAACAACATCACCACATATCCACTATATTAAAAAATTTACGTAAAATACGGAAGGAGAAATACAAGATGATCAAAAAGCTCCAAAATGGTCTGATATGCGCTCCTGTCTCAGCGCTGCTACTGTCCAACGCTACCTGCAAGCAACTGTCGTACATAAGTTTACAAAAACTTAGAGGGTGGTGTAAGTGTGTGCACAAGGCAAACGTCAAGTGTACAATATTAGAGTAGTGCGAAAGTATGCGGTAAGTCCATGAATACAATCAACCATACTAAGGCTATGTAATGTAAGGCATGAATGCTATCGGCCATACTAAGGTCATGCGATGCGAGACATGAATGTTATCGGCCACACCGATGCAATGCGAGGCCTACATAACCTAGTGTCATATGCGAAATGTAATCCAAGTAAGTCGGTACTCATCAAGTACACATATCAGTACAGTTTCTCTCTGAATATCATCAGGGTCTAATAGACTTCGTAGTGACTGTCACCTCCCTAGCTGCACAGTTAAGCAAGCGGAATAGACCTCACTATCTGCCTGACCAGTAGTCTGCCAATACCTACCCGGCTCGTCGATAGCGGACTCATTTGTGAGCTGGTCAAACTCAGCCTAGCTTATAGCCCCCTCACTCAGGCGGATAAGGCCACACCCCCTTCCAACCGACCACGACACAGTAGGAGACACGGCCTACTGGTATTCAGCACTCGGGCACTCGTGTATCCACTCGGTCTAGACGTTGGAGCATCTCCTGGTACCAAAAAGGTTCTGAGACTTTCACCTAAGGATATCATAAGTGCCCACAGTGCTAGAACCAAGCATTTTTGGTATTTAATACGGCCATCCACGATGTACCTGTGGAGCCACGGCCCCTATGTTGCTAGGGCATGCAGTGATCAAGTCATACATATGCGAGATGCATGAATCACACCATCAAATCATGCAGCAATCCAGCACGTACTACGCGATCATGTGGGGCACTCTGTCTCATAACGAGTCCTGAAAAATGGTCTGCCCAATGGCATATGCTATGATCAGTTACTACTCATATCAAGCATACATATGATGCGTATGGGCATGAGTCATGGGATTATACTAAGCATGTTATAAAGTGATGAATATTAAGGAGTATGGGCCTATCAATGGGCCCTAAGGAGAGTTACAATGCGGACATTTAACCAACATTGTACGTACAATGTCGACGTCAAACCATCATTGCTCCTAAGGCACAGCCCGCCATAAATATCATTACATGGACCATGGGGAAATGCACATTGCAATGGACCCTAAGGATGTCCCGTTGGGCCTCGACCTATGGGCCTTAGATACATCAAATGGGCCGTATCACATGGGTCTTACATTCATCAAATGGGCTGCATTAATGGGCCTCACCAATGAGCCTTATGTACATTGCAATGGTCCATGACCCATGGGCCTTGAAATACATCAAAGTGGGCCTCACAACTTGGGCCTTATATGTATCAAATGGGCTTAATCTTATGGCATTATCAAATGGGCCTAATCCCATAGGCCTTATACATGCCAAATGGGCTTAATCCCATGGGCCTTATACATGTCAAATGCACTTAATCATTTGGGCCTTAGATATATACCAAGGTAGGCCTCAATAAATGGAAATGGCCACAATTAAATCAATATGGGCCTTATACACATGCCAAGGTGGGCCCTACTTGAATCATAGAGCTGACTCATTTATTAGCTCAAACCATGAATTTACAAAATAAATGGACGGTTTGGATGCAACACATGAATCATGGTGGGGGGGGGGGGTCCACATAAAAATGGATGGATCTAACTCATTCTTTAGCTCATGCCCAAAAAAATGAGCTTTCAAAGTGGTTGAACGGTTTGGATGCAACCCATGCATCATGGTGGGTTCCACACAAACGGCCCACCAATGGAATGGACGGTTTGGATATAATACAAACATCAAGGGTGGGGGTCCACTAATCGTCCAACAGCCAAAGAAATGGCTAGACGGTATGGGAAATACATACATTATAGAGGGCTCCACCGTCCGGGCAGACGGTGGAACTAAGGCACATACATCATTGTGGGTCCCACGGGGGGGGGGGGGGGGGGCACCATAATGTTTAATTACCATCCAACCTATTGATAAGGTCACAGAGACCTGGGTGAAGAGAAAATACAAATTTCAGCTTGATTCAAAACTTCTGTGGACCCACAAAGGGGTTTCAATGGTATAAGTTCAGTCCCACTGTTTCCTACGGTGTGGGCCACTTGAGCTTTAGATGAGCCTCATTTTTGGAGAGGGCCCACCTCAGGGGGTGGGCCACCTCATGAACGAGTTAGATGGAAAATTAACATCAAGGTGGGGCCCACATGAGGAGCCATGGGCCCCTGGCGTCCGCCCGCTTGCTGGGACGTCTAACAGCAACAGCATGTGCTTCTTTGTGTTTTTTTTTTGAACCGTGAAAAATCACGATTTATCACGTGTGAGGCCCGCACCTGATGGATCCACTCCAGTCATTAGATTCCACGGCCCAAAACAATTCTATCAAGACCAATATTGGGCCTTTTTCAGTGTGCAAGAAAGATCTGGGTGGATTTCAACGGTAATGATATTGTTTTCAACACTATGGCCCACTGAATACTCCGATCAACCTCATTTTTCGGCTCAACGCCTAAAATGAATCATGGAGTGAGGTGGATGGTTTAGATTAGAAACATTTATCAAGGTGGGGCCTATGCAAGCGGCCCCTTTCCAAAGGCTTTGAAACAAGCCAATGTTTGTGTTTTCCTTCCACGTCCAGCGTCCAGACGCTGGACGTTTCTTTTCTTCTCTTTTTTTTTTTGTTTAGGTGGGCCACCACAAGATGAATGATACATCTAAGATGGGCCCCACTCATGGACGGCTTGGATAAAATACATATTTCATGGTGGGGCTTATTCAAGTGGGCCACATAGCCACATTAACATACAAGAAAAATAAATAAAAAGGAGAGGGAGAGAGAGAGTAAAAGAGTGGGACACGGGTGATGGAGGGACCCCGGCACTATGGGCCCTCCCTTGAGATCAATCATACATCAAGTGGGCCTCATTGCATGTGGACCCATCAAATCAAAGATCTACGTTGGAGATCCTTTCTCCACTAAAAATGGACGGTCTAGATGACCTCTTTAATGCAAGGAAAGTAAACATCATGATGGGGTCTATGGAGAATGGCCCCATCATGGAATGATATTGATGATCAAGATGGGCCATTGGCCACATCTTAGGGTCTAAAGTGAGATCCATACCATTGATCGGTAGGCCTCACTTGGCTCATCTTAAAAATATGAAAAATTAGTCTACAAAAACACTCACACTTGATCTTCTCGGTCCGTTGAAAAACCACTCTCCTTATGCTTCACTTTGATGGTGGAGATGGGAAATGGATGGCTAGGATTAGAGCTCTTGGGATGGAAAGTGATCCACCAAAATCACACTCTCTCATGAAAAACCTTGGACGTGGGAGCCTCTTGGTTGCTTGGAATTGTTGAGAAATGAGAGAGAGAGATGGGATGTAAGGAGATGTGAGAGATGGGTGATGGATGTGAGTGATGGGTGAGGTGATGGTGTACTTGACATGAGAGTTGACTTGGTGGTTGCTTGACTTGTGGAGAAAGAAAGCATGGTTGCTTTGTACTTGACATGAGAGGTGATTGATGGGATTGATGGGACATGTTGTAGAGATTCTCTTGGAATTGCAAACGCTCGTTATTTTCTCGAAATAAACGCTGGCTCACATCTCTTAGTCAGGGTATCGGATCGGTATATGAGTCGCGGCGTTGGAACCGCGGTGACTGTGCAGTCGCAATGGTACAAGTCCTGGATTAAGCCAACTCAAATGTATAGGATACGACTTACGGTCGTGCGCAAACTTCGATTATAGGTCGCGAATTGCCGAAATTTGACGGAAAAAATTGCAGCAGTCGACGGAATAGTACGAACTAGGATACGAGTCTTACAGAAATGTAACAAATGTTTTGCCATAAAATCTAATCTAGAGGAAGACAAATACCCCAATTGGTGATGCCACAAAGCAGTGGTGGTGACCTGAGAACTGGGTGACCTGCAAGAAGTGGCTGCTGCAGATGGAGTTTGAGGTTTTGGCTTCTCTGATGCTAACGCAACCAAGTAATAAAGTCCGTCCCATTGTTCACCCAAACCAATCGTCATCGTCATCATCAAGTCCTGCAAAATACACCAATGAGGGAATAAAGTTACTGAACAATTGAAATCTCTAGTAACTCGACTTACAGACATTAAATCCACCTTAAAAGATGTCACACCAAGCATATTTTTTAAAGTAACATTAAATTCAAAGGTAAATTCCCAATGGATGTAATCGGAGCTTGTTCTCCACTTAGCATAACAACTGGTGGCAAAATGGTGTTCTTATTGCTGCTGACGAGCAAAGTTGGAGATGAAGTAATGTGGTCTGTTGCACCACTATCGATAATTAATTAGAGGCACAACAATGCTTGTACCAAACCTGAAGAAGTACCAACAACATTAGCTTTAGGATTAACGGATTGTGTTGTCCCTTTACCTAGCATGATAGATAAGATTTGCTGAATTTGCAAATCAGAGAGCCCATTTGTTACCGACGGCACTTCTTGCATTATTGGACCCTCCTTGACATTGTTGACTGAAGATTGATGGCTATTGTTGCACTTAAAAGGAGTGCTTCCTAGATTGGACTTGTTCGATGCATGTTTAGGGTGTTCTAGCGGATACCCATTCAGCTTCCAGCATGTTTCTCGCACATGATGGTCAAGGTCACAATAAGAGCAATGCAAAGGTTTTCGATTTGATGAGTTGGAACAAGAAAAACTTTGTCCATGTCGAATAGCCAGAGCCACCGATTCAGCCCTTCAGACAGCCATGGCTGAGTTCTCCATCGTCTCACATGCAGCGCCTAGGCTTCGTTACTTCTCTTCTTGTACAATGGAAGTGTAAGCCTTGGCAACATCAAGTAGTGGATTCATCAATAGAATCTGCCCTCAGATTGCACTGTATGACTCATTAAGTCCCATGAGAAATTGCGTTAATTCGCGTCTCTTATGGTCTACCCCACAAGAGCAAACGGTGTCATTATAAGATCCTAGTTCATCCCATAATTTTTTTAGCCTTGTGTAATAAGCCACAACAGTTATCTGATCTTAAGCAAGACAAGCAATGTCCCTCTCGAAGGTCTTCTCATACTTCCTAGGTGGTGGTTGAAAAAATGACGTTGTCTACAAGAGCCTGTGTGAGTGAATTGAGAATCCAATAGAGGATCATATCGTTGCATTTTTTCCACGCAGCATAGTCGTTTGGTTTGGCTATGGCAGACTGCATTGTGGTGATCTCGTTTATGTAACCTAACTTGGATTTGGCGTTCAAAGAAATTATCATGGCTCTATACCATATCGAATAATTATCCCCATTGAGTGGCTTGGAAACAAGCAACATTTCTAGATGATCAAAATGGTGAAGAAAATATGAATTGGTAGCATCAGGCTTGCCTCCATTCGAAGATTGCTCGTTTGTCATGATAATGGGAAACAATGATAAAAGAAAGGCAAACAAAAAAAGAGGGCAAAGATCCAAGGTATCATTCCTAGCTTTGATACCATGTAATAAAAAAAATAAAAAAATAAAAAAATAATAAAAAAAAGAATATTTGCCTTTGAATGAATTTCTATTGAATCAAGAGACATAACTTTATACAAGAAATTTTCTACAAGCATATTGATCAATTCTAGGTAGTGTAAACATAATAGGCAACTAAACAACTAATACAATATTTTTACAACTAATACAATATTTTGTTAATGAATGACTGGATATCATTGACCTTCTCAACCACCCAGGAGGGGGGGGGGGGGTATACTTTGATCGTGGCATATATGGAATAGCAAAGGTGGGATAGCAGATTAAAAAAACATAAACATAATTTCATCCCAGTCATACAAATCACAACATTTCTACAAGATTTTCAAAATTTATGTTTTTTCTCAAAATATAGTAGGGAAAATCTCGCTAGAAATGAAATACACACACACACACACACAGAGGAAAAGGTACTATGCGCTCGACCACATGATAAGCTCTCGTGAGGTCGAGTTGTGTGGGCCCCACCATGATGCGTGTCGACCATCAACACCGTGCATTTGATGGGTCCCCTTTAAATTATGGGATATCCCAAAAATCAGCCGTATACGGAACTTAGGTGGACCATACCATCTAAAATTATGTGAAGACACCATTAAAACATATAAAAGCACTTGGTGGGGCCCACCTAAAATTTTCATGTGTCTGAAACTTTGTCTGAACCCTCATCCAAGTGGGACACACATAATGGATGGGCTGGATTTGCAAACTACATCTCGATGGGCCCAAAAAATTATTATGAATGTTTTAATGGTGCACGAGCCCTCTCCACTTCTGTATGTGGTGTGGCCCAACAGGTCACGGATTGACTTGATTTTTGAGACTTAGGCCCATGATGGAATGGTGCATTTGACTGATGGGGTAGATGTTCGAAATGCACCATGGTGGGGCCCACACAGCTCGACCTCATGGGATGGACTCATGAGGTCGAGCGCATAGTACCTTTTCCCTATATATATATATATATATATATATATATATATATATATATATATATATATATATTAGTTAAAAAATCATATTAATAATATTGTCATAATTTCATGATAAAATCATGTAAAGTTGAAAACCATTGAGAGATTGAAAATCTTGCAATAGTAACAAGAATATTACTATTTAGTTTTATCTATAATGAAAACATGATCAGACATTAAAAATCTCAATATTTGTGAAGGTGACTACTAATAAGATCTTAAGTATCCTATTTGCGATGTTAGTGGCAGCTTGGGCATGGATAGGACCACCAACAGGCCAGCATAGACCATTGGACTTTTAGGTCAGGCATGTTCACCAGGCTTAAACTTTAAGCTCAATTATTAATTGGGTCAAGCTTAAACTTTAGGCTGGGAACCGTCGCATCTAATATCTTTGCATTGTATTGTATGATTCAGCAATATTTGAAGTGATTTTATTATATCTATGCATTGTATTGTATTCCATCCTGCAAACATTTAGCAGCATCCTCTTAAATTTCTTGAATTGCATCAACCTCCTCTCTGAAGCTATTTGCATGAGTAGTCAGGTAAATATTTCTAACAATGACTTTCCTTTGTTTGTTGAGAACATGGCCCTTTCAATTCAGATTTGAATTTTTTTTTCTAAGATGACATAGATAATAGGTATGATAACTTGAAGTTTCTTTAGCCTTTAGTGTTTGCCAGAAACAAATGTTAAATTAAGATCCATTGGTATTACTAATCCTCAACTGAATTCCAAACCGGTGCCAATTTGATTTGTTCTCGGTGACCATAATACCAAATGCAATTGGAAAGACTCCATCATTTTGCACTGTTGCAGCCATCAATGTTCCTTGGTATTTATCTTCTATGATGTGGGCTCCTCACCTCCTCATGCAATGGATGAAACGTGCCTAGGCGCCAGTAGTAATGAAATATTCCAAAACGGCTACAATCCAATCTCTATAAATGGACAGCCATAAATAGGATCCAATGTACAGAAAGGACACGAGAAAATCTGTTATTTTGGTGAGAAATTATTTTTCCAGTACTGATCCATTGCCAAACGGGGTCATTCCGAGTTTTTATCACCAACCATCTGCCAGAACTTCATATGCATGGATTGTATGTCTCCTCATATGGACTTTGCTGCTCCTTGCAATCCCTGTTGCGTGCAGTGCATGATGGTACTTGAATTCCACACCATAATCAAGTGGAAGCGGATTGCGTACTGAGTAAACTCTGTGAAACCAACTGTGATGTATGTGTCTTACGCATGCCATCCATCCATTTTACCATCTCATTTTAGGACATGAGCCCGAAACTGAAGTATATCCAAAGTTCAAGCAGGCCGTTCCATAGGAAACAATGTGGATTGAAGGCATACTGTTGAAAACTTCTTAGGGGTATAGAAGTTCTGGATCAAACTGATATTTGTGGTTTCCTTTCATCCATGTCTATGTGACCTTATGAATAGGTTCGATGACAAATAACCATCACTGTGGGTCCTAGGAAGGTTTCAATGGTAGACATCATTATCCCTACTGTGGTGTGATTCGAGTTTTGGATATGGTTCAATTTTGGGACCAAGCCCTACAATGAGCTGGAAAATACAGGTGGATGGTGTGGATAAGACACATAAATCCATGGTGGGGTCCATGAAGTTTACACAGTACGCTAGCTTGTGGGAGGTCATCAGTGCCGATGCCACCACTGCCACCTCCTCCACGTATATGAATTCGATTAATGTTCTTAATCCTAAAAGCACTTAGTCTCTGGTAACCTTGATGCATGTTTCTCTACTTACAAGCTTCAGTCTGGCATGTAGCAGTCACAAGTTAGCGATCAAAGAAGACATAATTAAGAGCAAAAAGGTCTTGGAGAGCTGCACACGAACCGAGTTAGCTCGGTTAACTTGCTTGACTTGGCTCAGTTCAAAACTGGATTCTAGTCGAGTCAAACTTATTTTTTTTACTCAAAATTTTTTGACCCAAGTCCGACCTAGACCGAACTTGACTCAGTTCGAGTCGATTTGACTCAGATTGAGTTCACTTAATATAAATATTTTGTATATATTTATATATTTAAATAAATTATATATATATATATATATATATATATATATATATATATATATATATATATATATAATATTTAAAACCCTAAAACCTAAACTCGAACGGAGCTCATAGGCTCAAACTCAAACTCCAATGGAGCTAGCCTAAGCTGCTGACCAAGTCAGGCCGATTTCGAGTTGGGGTAGCCTGCTGGCTGAGCCAAGCTGGGCCGAGCTTAACTCCGTTCGACTCATGTACAGCTTTAGTCTAGTTATATCGAACTTGCTCAATGACTCAGTCCAAACACAACAATTTTTAACCGGGTCCAAAATGACAAACTCAAACCCAAGTTGATTTCTAAACAGTTCGGAAAAAATGGACCAAGAACTGTTAAAAGTGAATGTCCACCGAGTGTGCATTGACAGCCCTACGTCAATCCAAAACCAATAAAGACAAGATGAGACCGAGGTCAACCCTGATGGAAACGTTAAGGGCCCAACAGATTACTGGAATGGATTGATTTTTGTGTTGGAGGCCTTGCACAAAACCTTAGGATCTAGCCTCCCGAAACAAACCAAAATTATGGAATAATAATGCAATGAAAAACAATCAAAGCATAAACCATGCAATACCAGAGATTTTAATGTGGAAAACCCTTGAAGAGGTAAAAACCACAGGACCTTGTCCAGATCAACAATTCACTATAAAGTAAAATGTTACTAATGAGGGTCAAATATTACGTATTAGACCCCGACTATTACCAGATTTTACCAACATGATAATGCTTAATGCCATAGTTTAATTGTGTTTTGTTGCATGATGAAATAAAAAGCGTTGATTGAAAAAGTATATTAAAAGCATGGATTTGATGTTCTGAAGTCATAAGAGCAAGGAACGGACTCTAAAGGACCAATATTGAAGAATTTACATACCAGAGATCCAAGAAAATCAAACCGTTCACGTTAAAGAGGCTTGAAATTGGTCCAAAAAGCAAGATCACAAGGTTTCCGCCATCCGTTTGTCCTAAAACTTCATACGTGGGATGAATGCCATAAATTAACCGTACACGTAAAATTTCAGCCATTGGATCACTATGCAAGTGCCCCAAATGACAGATCAGCCCACAAACCGTTGATTCTGGGCCCACCTGATATCTGGAACTGCCTAAAATTTGTTATTGACGGCTTAAATAATATGAGAAGATGAATGACTGGATCAGATTTCAGAAGCACATCATCTTGGACCCCACATGTACAGAGTGTGCATAGAGCACATGTGCACTAGTCGTGCACGGCAAACGTCAGAGACGGTTTAACCGTCTCTGGCCAAAAAAAAAAATTAGAAAGTCCTTACGTGCTGCATAACCGTCCGCTGGTACTTTTTGCGGTCGACTTTGGGCCCCACTCATGCACCGTACGGACGATCTAAACCGTCCATCTTGTAAAGGGGTTCGAATAATAAAAAACCATATTAACTCTTTTCACCCATGCCTACACACGTGTGCGTTACAGAGGCCACAAAAAGGCTGCCCTGAGACATTCAAAATTGATTTTATTGTGATTTATTCTCTAGGCCACGTCAATGGATGTTCAAAACCACCCATTCTTTACTGAAATTTCGTTCTGAATGCAATGGACGGGGTGGATTTTCTAGAAAATGCTTCTGTGGTGCCCACGGATCACGACACCGAAAGGGTGCGAAAGGTTTCACACATCCGCAAAAACTGACTTTTTCAGGCGGTTGTGGCCCACCATCTTTGATCATATGATAGATCTAAACCGTCCATCATGTATAGGACCCAAGAAAGTCCTAAGGGACGGTGTTTCTTTGGAAATTAAGCGAGGAAAGTGGTGATTTCTGAGGCACCGAACTTGGCTGCGAAAAGGCTTTCGCTGCGCATGCGATAGCTTTCCAAATCCGATTCAAATCCGATTTTCACCACTCCAGCAACTATATAAGGAGGTTTTGGACGTGGGGAGGAAGATTCAGAGCTAGGAAGGAAGATCCAGAGCCAAGGAGAAGAAAGAGAAGAGAGAGAGAAGAATGAAGAAGAGAAATAAGGGAGATGTTTTCAATGTTTTTATTTTATATTTCCTTTTTCCTAATTAATTTTATGGATTGTTAAACTTCTTAGATAGGGCTGAGATGAAGCCCATAATTTGATTGACTCTTGTTTATTGTTGAATTCATGTTGATTTGATTAATTTGTTTCTTTTTCTAGTGTGCTTTCCTGAGATTTCCGTACTCCTCCATTATATGAGCTCGACCAAAGTCTAGATATAGATGTTGTTTGGAATATTATACTAGGTGGTTGTGTCTGACCGTGAACAGGTTTCCTATAGAGGAAGAAACAGGATTTACATCTCTCTATGCCTGACCATGGATGGAAAGATGTGATCCATATGCTTTAAAGGATTATACATTCTATGTGCCCGATCAAGGACATATGATGTGCTTTGTTTATTAAATTTATATCAATCTAAATTAGGGTGAATCAACAGGTAAAATAAGGGTTAGGATAATTAGGGGTGGATTCGAAAGTCCTAGTCTTCTCATCGATTGGATTTTACTCACTACTCTCAGTTACTTTTTCATTGATCTTTGTTTAGTTTTCTTAATCATTACCTAAACTCTTTGTTGGATTAGTTAAGAAGAATCGTAACATTCAAATTGTGACAACCAGTCTTCGTGGGAACGATCTCGTAATACGTACCATATCTACATCTGATTCGTATACTTGCGAGTTAAAAATTATTTAAATCAGATTGGTTTAAATTTAAAACAACCAAGTTTTTGGCGTCATTGCCGGGGATTGTTTCAGTCCAATTGAATTTAGGATTCTCTCTTATCATAATTCATAGCTTTATGATTTTACTAACTTTAGGTTAAAGTTTTATTTTATTTTATTTTATTTTAGAAATTAACATTTTTCCTATTTTGTAGGGTCTTGACTTGAACTTCTAATTTGGTAATCTCTTTCTAAATTCTCTACTTTTTCTAATTTCTATTTTTAGAATTAGGATTTTATTTTTTAGAAATTTTCTAAGTCTAGGCTTTCTTTTTAGAAATTTTCTATTTTCTAATTTTATATTTAGATTCTTTTTTTTTTTTAGTAACTTTCTAATTCTAGGATTTCCTTTCTTTTTAGAAACTAACTCTTCTTTGTTGTTCTTTAGAAAATTTTTAATTTTAGATTTTTTATTTTTTAGAAACTAACTTGTTTTGTTTTCTTTTGCAGGATTCTAACATAGATCTTCAAATTGGTAACTTCTTTTTAATTATCTCTCTTCCTATTTCTAGATTGGTGTAGGATTTTTCCTTAGAATTAGATTCAGAGTTAGAGTTTCACCATGTATATACACGGGTGGGAATGTCAGTATGCTGAGAAGAATAACATATATAGGAATGATGATTATGATAGAAATCCACCAATGTCTCAAAACTTTTCTGAAACTATCATCGAGAACCAACCGGAATCTAATGATCTACCGGTTAAGAAGTCCTTACTCGATCATATACGGGAGAATAATTACACCCCATGGATTAATAAGACAGTACGTGAGTGTCGTGATTATCATAATTATAGGCGTGATGACTATTATCAACCATCAGATTCTCCCACCTATGATCCGTATGACTATAATCAGTGGAAACATCAAAATTGAGAAAATGAAGCAACAACATGTTATAATGATTATTCTCTTGGGTTCCTTACTTCTGAATATCCACCAGAAACGATCCAAGAGGAGTCATCTCCGAGTTACACAGCTTATGACACGATGAAATTATTAAAAGCACTTGAATCACGCATTGATAGGCTACTGGAGACTAATTCATCTCGATCACAACCTGTTGATTATTCCTTTGGATTCCCTACGTATGATGCGCTAATGGAAGCTAGTTCATCTCAGCCACAACCCAATCCAGAAATTCAATGTGAGGAAGGTGATCCTCACTCACCTTTAAAACACTCTAAAATTTGGGATGAAGAGTTGAATTATGTTAATGAGCATATGGTTCAATTTCCAGATGAATCGATCTCGATGATGGTTCAAAGGAATGGTGAAGAGACATGGGTGTCTTTCAAATACAATGATGATAACACACTTCACTCACATGAGACACTCGAGTTTAATGATGATGAAGAGGTCAGCTTATTTGAACCTCCACCCAATTTAGAAATAGAATGTGAGGAAAGCAATCCCATTCCAAGTGTGCAAAACAGGGAATTAGATAATGATATGTATTGGGATGATGATCATGAATGTTCAACTCAAATTCCCTTGGAATCAATCTCAAGTATGGTCCAATTCAGTGATTGAGAAATACACGAAGTAGTCAATTAAAATGAGCCACTCCTCTCATCTAACATGTTCGATTTAAAAGAAGAGGATGAGCCCATTACAACCGACCCTTCTAACTCTTGTGAAACATGTTTGGGTCATTCCCCTGAATTGAATGATGATATGATTCGGGAAATGAACGAACCGCTTGATATGACTCTAGAAGTTGAAACCACCCAGTTGAGGCCACCATCTGAGTCATACACTTTTGACGATTTAATACCTCTTCTGAGTAGTATCAATGAGCAGAGTCCTCACATCAATACTTCGTTTTTTGATCAACAAAATATTTGCGCAGGGTTAGAGCAAGAGAGTGTACTTCCATCCACTTTCAAAGACAATGGATTCCTTGGGCAGATCATCACAATCTCCAATGTGGAAAGTAAATCATGCTCAACTGAACATCCCAACTCTTTAGATGATTGCTTAGCGCATTTTGCAGATTCAAACGATCCCATTTTATAAGAAATAGTGAATGTCTTTCAAAACAATACCTCGGTAGTTGTTATGGATCGAGAGAACCCGTATTCTGAAGTACTTCCTTCCCCGGATCCTGAATGTTTACCATTAAATGAGAAAGAGTTGAAAATTGAAATATAGAGTGAAACATCAGCGTTTGTTGAGACTACACCACCTACTATAATTTTTTTAAAATTTCATTTACAAGTAGTCTCTGATTCACCATGGGATGCTAACGTTGAAACTTTTTCTGTCACAGGTGAATCATATATATTCTGGATACCTCAAGTAATTCAATGAAAAATTTCTTATGAGGTACATAAGTCTCTCTGGAAAGTCATGCTCCAGGGTGCCCAAGCCTATTGCAAAAAGGGCTTTTGGATGATCTTGTTGAGAAACTTACTAAGAAACTTATCAAGATATTGACCGAAAGAGAAACCTTGCGGCATGATGGAGTAGTTTTTCCCTTCTTTCATAGGACTAGGGTAGTTTGTTTTATGTTGTTTTAAGATAGATGGAAAACTTAGCAATCCTGGGAGGCAACTCAGCTTTTCTTTTTATTTCTTTTTTTCTAGTTAGTTAGTTCAATGTTTGTGGGTAACATTGCTTCAAACCCTCACGAGACTACAACTCGTCCACTAGGGGTAACCTAGGGGTTTAAAGGCTTATTGCATACGCTAAATGCAATCGAGAGCACCTGCGAAAGTGGTATAGGTAAGATTTTCTTTTTGTTATTTTTCTTTTATTGATTTCTCTCTTGTGCTGACTCGCTTTTACATTGATATCTTTAGAAAATCTCTCTTGATCCCTTCATTCAGGTACTATCTTTCCATCACTTTTCTTTTACTTTCATTGTCCCATGTGCATTGCATGCCTACGTCTTTTACATTGAGGACAATGTAGATTTTAGGTTAGGGGTGGGAGATTAGGTTACATAATCAGTATTTTCTTGGTCTTGAGCAAAAATTGTGAAAATTTTTAATTTTTAAATTTTTTCTAGAATTTGTCATTTTGAAGTGATTTTGAAGGATACTTGTGATTTTAGAAATACAAGATATGGATTCAGACATCTATTACATTTTCACAGTTAAGTTCCATGATTAGAGGTTGTAAACATTAATTGAGTCATGCTTTCGCATATCACATCTCGCTTACACATTTTAAGATTCTGGTTCGATATTAAATGATTAACTTGGTAATCACAAAGCATGAAAGGAACCAGCCAAAATAAAATTTCATGTTCAGTAAGAAGAATTGAAAGGGTAAGTCGCATAATCTTCACCATAGGTTTGCTCCCTATACGTGTAAATTCAATCCCCCATGGTTGACATTCAGAAAAACTGAGGCGACAAGTTTCCACCATAGGTTTGCTCCCTATAGGTGAGGATTTGATTCCTCTCTTTGGTGTTATTATTTATAAAAAAATCAAAGGTTGGTAGAATGAAAAGTTAATCTGTTGGTAAGTGTTGGTTTTAGTTTTGGTTGTCATGAATTCTGTTGTTATCATAAAATTGACAATTGGATCTCTTAATGATCGTAAGCCGAGATTACACTATACACTCATGGAACTCGATGTTAGAATTATTCTAATCAATGGATTCATAGTTTGAACTTGATTATGAAGTTTACCATGAGCTTGATTTCAGGAGAAAAATTCTACTTACCATTCATGAATCTTAGAATTTTCACATATCAACTATCTGTTCACAAGTCGCTCGAGTTTACAAGAATTGTCTTTTATTTCTGAAATTATTTTTCGCATGTTTTTTCTCGGGACAAGAAAAATGATAGATCAGCCCACAAACCGTTGATTCTGGGCCCACCTGATATCTGGAAGTGCCTAAAATTTGGTATTGACGGCTTAAATAATATGAGAAGATGAATGACTGGATCAGATTTCAGAAGCACATCATCTTGGACCCCACATGTATAGTGTGCATAGAGCACATGTGCACTAGCCGTGCACGGCAAACGTCAGAGACGGTTTGACCGAAAAAAAAATTAGAAAGTCCTTACGTGCTGCATAACCGTCCGCTGGCCCTTTTTGCGGTCGACTGTGGGCCCACTCATGCACCGTACTAATGATCTAAACCGTCCATCTTGTAAAGGGGTTTGAATACTACAAAACCATATTGACTCTTTTCATCCATGCCTACACACGTGTGCGTTACGGAGGCCACAAAAGGGCTGTCCTGGGACATTCAAAATTGATTTTATTGCGATTTATTCTCTGGGCAGCGTCAATGGATGTTCAAAATCACCCATTCTTGACTGAAATTTTGTTCTGAATGCAATGGACGAGGTGGATTTTTCAGAAAATACTTCTGTGGGGCCCACGGATCACGACACCGAAAGGGTGCGAAAGGTTTCGCACATCCACAAAAACTGACTTTTTCAGGCGGTTGTGGCCCACCATCTTTGATCATATGATAGATCTTAACCGTCCATCATATATACGACCCAAGAAAGTCCTAAGGGACGGTGTTTCTTTGAAAATTAAGCGAGAAAAGTGGCGATTTCTGAGGCACCGAACTTGGCTACGAAAAGGCTTTCGCTGCGTATGCAATAGCTTTCCAAATCCGATTTTCATCACTCCAGCAACTATATAAGGAGGTTTTGGACGTGGGGAGGAAGATTCAGAGCTAGGAAGGAAGATCCAGAGCCAAGGAGAAGAAAGAGAAGAGAGAGAGAAGAAGGAAGAAGAGAAAAAAGGGAGATGTTTTTAATATTTTTATTTTATATTTTCTTTTTCCTAATTAATTTTATGGATTGCTAAACTTCTTAGCTAGGGCTGAGATGAAGCCCCTAATTTGATTGACTCTTGTTTATTGTTGAATTCATGTTGATTTGATTAATTTGTTTCTTTTTCTAGTGTGTTTTCCTGAGATTTCCGTACTTCTCCATTCTATGAGCTCGACCAAAGTCTAGATATGGATGTTGTTTGGAATATTATACTAGGTGCTTGTGTCTGATCGTGAACAGGTTTCCTATAGAGAAAGAAACAGGATTTACATCTCTCTATGCCTGACCATGGATGGAAAGATGTGATCCATATGTTTTAAAGGATTATACATTCTGTGTGCCCGACCAAGGACATATGATGTGCTTTGTTTATTAAATTTATATCAATCTAAATTAGGGTGAATCAATAGGTAAAATAAGGGTTAGGATAATTAGGAGTGGATTCGAAAGTCCTAGTCTTTTCATCGATTGGATTTTACTCACCACTCTCAGTTACTTTTTCATTGATTTTTGTTTAGTTTTCTTAATCATTACCTAAACTTTTTGTTGGATTAGTTAAGAAGAATCGTAACATTCAAATTGTGACAACCAGTCCTCGTGAAAACGATCTCGTAATACGTACCATATCTACATCTAATTCGTATACTTGCGAGTTAAAAATTATTTAAATCAGATTGGTTTAAATTAAAAACATCAGTTACCACCGATCACAAGCATACACCGATTGGATCAAACCTTCATCACTCACGCAGGAGCGGATAGACAATAAGAGAAATAAAGTAGACAGAGAGATCTCACCGATTACGAAGACGTGGAAACGCTGAGATATGGTAGATCACCTCTACAAGCATAGTCTCCCTTCCACAAGCTTCCTCTCTCTCTTTTTCTCTCTCTCTCACACCTTTGATAACCCTAAGCCCTTTAGCAAACCCTTGCAAAGCTTTAGGAAACCCTGGAATACCTTAGAATACACACCAATCCCGGATACACCCCTTTATATAATAATAGAAAGAGGTAGAATCAAAATACGAAACAAAATCCATAAAATCTACATTTCCATAATCGCATCTGGGGAACTCTTCAATGATATCGAAGGTCTCTCGATAACAACTTCGATATCATTGACGGTCTTTCAATAATATCAAAACAAGATCAAAAACTATCCAGCAATCAGGGGTGAAATTTTCAACAATTATCAATGTCATCGAGCCACTCTTAATGACAGCCTCGATATCATCTAAAGGTCTCTCGATGATATCGGAACAGAATAAAAACTGTCCAGCGACCAACGCTAAAAAAATCCTACAATTATCAATGATATCAAAACTTGTTCGATTTCATCGAACCCAACAATGAGGAGAATTTTTGTGCCACAGAACGATGGGCCAAAAATCTAATGAACAACCTAAATCTTTCACAAAAGTGGACATCACTGAGCTATGGCCGTTTGTTTAGGACAGGCTTGGACAGTCCTCAGACCTACCTAGGACCGAATGGGATTAGGTCTGAACGAATCTGAGTTGACTCAGTTGCAATGCATCTCCAGGACCCGTTCAGGTGTTAAAGCCATGCATGGTTTCATCCAGCACCCATAATGAGAATGTGATGATGATTGGTACCTTTTATACACTCTACCATCTACCCCACAAAATGCACATGGATACGAGTGTAAATGGGTCGGGCTGGGCCCATGACTTAAATCAGCTGGTCTAACGCTCGCTCATTAATAATGTAACCTTGCTGCTGGCGTGGCACACTACCTACCTACCCAGACTAATAGAGTTAAGTGGGTCAGGCTCAGCAGGGCTTAAGTCTTCCCAATGGTTAAGCTCTTTGGCCGACTAAGTAGTCCAGTGGTGGACTGTCCAGACTAATTGTTTATGCATACCCAGGCCATCCTCACTACGCTCAGATTAAGCTCGAGCCAGCCCCACTCAAATCCACTCTACATATGGGTCAATCAAGCCTTATTCCTTTCCATTCAAGTTATGGAGCACATCCAAACACTTGCATCTTCTTTCATGAAAAATTACAATAAATTATAGATTGATTAATCATGAAATATCATGATATTTTGTGCAACCAAATGCACCTTAAGCTGATGTTGGGTCCTAAAATTATGATAGGCCATCCAGTTTTAGTAATTGGGACACATTATGCTTATATTCGGTTGAAGGAATATCCATATGAAGGACCGTTGTGGATGGCCCATGCCCAAAAATATAACAATGGTAAAATTCATTAGTGGAAAGTGTTGCACAGCACGCCAACAACGCAGTGAACCGAGATCCACTCTTCGATCTTACCCACAAACAATAAACAAGAAGAAATATAAACTATAAGAAGAATCAAAGCATTCCAAACAAACCACAAGATAAGATATACATGAAAAAATTCCAAATAAGAGTAAAAAACCACGAGTGCAAACTTTCACTATGAAGAAAACGAGATTACAAGCAATATACTAACAATTTTTCTTAAATGTATAGAAAAAATCCTTTACCCACATTTTAGAATAACTCTCATTAACCAATAGCCATAGGGACCCCTATTTATAGTTTTGGCAACTTCTCTTTCGCATATTTGCGAAACCGCTTCAAATTTTCACAGTTCGTATCAAATTCGTAAAATGAATCTGCATAACCTCGACTAGTCGAGCGGACCCTTGATTGGTCGAGTATGGGCCTCGACTAGTCGAGCACAACGAACCCAAAAAATCATAGTTCACTGGACTTTAAGTTAAGTCAGCCCTCGACTGGTCGAGTGGGCCACTCGACTAGTCAAGTAGACCACTCAACTGGTCAAGCAACCCTGTTCGGATGTGGCTCCACATCTCAACAGAAAGAAAATAAAAGATTTAAATAAGAAAAAAAAATACATGCATAGTCTACAATATTAGCAAATAGGTCCATATGTGTTGGGCCCACAATATCATTTGTTTGAATTAGTGAACTATGTGCCCCACCTCAACAACCGGAAGCCCTAATAATGCCACCGAAAGGTGTTGTCCACAGTCTGGAACAAGAATAGCAATTTTCCATTATAACAAATTCGATACTCTATCAGATTGTGAAAATGATATTCTGGAACTTTTTATATCACACAAAACTCACTAAAGTTAAGAACAAAGAGGTTACAACATGGCTTTCAGACTCAGTGACTCAGATCGACTCGTTGTCTAGACTCGAGCTGCGTCTCGCCTGAGTTGGGTGGTGTGTATCAGCCCAACTTACCTGAGTCGGGCACCCCAGGCCTACTTGTGGTATCCAACTGGATCTGGTAGGACACATGGAATCGAAGTAGACTAGGGCGAGTCGTTCGTTACAATGACAGGATACAATTTACTAACCGATCTACCGACTCATAGGAAGAACCTCCTTTTCTTAAACAACGGTCAGCCTTTTCTTTCAATTTCATTATCCTTTTCCTCATCTTCTCTCCTTCCTTCTCAACCATTAATCTTCTTATGGCCCACCCTATCTTTTCTCTCTCCAACCCATTCTCTAGTTGCACACCCACCTTCAATACATGGCTTACAAGCCTAGCATTCACCTTTTGATCACCAAAACAAGGCCAACATAGCATAGGCACCCCTTCACAAATACTCTCCACCGTTGAATTCCAGCCATTGTGTGTCCAAAAACTCCCACACTAGGGTGGGCCAGGATCTCTTGCTGTGGGGCCCACTTGACCACTAAGCCCCTCCCCCGCGTCTCCTCTTCGAACCCATTTGGCATTTCAGCCCTCACTGACCCACGGAGCAATCCAGGTCGAACCACCCACAAGAAGGGCTGGCCACTATTGGCTAGGCCCCATGCTATCTCCTCTACCTCTTTTTTCTCCATGGAAGCTAAGCTCCCAAAGCTGATGTAGATGACGGACCCTGCCGCTTGCTTATCTAGCCAGATAATGCAGCTGTGATCATGTTGCAGCAAACTGCCGGATGATCCTGATGAGTATTTATGAAGCGGGCCGATCGGAAAGAACGGTATTGGGAAGTCTTGACGGATTTTCTCCAATGCGGTTTCTTCGATGTGGTCGAAGGAGTTGTAGATCAGCCCTGAAGAGTTCCTTGTTTCGTTGTTCATGTGGGCCACCAGTTTGTACAATGTGTCCGAGTTATCCGTGCGGATGTCCGGTAGGTCTTTGATCCTGAGTGGAGGGAGCTCAGACACTGGCGTCTCCGATTGAGGATCTGGTAAGAAAAATTCAGTTGAAATAATAGAGAAGAACGGTCAAGTTTGTTTAGGAATGTAGGATATCAACTCTATAACATGAGCCCACTTTAGATGGCCTAGGACCCGGATATCGGGTCTAAGGGTTGGGGTTCATTCATCCAGTGGGTTCGCCGTGAATATGCTCTGGATCAAAACTCAGTAATCGACTCGTCATGGGACCCACGCATGTATGTAGAGTATGGACCACCGGTCACTTTCCAAACATACATGTTTCACATGATCATGACAATCAGCTTATCAACATTCATTTTTCTCATGCTTGTGTACTGGAACCTGGACAGACTATTGGGCAGTACCAACTATATGGTGGGCCCCAGCTGACAAACGTCTGTATCACACACAAGGTCCTCTCTTACTCGTGTAGCCAGCTTATACACAAGATCTTATGTAATGTATGGGCAGCTGAAGTGGGCCCACCGTAATGTTTTAAGTAATTAAAATCCACTCCAATTATTAGGTGTGTCACTTTATTTTAACCATCGACTTCGAAAATTAGCCTGTTCTTCCGTGAGCATCATTCGGGTGAGCCATATGAAGAGAAATAATTGGGAGACGAATGCCCACCCCTTTGAATTTTACATAGCCTAGTGAGATGTTTACTAAAATCCATTCTAACCTTAGATAAGAAATTCTAAATTAGGTTTAGGTTCAAAACTTCAAGCTAAAATGTAATTGTGTGGGCATAATAAACGAAACATTTGGCAGAGAGACGTCCGCCTTTGAATTTTATAGGGTCCACCGTGATGATTATACAAAACTCACTCCAACCATTGCATCAAATACAAAATTTTATGGCCAGGATGCAAAAATAAGTGCCATCTTCCGGCACTTCCATTCAGCGGCCCCCAAGAAAGGAAACAGTTGGGATGGTACGTAGGTATCTCTTTTTAATATGTTTTCACTCACGTGGCCCACCTAAAACACAAATATGCCTGATTTTTCGGTTCTAGGTCTTGCATGGGCTGACACATCTGATGCGTGGAGTGGAGTTCACATACGCATCGCGATCGGTGCACCTGTTCCAGTCAATGCAGCAAAAGGGAAAATGCTGATATGTACGGTCCACCGTCTCTCTCGAGAAGGTCTCAAGTTGAATTGGACTCGGCATTGACTCCACCAGTACCTGGTTGGTGCCGGAAAAAGAACCGTGGGCCTCACCATGATGTATCTATCTTATCTGCACCATCCATCTATTTTTCAGATCATTCTATGTAATGAGCCAAAAAAAATTGAGACATCCAAATTTCAGGTGGGCCACACATATGAAACATTGGTTATTGAACGGCCACCATTAAACATTTCTTGGGTGCTCTAAAGTTTTGATTTAGCTAATGTCTGTGTGTCTTCTCTTCATCCAGGTACAGGTATGTGTGAGCTAATCAAAGGTTGGATGGCAAATAAACATTATAGTGAGCACTGGGAAGTTTTTAACAATGGGAATTCTGTTATTACTGTTTCCAGTGGTGTGGTCCACCCGAGGAGGATCTATCTCATTTTTTGGCTCATGCCCTTAAATGAACTCTAAAAATGAATGGACGGCGTGGATAAAATACATACATAACGATGGGTCCAAAGAGCTTGTCCAGCACCGACTAAGTACAGATCTCCATAGTGGAGGGGTCACTACCGAAGCCGAGTCCGTCTCAAGAAGTCAAGCCCAACCGGTTTGACTATAGACTAGGGTCCACCCAATGGATAACTTCTACCCTTCAATGTATATCCGACTTCCAATCCATCCAATAGACTGGCCGCATCATAAGTATCACCTTGCACACAAATTTGATATTTCAACCCGTCGAGTTACCACACTTGTATTTTGGCTATTTATCAACGGTCCAGATTGTTTTCTATAGTGTATCTATCCAATTTCATAAATAGATAGGGCTGACTTTTGCACAATGAAATTCTTGTGGTGGGACCAACTTATCGGATGGAAGGGCTGGATGCCACGTGGACTTAACAGATTGAAATTTATCCACTGGGTACACAGTACCTTGTGGTTAGGTAGGCCGTAGTGCAACAGTCAGCACCATTTATTAATCAAGTCGGTGACGCCGTATAAAACAATGTCAAACCACTAGTCAGCTCCATTTATTCATCAAGCTGATAAGTAGCAAAACGTAAGTATGGTCTACTCAATGAACGGATGCTGCTGCGTTTTAGAAAATGTAATCTTCGTGACGGGGCCAGCTTATTAGATGGATTGGATGTCATGTACACATAAAAAGATGGAAGTCATCGACTGGTTAAAACATAACTTCCGGTCTATACAAATTCAACTTGGCCTTAATACCTTCTCCTACGTATAAAATTACAATTACTGATAACATACAGTAACGAGTGCCATTAAAACATGCCACCAGGACCATGGAACAACGATTGTATGTGAAAGAAAGGTATGTAACATGTATGTGGACTTTCACAAACATGGGCTGTTTTATAGAATGACCCACCTAATCCATTCTAACTACGTACGAACAACAAAAACAAGAAATCACTGTGGTAGTACATTACATACACACCTTGTATGGGAAGATAGCCCTTCTCCCGGAGCAGCGGGAAGGTAGCGCACGTGACAAATGACGTGGCGCTGCTTGTCCGTAGGATCATCCTCGGGATCTTCAAGTGGTCCGCCACAGATTGTGTGAAGTGCATGAGAGCGTCGGAAACAATGCATGCAATTGGATCACATGGGTTCTCCTCTGACAGCATCCGAGCCATGAGATCATTAAATGGGCCATGGCAATTGACGTTAAGGAGTGCAACCAGGCCCATGACATCGTCTTTCCGTGTCTGATCGGCCGTTAATCCGTCAGATATGGGTTCAAAATTAAAGCTTGGATGGTTGGATGGATTGGGAGAGTTGAAATGAGTGTGGACGATGGTGATGGAGAATCCTTTGGAGTGTAGGATTGTGGCCAGCTGAAGCATGGGAGTTATGTGGCCTTGTAATGGGCATGGGAAAAGAATCAAATGGGTGCGTTGCCTATGCTGCCTAGGTCTTTCTTTTGATCTAGTCATTGCACTTTGAGTTTTAGTTTTGGAATGAAAATGGGTCACTTGCATTGTCCCATATATAGAGGAGAAAAACATTAATACTCTGACAGAGTGTAAAAGATAGTACACATGTACTTGAAATTACTTGGAAATTGCTTCACCACATACAATGAACCGAAAACTTAGCACATGTACTTTAAATATGGGCCGCAATTTCAATGTATGATGAACCAAAAACTAAACACGTTTTTTTTTAATAATTATCTGAATATTATATTGGTGGAGATAAATTTATTCGATGGTTAAAATGAAATTAACCAATGGGCATATTCAAAGGTTAGGATTAATTATTATTTTTAAAAAAATAAAAAATAATTTTGGGATTGTAACTTAGCCACAGTACGTCCCAGAATTTAGCTTGTTTGATGGGAGTACGAAATGTTTATAATTTACGAGTGCCTGCATATCAAGTGTCATACTCTGCCAGTGTATCAAATAAACTTTCTTATTTGTGCTATAGAGTGTGAAATGTCGAGCCTCAGATGCCTGAAAAAAAAACGCATGATCCTCGAACGCGGATTGCATCATGACACAGCCGCTACCGACATCCACCTGAAGTTGCGTGTTTTAAATGAGCCACGTGCTACTATCATATATGGGCCGTCTGGACCTGGCCGACTACTACTCGACCCAAGAACTTCCAACCAGATTACCTGCTGAGTAACTGAGTACGCTTTACTGAACTCTGTGGGCCACCGTTCATCAGTTTTTTCAGCTCATTTTAGATCATGAGCTAAAAATTCTAGCATCTCAAGAGCTCTAGTGGACCACACCACAGGAAACAGTGAGGATTGAATGCCTACCGT
This sequence comes from Magnolia kwangsiensis, assembly GCA_037074715.1. NCBI lineage: Eukaryota > Viridiplantae > Streptophyta > Magnoliopsida > Magnoliales > Magnoliaceae > Magnolia > Magnolia kwangsiensis. Next base: position 124,508,974 of record CM073578.1, on the reverse strand, counting down.
TGAAAACTTCTCAGGGCCACAAAAGTTTTGGATCAACCTGATCTTTGTGTTTTCCCCTCGTTCGTATATGTGTGACGTTATAAACAGGTTAAATGACATAAGCATCACTTTAATACATGGTGTGGTACAATCGAGCTTTGAGATGTCTCAATTTTAGGCCCATGCCTAAAATGAGCTTGAAAAAAAATAAATGTGAATTAGACACATACATCACGGTTGGGCACCAAAGACTTTACTCATTACTCGTTATGCAGGACCACCCTGCTTTAAATGCGAAATCTACTCCAACATGTTCTATCCTCAATTTTTTGCCATTATCAAAAATAAAAGAAATCTAAAATTCAAAAGGGCCACACCACATGGAAAATGAAAACGGAAGATGGGCTGCCGACTTAGGTTTGTGAGCGGAGACATCAAGGTATTGGAAGCGGTTTGCATGGTAACTCCCTGCATTTCAGCGTACCGAGTAAACTCTGTGAGGTCTACCATGATTTATGTATTTTATCCGCTCTGTCCATTCATTTTACCAGGTAATTTTGGAACTTACCCCAAAAATGAAGCCTATACAATATTCAAATGGACCACACCACATGAAACCGCTGAATTCAATGTCTACCATTGAAAAATTATGGGGGGCTACAAGAGTTTTGGATCAAGCTTATATTTGTGTTTTCCCTTTATCCAATGTTTGTATGATCTTATGAACTGGTTGGATGGAAAATAAACATCACTGTGGGGCCTAGCACGGTTTCAACAGTGAAAATCATTATCCCACCGTTTCCTGTGGTATGAACCACTTGATCTTTGGATAGACTTCAATTTTGGACTCAATCCCTTAAATTAGAAGGAAAAATGGATGGACGGCATGGATAGACCACATACATTCAAGGCGCGCCCAACTGAGTTTACTCAGTACGATAAGAGGCACTGAGTAACTCGGTACGCAATCCGATTTCCGTGGTATTTATGTTTATGCTTCATCAAACTCATAAGTAGGTAGTCCCACCATGATGTATGTTTTGTATCCACACCGTCCATCCATTTGGAGAGATCATTTTAGGGTATTAGCCAAAGAATGAATCAAATTTAACGCTCCAGTGGACCCCACCACAGAAAACAATGGAGAGAGTGACTCCCACCATTAAAAACTTTTAAGGGCTACAAAAGTTTTTGACTAAGCTGATATCAGAGTTTTCTGTTCTTTAATGTCTATGTTAAGTTATGAACAGGTTGGATCTCAAATAAACATCAAGGTGGGCCTTAGGAAGGTTTCAACGGTGGGCGTCACTTTCCCCACTGTTTTACATGGTGGGGTCCACTCCAGATTTCGATTAGCCTCATTCTTTGGTTAATTTCCTAAAATGATCTCTAAAAATGGATGGATGGTAGGGATACAACATATACATCATAGTAAGCTCCACGTAACTTCAGTAGCCACAGTACTCAACTCATCCGTAGCTAATCCGCATCCCTATTTTATAGGATGCGGACTGGCTACTGACAGGTTAAGCAACAAGAGTGCTACTGAAGTGATGTCACCAAGTTCTAGGGACCCCATCATGATGTATATTCTCTATCCACGTCGTCTATCCATCTGGAGATATCATTTTAAATTGAAATCTAAAGAACGAGTCACATTCAAAGCTCCAGTGGACCCCATCATAAAAAACAGTGGGGAGAGTGACACCACCGTTAAAAACTTCTAAGGGCGAACGAAAGTTTTCAATCAAGCTGATATTTGTGTTTTGCCTTCTTTAATGTCTTTTTTGACATTTGAATAGGTTGGGTTCCGAAGAAACATCATGGTGGGCCTTAGGAAGGTTTCAACTGTGGACATCAATCTTCCCACTGTTTTATGTGGTAGGATCCACTAAAACTTTAGATCTGCCTCATCCTCTAAGTAATGCATTAAAATAATATCTCCAAATGAATGGATGTTGTGAATACAACACATACATGATAGTGGGGTCCACAGAACTTGGTGACATCACTTCAGCCGCCAATCTGGCTACTCAACTTGTCAGTGTCTAATCCGTGTCCTATTTTATAGGCCACATTGCACGAACTTAAATGCTATTTTAGGACTAATTTTGCATTCTTCCCATGGTGTGACCCATGTCATTGTCTAATCAGGATTCCAGGCTTTTATACGGTACGCACGGTTTCAAATAGTCCTAACCTGATAGATGGTGTATATTTCACATATACACAGTCAATTCCACATAACTTGGCATTTTATATTCCTGTGCTACGCAAGGAAGCCGATTGGATGGTGTGTTGACGCCACCCAGTTCTGTAGGTCCCATCATGAGGTATGTGTTATATCCAAACCGCCCATCCATTTGGATAGCTAGTCCTAAGGCTTGAGACAAAAAATAAAATAAATCCAAAGATCAAGTGGAACACACTGCAAATACCCACTAAGGGATTGAACATCTACCATTGAAACCCTTTTGGGGCTCACAGTAATTTTAGATTAATGTGATATTTGTTTTTACTCTTCTTCATCCACGTCTATGTGAATTAATTACCAGATTGGATGGAAAATAAATAGTTATGGTGGGTCTTACAAATGTTTCCACGGTGAGAATTAGAGCTGGGCATTGGTCCAGGTCGGACCAGATTGGGCCTAACCCGGTTAGATCCGCAATTCTAATAGACTGACCTGAAATCGACCTGATCCGAGACCGAGTCCAGGTCATCTGACTCGGATAGATCCATTGCTTGATTGACTTAACTCGATCCAAGTCCGACTTGGTCAGGGAAACCGAGTCGGATCGGGTTGGGCACTATTCGGATCATTTGATATGGTGTGGTCCACTTCAGTCTTCAATGTATCGTAATTTTTTGTTAAACGCCTAAAATGATATGTCAAAATGGATAAATGGCTTAGATAACATATGTACATCAAGGTGGGCCCCACATGACTATAAAAAATGTGTATTAACGCATGCTGCCTATGTTGTCCCATCGAGCAAGCTACTGAAGTAACGTTACCAAGTTCTATAGACCCCACTACGCTATATGTGTTATATCCACACCGTCCATCAATTTTGAGATATCATTTTAGGACATGAGCCAAATAACGATGTAGATAAAAATCTGTAGTGGACCACATCACGGAAAAAAGTGGGGAGAATGATTCCCACGGTCGAAACTATCCTAAGGCCCACCGTAATGTTTATTTGAAATCCAACTTGTTCAAAAGTTGAAAAATACATAAATAAGGGAAAACACAAATATCGGGTTAATCTAAAAATTTTGTAGCCTTTAAAAGTTTTTAATAGTGGGCATCACTATCCATAGAGCTTTCTATGTTGGCGTCCACTGGAGCTTTGGATTTCATTCATTCTTTGGATATTGCCATGAAATGATCTCTCCAAATGGATGGAAGGTTGGATACAAAACATACATCATGGTGGGGCCCAAGGAACTTGGTTAAGTCACTTTAATACATACTCTCGCAGCCTACCGTGTTGACGTGCAAAGCAAGTAATACAGAATACAGCTGTTGCAGCTTGTTGACGTGCCGTGCAAGTAACTTATACTCACAGGCGAGTAAACTCTGTTGGGGCCTACCGTGAATGCATGTGGTGTATCCACGCCGTCCATTCGTTTTTTCAAATTATTTTAGCTGTTGAACCCAAAATTGATGAATATCCAAAGCTCGAGTGGACCACACCATAGGAAAAAGTAAAAATATTAATTTTCACTTCGAATCTGGCCGGATTGGAACGGTCCAGATCCTTTCGGATCGAAATGGTCCGGATTAACCACTACCCAATCTCGATCCAAAAACTAGTCGGATCTAAATGATCCTACCCGATCCAGGCCGTCGGTTCGATTCGGAACGGGTTAGATCGGGTCTAATTGGGTCAGATCCACCGGATTAGGTCAAAAATGCCCACCTCTAGTAAAAATCATTGTATTATTAATGATCTGGTTCAGTTGAGATTTTAGGCTTATAATCTAAAATAATCTCACCAATCGATGAAAGGAATGGATATAATGAATACATCATCGTGGGCCCATATAACCTTGATCTCTTTTGAACCGTTTGTACAACTCAGATTTCGAGGACCGTAGGACACGTCCCCACGCACTACTTTCCATTAGGTACTTACACGCTACTGACACATCGAGTAGTGAGACTTGCCACTAAAGTGACATCACCAAGTTTTGTGGGTCCCACCATGATGTATGTTTTAAATTTACAATGTCCATCCATTTGGAGAGATTATTTTAGGACATGAGCCAAAGCATTAGTCAGATCCAAAGCTCCAATGGACCCACCGTGGGAGAGTTACCACCACCGTTGAAACTTTCCTAAGATCCACAGTGATGTTTATTTGAGATTGAACCTGTTCATATGTTAACAAAGACACGAAAAAAGGGAAAATACAAATACCAGCTTGATCGAAAACTTTTGTGGTCATCATAAATTTTTAACGGTGGGGTCTCCTCACCGTTTTCCAGTGGTGGGGACTTACGTGGTCATTAGAAGTTCTTAATGGTAGGAGTCACTCTCCCCGCTATTTTCCAGTGATGGCCTCCACCAGAGTTTTGGATTGACTCATTCTTTGACTCATGCCTTCAAATAATATCCCCTCATTCTTTCACTCATGCCTTAAAATAATATCTCCGACTGGATGAACGGTTGGAGGGGCTCATAAAACTTAACGACGTCCCTTTAGTGGCAAGTCTAGCCACTCAACCTGCCAAGTCGTGTTTGAGCAGTGGGATTAGAAGGGATTAGGTGGGATGGGATTCACATGGTCCTGTGCCAATTCCACTCTAGTTCGAAAAGAATGAAAAAACTTAGGGCCTATTTGGCCAAGTAGATCCGACGATAGTAGGAGGGATGGGAACGGCAATATCCTTGGATAGGCATGACGAGCCAAACAGGTCCGGTGAACTTGTCCAGGGATATAAGCCATCCCATGGATCTTAAGACAATCCACTGACATCACCATCGTTACCTTAAAATTGATCCTATCCCTTGGTTGAATGGGTTGAAAGGTAAAATCCCGAGATATGAGGGGCGTACCAAACAGACCTATTGAACTTGTCTGGGATATAAGCAATCCCATGGATCTTAAGACAATCCACTACCACCACCATCGTTACCTTAAAATTGATCCCAACCCTCCTAATACCATGGGATCTGCCCGGCCAAACAGGCCCTTAGAATTAGATTAGAGGAGTTGCACTGTCCCATGTCAATTTCATTCAATGTTAGCAAGTTGTGTAGGTCTCACCATGATGTGGGGGCTATATCCACCGTCCACCCATCTTTGAGGTTATTTTAGAGCATGGGTCAAAAAATCAGGCAAATCTAAAGCTCAAGTGGATCCCACCATAGAAAGCCATGGGGATTGAATACTTACAGTTGAAACTTCTCTACGGCTACGTAAGTTTTGGATCTACCTTATTTTTAAGTCCATGTCATAAGATGAGGTTACAAAACAAATGAACTGTTTAGATATAACATAGATGTGTTATCTCAGTAATTTCGAATAATAATGGATATATCCATTCAATGTACCACTGTATTACTAATAAAGCATGACATTAATCTTGTCCCATGGCAGGGTAATAATTATGTTTTTCGAATTCTATCCCTTATCCCCTGCCATGGTTAATAATTATGTTTTTCGAATTCTATCCCATCTAATCCTTTTAGTCGAACCGCCCAAACACGCCCTCAGCAGACAGTGGCCAATGTGCTTCTGGTGTAGTATACCAGCCAGGTGTGTACGTGGACGATTCCATTCCTCTCAATTGATACTATCCGCGAGTTGTGTACTGTCCCTGCGTGCCCGGCAAAATTTGATTGGACAGCTGGCGTGCCGACATGTCTAATCTATCCATGGCGGCGTCGGATGTGGATTTCACGTGAAAGAACACGCTATTTGCCCTCGAAAGACTTCATAGCAAGTTCTTACCAAGGATTCTGGGTGCACACTGCCATGTTTGTGAGGAGCCGTCCATTCGTTTTCCGAGCTCATTCTAAGACATGATACCTTTTAGGTAGGGAATTGTATAAAATAAAATTGACCCACACGGGAGTAAACAGTCGAGCTTTTGTAATCATCGCTGAAATAGTTATATGGCTACGAAAGTAGTGTGTTAGTGCCTGTTTTAGAGCGGATTTGGAACTTCTAGATTTGAAATCCTTTTAGGGCGTGTTTGGCCCGGTGAATTGGACGGGATTACATGGGATGGAATCGTGGCTATCCCATCATTTATGACTGGGCAGTGGTTGGTTTGTGGTACGATAATGGCATGTGCCTCTATCTTGATGGTGGTAAATTGTTTGGCTTTTACTGGGATGCTGCCCCATGGGATATGCGAGTGGGCTTGTTTGGATATCATATGTGATGCAAATGGATTAGAGTGAACGTTATGGACGGCTACCATATGATGTGGTCAATACTTACACCATTGCGGCCAATACATACATCAAGGTGGGCCCCACAGCTGCCAACATCGGACTTCAAGCAACCCAATGCTACCATCCTATGGACTGCTCAGAGTGAGCATTATCCTGTCAATTGCACTGGCCACAGCATAATGTGCTGACTCATGCATACACAAATAAATATTGCAAATCCACTCCACTAGTTTGGTACTACTTATATGATGATCAGACATAATGTTGTATTCATCCACATTATCTGTCATTTCAAAAGACCCAATATATGTGGATTTGACAAATTTTCCTCTATTTGAAACAAATCTAGCCCTTTGTTCTACATTGGGTGGATCACAGCATTACAAATGAAGGTTAATATTTGGAACAAATTGAAGACTTTATAACTAACTGTGTGAAGAACGTATCATTTTGGAGATGAATATGTGCTTTAAAGGAAAGTGACAGATACATTTATGAAAAGAGATAATATCAAAAGTTATACTACATTGAAAGGAATTAATGGGTAAACTAATACTATGTCTGAATCTCATATTAACTTACAATTTCAAATTATATCAATACAAAATAATTCACACAAAAATCTACTTCAACACGGTGCTCCTTCCTCTCATACAAGTCGACCAAAATATATAGGGAGGTGTTAAATCTGAAAGTGAAGCCACAACACGAAGCTTGAATTGAGCTATGAATCATCGTTTGCAAAAGCACAGTCCGTGGTTATGGTCGAATTACTATCTCATATTGAATAAAGTAAAAATTTTGCAAAAAATCGCAGATGGATTCCTTCTTCCTCTACCACAACAATTCGAGTAGTGGAGGATAAATAGCATCAAATTTCCCGCCAATTCTGTCCTACATCCCGCCATTACAATCGATTGGATGCAAGAATGTAATACCCATCTTTAGTCGTACGAGACTATTGGGAAGAGAAGATGAAATCCCTATCACAGTCCCGACGTTCATATTGGTAAGAAAAGGGGTTGGGCTCGAGGATGAAAGTACAATAGACAATGTATCTCGGTGGAATATCACAATCCCACCAATTTCATCCCACGTGCTGCATGCTCAAAAAGACGATGTAAGTATACTTACATCCAAACACAACCTCTTCCGTCAAATCAAGGATTAGACAATTCAATCCACCGTAAAACCCCTGAAACCAGATACTCAAACTGGCCCCTAATTTGTTTAGCACCCTAAATTGTGAATCAACTTTAATCCAAAAGAAGCTTTGCATGGTATATTCACAGGGTTTGAATTTAATTACTAAAGTATACTTACATCCAAACACAACTTCTTCTGCCAATCAAGGATTAGACAATACAATCCACTGCAAAACCCCCTAAACTAGATACCCAAACTTGCCCCTAGTGTATTTAGCACCCTAGATTGTGAATCAACTTTAATCCAAAAGTCTATGCATGGTATATTCACAGGGTTTGAATTTAATTACTAAATCAACTCTAATATCTCTAATTAAAGAGAGATATGTAATTTTTGACACAATGGTTGTAATAAGCCCGCTAAAATAGTTTCAACACCCAATCAAGGGTTCGAGAATCCATAGGTGGTGAAATCCCACTGCAGCATGAGTGTGTGGGGTGTGTGTGCGTGTGTAAAACAAAACAAAAAAAAAAAAGCCCGCTGAAATATATGCTTTGCTTGAAATTTCAAGTCCCAGATGGGCCACAAGCACAAGATTATGTTTGAGTGACTAACCAATAATTTTTTATCGTTGATTTACATGGACAATGCTTGAATGGTGTTGAACAATGTTTGAACAATACTGATTTACATGGACAATGTTTGGACAGTGTTGATCATCATTAACAAGCCATGTGCCCAATAGAATAATAGTATAGTAACACACATGTTACATGTATAACTATTGAAAGGATTTTAGGTATTATCCAAGCTCTCACCGTAGATTTTAATCCCTAAATTTGAAACCCTCAGTTACTTTATGCTACCAAACAACCAGGCAATTTGAAACCCCCTCGAATCCCCTGGAATCCAAGGTGCCAGGCAACCCTTAAGTTTTTGGTGTTTGCACTTTGTCCTAGTGAAAATGACCTTATAAATGGTTTTAGTGATATATAACCATCAAAGTGGAGCCTGCATTTCTTTCTCACTATTTCATCTAAGTATGGCCCAATTGAATTTTGGATCCTCCTCGATTTCAGTCTCATGTCCTAAAATGATCTTAAAAAATGAATGAATGAGTTTAATTTCTCATAAACATCACGGTGGACCCCATTGCATCCCAGGATAGGAACTTATTGTGATAGGCTTTCAGAAGAAATCCGTGTCCGATGGCGCCACAAGTAGTGGTGCAATCCATCTCAGCATGTCATGTCATGTTGACACCAGAAATGCGGCTGCCATTGCTTTATTTTGGGGGAGCTGCGTTTACATCTCAATGTACCAAGAGGCTATCTGGTGCATTACATGCATACATGCATCCAACATGCGACCTGTGTGTATGACATCCGAGCCGCTCAAGACGTAGACCCCACCTTAAATTGTTGAAAAATTCAAACCAGTCTATTCATCAGGGGGACCCACAGCAGAGATAACAGTAGCCAGAAAGTTTCTTTAGTCAATGTGCATGGCCTGAAAAATTCAAACCGTTCCATTCAGAAATTGCGTAGTTTGGCTGTATGCATTGAATCGACCAGACCTTTTATATATATATATATATATATATATATATATATATATATATATATATATATAAGGGTTAGCTTATTAGTACACACCCATGTCAGTACACACACTCCATGTTAGCCACCCCGACTAGGGATCGATACCATGACCTCAAGTGTTGAAACGAGGTATCTCCACTCAGTCTGCCAGTTGAGGTATGGATCTGGTTGTGAATCGAACAGAACTTAGTGGTCCATTGAGATTGATGTATATGTTGCAAAATAGTCGTTGGCCATGTGGACCATGTGGAATTGGTGCAAGACCCACTTCAAGGGCTAAGGCCCACATTGAATTCGTAATGGACGGTTCTCACACAAGTCGTGCTAAACATGCGAAAAATACAGCATGGTTTTTAGACTCAGACGAGTCGTGCATTACAATGAGAGGATACAATTTACTAACCTATCTATCGACTCATAGGAAGAACCCCCTTTTTTTAAACAAAGGTCAGCCTTTTCCTTTAGTTTCCTTACATTGTTCCTCATCTCTTCTCCTTCCTTCTCCACCATTAATCTTCTTACAGTCCATCCTATCTTTTCTCTCTCCAACCCATTCTCTAGTTGCACACCCACCTTCAATACATGGCTTACAAGCCTAGCATTCACCTTTTGATCACCAAAACAAGGCCAACATAGCATAGGCACCCCTTCACATATACTCTCCACCGTTGAATTCCAGCCATTGTGTGTCCAGAAACCTCCCACACTAGGGTGGGCCAGCACCTCTTTCTGCGGGGCCCACTTCACCACCAAGCCCCTCCCACGTGTCTCCTCTTCGAACCCAGCTGGCATTTCAACGCTTGCTGACCCACGAACCAATCCAGGTCGAACCACCCACAAGAAAGGCTGGCCGCTATTGGCTATTCCCCACGCAATCTCCACTAGCTCTTTTTTCTCCATACAAGCTAAGCTCCCAAAGCTGACATAGATGACAGAGTCGGGTGCTTGCTTATCGAGCCAGACCATGCAACTATGATCATGTGGCAGCAAACTGCTGGACGATCCTGATGAGTACTTATGAAGTGGGCCAATCAGAAATAACGGCATCGGGAAGTCTTGCCGGATTTTCACCAATGCAGCTTCTTCGATATGTTCAAAGGAGTTGAAGATGATCCCTGAAGAGTTCCTTGTTACGTTGTTCGTGTGGGCCACCACTTGGTACAATGTTTCCGAATTGTCCGTGCTGATGTTCGGTAGGTCTTTGATCCTGAGTGGAGGGAGCTCAGACACTGGCATCTCCGATTGAGGATCTGGTCAGAAAAATTCAGTTGAAATAATAGAGAAGAACGGTCAAGATTGGCTAGGAATGTAAGGATATCAACCCCTACCCATGGGCCCGTTTTAGGTGAACTATGGCCAGACATACTTGTAGACAAAAAGTAGAAAGTAGGTTTGATTTCAACCGCACGTAAGTACTTATCCCTCAGGTTTGTTCCATCAACTTTAGTGATTAACACAGTAATGCATTGTAATCTTCATTATAAAAATAATAATTATCATTGCTAATAGGATAGTTTAATATTACTCTAGCATCTTCATTTTTTCACGTGCAAAGTAATTATGCTGACTAGATACATTTTAATGTGATTCCATCAATGTATGTTATATCCACATCATTCATCCATTTTGCAAAATCATTTTAGGGTATTTCTTTAAAAATGAACTTGATCCAAGACTACTATGACCCTGGGAAGTTTTCAATGACAGGCATTCAATAAACATGCTAGCTATGGTGTGGTCTGTCTTTTTTGGATCTCCATAATTTTTTGTCCCATTTCATTAAAAGATCATGCAAGAGGGATAGACTGTGTGGATATAGCACATACATTATTACGAGCCTACGAAAGTATGCCATGTCAACACACTTTGCCAATCCATATCATGGGGGTGATTCCAAAGAATTACTGTGATTTGACAATAAACAATACCCGATCAAAGGTACAAGTAATTATACGAGTTTTACACTACATTATTTTGGTAATTCATTATCCAAACGGCCCCTTAATATCCATGATATCATATTAAACCAACCTTTGCCATGAACCATTCACTATGTTGGACTTACATTGGCCATGTCTTCAATGTAAGTCGTCCATCACGTCATGAGGCCCACCTTCAATGTGGACTATCCACCTTGCAAGGCCCATGTTCAGTGTGGACTATCCATCATGTGGGGCTCACCTTAGATATAGGCCATCAATCATACCTTTAATGTGGACCATCCATCCGAAGGGCTTCAAAGTGGACTGTCCATCAAGTGGAGCCCACCTTGGATGTGGGCCATTCTCATTAAGGGCCAACCTTCAATGTGAATTGTCCTCATATGGGGCCAACTTGATATGGGTCATCTGTCATGTGGGGCCAACCATCAATGCTAGCTATTGTCCATCATGTGGTGTCCACCTTTAATATCCACTGCCTAACATGTACATCCCACCTTTGATGTGGACCATCCATCATGTGAGTCTTACCTTCGATATGGGTCATCCATCATGTGGGGCCCACCATCAATGTCCGACACCCATCATGTGGAGCCTACCTTTAATGTGTACCATCCATCGTGAGGGCCCCACCTTCAATGTGGGTCATCCATCATGCACGACCCAACTTGGATGCAATCATACATCATTGGCAGCCTACCTTTGATGTGGACCGTCCATTATGTGGGGCCTACCTTTGATGTGGGTTATGCATCATGTGGGGCCCACCTTCAATGTTGTGTCCATGGTGCGGGGCCACCTTCAAGATTCATCGCCCCTCGTGTAGAGCCCACCTTTAATATGGACTGTCTATAGTGTGGGCCCCACCTTCAATGTAAGTTGTCCATCATGTGGGGTTCGCTTTAGATGTGAGCCATTCATCATTAGGGCCCTACCTTTGACACGGGAAATCCATTTATGTGGGCTCACCTTGATGTAGGCTCACATTGATGTAAGTAATCTACTATTATCTCACAGGGTGTGTTTCAATTAACCTTTGAGTATGCTTTGGTTATGGGCTTATGTCCTAAAATGAGCTAGAAAAATGGATGGACAATATGGACAAAATACATACATAATGTGTGGGCCTCACAGTTTACTCAGCACACAGCCCATGTTCCATCATAAGAATCACCTTGTGCACAAATTTGGCATATTCATCATAAGTATCTCCTTGTACACACATTTGATATATTGACTCCTAGAGTAATTTACCACACTTGAAATTTTACAATTTATCAATGTTGGATATTATTTTCTATGGTGAAGCCCGTTTGATGAGTAGATAGGGCTGATTTTTACACTATAAAAGTCATGGTGAGGCTAACTTTTCAGGAGGGGATTAGGTAGGACCCAGACTCACCCAAGACAGTGTGGCCGTTTTCGTAGAGCCCACCTAGATGTATATATTTTGTATCCACCCTGTCCATCCATTTTTACATATCATTCCAGGGCAATATCAAAAAATTGAATCAGATCAAATTATCAGGTGGACTAGACCATAGAAAACAGTGGTGGTCAACAAAGCAATATTCCAATATTAGATCAAATATTTTATAGAGATTGAGTGGTGGCGACAAGGCTCAAACATGTATATGAGAGTATCCACAAGTTAGAAGGACCACAAAGAGTCCAATCATCTAAATCTACATCCCGAATCATGAGTAAAATCTTTTTTACAATCCACAGCCACGAGTTGTCATTTGGCAAGAAACCAAATACTAAATTTGCCGGGATTAGAGAGAGATTTTGAGTGAGAAATGATGTTTACGAAGAACCTTCTGCTACCATGAAATGTAATGGAACAAAACACTAAAACTACCAAAAAAGATTAAAAAAAAATAAAAATAAATAAAACAGCAGGCCTTTATGTTGTTAATAGAACAAACAACATGTGCGCATGCTCTAGCAGAACGCCACAAAAACTCTGAATCAAGCTGATGTATGTTTTTTACCTTCCTCAATGCTTATTTGGCCTTACTGACTGATTGGCTGACAAATAAACACTACAGAAACATTAATGTGTACCCTAAGAAGTTTTTTAACGGTGGAATGTTCAATCACCTCTATTTTTTATGGTACGGTCCTCCTTGTCATTGGATCTGCTTCATTTTCGGGGAAGCGGATTGCCGGGTGTACCTCACACAGCTATATAGCTGCTATATTGACGTCACCAAATTGTGTGGCTTTGATCATGGGGTATGTGTTACATCCAAACTGTCCATTCATTTGGCGAGCTCTTATTAAGTCTTGAGACAAAAAATAAGACCAATCTAACTATCAAGTGCACCACACTGCAAAAGGAAGTGGGGGATTGAACTTCTACCATTGAAACCTTTTTTGGGGTCACAAAAGTTTTGGATCAATATGAAATTTATTCTTCCTCTTAATTCAGGTCTTTTTGACCTTATGAATAGATTGGATGGAAAATAAACATTACGGTGGGCCCTACCAATTGTTTAACGGTGAAAATAGTTATCTCCACTGCTATTTGTGGTGTGGTCCAGATGATCTTTGGATATGATTCATTTTTTAGATAATGCTCTAAAATGATCTCTAAAAATAGATGAACGGTGTAGATATAATAAATACATCACTGTGGGGCCATGTAACTTTGATCTCCTTTGAACCGTTAGTACAACTCAGAGCTCGAGGAGCGTCGGTGCCTGTCTTCGCACGACACGTACCTACAGCAGCAATATAGCTGCTGTGTGGTACACCAGCCAAGCCGCCTCCCATTTTTGGTATAATATCTTAAAATGATCGGATATGAAAAAACAGATGAACGGTGTGCATACATACATTTAGGTAGGCCTTATGGTAAGGGCCACACTATCTTGGGTGAGGCCAGGGTCAATCTACTCCTCAACTTAACAGGAGGGATGGATGTCACATGAATTTATCAGATGGACAAGGGCAGGTTGGCCTCACTGCAAACGTCAGACCCGTTTATTCACCTGAGTCGGTAATAAATAGCAAAACATAAGTATGGTCCATTCAATGAATGGATGTTGTTGATTTTTTTACAAAATGATCTTTATGATGGAACAAATCTATTCGATGGATTGGATGTGAACCTTTTATGCTTTCTAAAATGACCCACCAAACCATTCTTCCCACCAACAACAGCAAAAAAATCACTGTGGTAGTTTGGAACATACACACCTTGTATAGGAAGATAGCCCTTCTCCCGGAGCAGTGGGAAGGCATCAAATGTGATAAAGGACAAGGCGCTGCTCGTCCGTAGGATGATCCTTGGGATCTTGAAGTGGTCAGCCACAGACTGCGTGAAGTGCATGACAGCGTCGGAGACAATGCATGCGATTGGATCACGTGGGTCCTCTTCAGAGATCATCTGAGCCATCAGATCACTAAATGGGCCATGGCAATTGACATTAAGGAGCGTGACCAGAGCCATGACATTTTCCTTCTGTGCCTGATCAACCGATAAGCCGTCGGATATGGGCTCAAAATTGAAGTTTGGGTAGTTGGATGGATTGGGAGAGTTGAATTGAGTGTGGACGATGGTAATACAGAATCCTTTGGAGTGTAGGATTGTAGCCAGCTGAAGCATGGGAGTTATGTGGCCTTGAAATGGGCATGGGAAAAGCACCAAATGGGTGCGTTTCCTAGGCTGCCTAGGTCTCTCTTTTGATCTAGCCATTGCTATTTGAGTTTTGGTTTTGGAATGAAAACGGGTCTTTTGCATTTGCTGATATATATAGTAGGAAAACTTTGATACTCTGGCAGAGTCTAAAGGATGGTACACGTGCATTTGAAATTACTTCCAAGCCCTACCAATGCGTCCAACCAAACACGCCCCAGGCACGGATGGGATGGATGGTGTAGGCCACTTAAGTTAACGATGGTGACGTCAGTGGATTGGTTTAAGAAACATGGGATAGCTATATCTCGGGACACATTCACTGGGTCTGTTTGACTCGTTTGACATATCCTGGGATTTTACTATCCCATCCCTCCTAATTTCTCTTAATCCGCCCAGCCAAACAGACCCTTAGAAATTCGTTGGTGTAGATTTATTGGAAGATTAAAATCAAATTATCCAATGGCAATATTTAAAGGTTGGGATTATTCAAACAATCGATTTCGGGGCTGTGACTTAACCACAGTAAGCTCTTCAATTTTGTCAGTTTAGCCTGAGAATGACTGGTGTACAATTTCTGAAGGCCTGTGCATGATCAGGCGCCTTGTTCTGCCAGAGGATCAAATGACACCCACTATTCATGATCTACCTACCAGTACCCAACAAAAAAGCATAAGATCCTCGACCCAAGGGTATGATTTACTATCCTGAGGTCCTTAGGTTCTACAAGTGGGTCCCATTACTTATGGACCACGTGGCGGATAGACCATGTCCCAAGAATATCCTCTCCACGGTTGGATTTCTAGGATCTTCCAATACGGGATATCTCTCGGGTTTGGTGCACCCATTGTGAGTATCATGGTGTTGACGGTCTGGATCACCCAAATGTGAGCCCCACTTGTACAAACTCAAAAGTGCCAGGGCACTACTTACGTCCTTGGCGAGGATCATATGCTCGTTTACTTTTTCAATTACTTTTGTAAATAGGCTGTAGATAAGTAGTTACTACTATATAAGTTTGTTTTTTTAAAAGCATTGAGTTAAATTTGTGGGGCCCAATAAGATACATGTGGCATATCCACGCCGGTCATCTATTTTATTAAAACATTTTGGAAGGTGAGACAAAAAATGATGCAGATCAAAAGCTCAAGTGACCTACACCAAAGGAAATAATGGCCTTAAAATGTCCACTACTGAAAGTTATCTTTTTATTGGACCTATATTGATGTTTATTTGTAATCTAACTCATTCATAAGTTGACAGAGACAAAGACAAGGGGGAAGACACAAATATCATGTTGATCCAAAACTTATTTGGGCCCAAGAAGTTTTTAATAATAGCCATTCAACTCCCACCGTTTCCTATAATGTGGTCCACTTGAGCTTTGGATCTGCCTTTTTTTTTTCTTTGAGCTCATGCCCTAAAATCAGCCTGCATGGTGGATGTACGGTGTGGATAAGCCACGTGCATCACATTGGCCCTGCATTTCTTTGAGCTCATGCCCTAAAGTCTGCCTTTTTTTTTCTTTATGAGCTCATGTCCTCTATTTTAGTGTTGCAGTGGCAATGATGCAGTAATTACTTAGGTAAGTAATTATTGAAAAATATTTTTGCAAACGTGACTAAATTGCAGCAGCAGTCTCCATCGCAAAAGAAACTTCCTTACTTTTACCTTTAAAAAAATGAGATGCGATCGAATTATTTGATACACGCACATGGAAGTTGTACACGTGTCATACAGATCACATTGTTGGCACACGTGTGTGCACATGGCCGCATGGCCAATCTTTTTATCCACTAAATGATAGTTAAACAAGTCTCCCACACAAGTCACGTGGGAGAACTAACCGAATGAGGCCGATTTTTATGTCATGCAACAGGCAAAAAGTCTAACTATAACTCATTTGAATATAAATAATGCAGTGACGTGTTACAGGAAATAATCAACAACATAAACAGGAGTCTTTAAGAACTCTACTTTGAGGTAAAAATTGCATGCTGCAGCGATCCAGCCAACGTCACACAAAGCCTCTTTCTATTGTTAATCTCCACACTAGCTGTCTTAAATCGCCAATCATCAGCCTTTTATCGTTGATCGAGAAGTTCATTATACATTATATCAACGAAGTTATATATGTTCGGGATTTTTGCTGCGGAAACACAGATCTAGAACTAAGATAGCAATCCAATGGCACCAAGCAATTACAGGAGAACACAAAGATTTAACGTGGAAAACCCTTACGGAAAAAAACCACGGCATAAAGTGATAAATCTTCACTATGAAAATAAATATTACAAAAAGAGAGGACTTACCCAATTCGAACAACCTCGAATCTCATCCTTACTACACCATTTGATAACCTTAAAACCCTTTAGAATACCTTTAAGAAGCCTTAGTATATCCTATAATAGCCCTAGGGACCCCTATTTATAGTTTAAGAAACTCCACTTACGCACCTAGTCCAAAAAAATCTAGAAACCGCCTCAAATTTACGCAATTCGCGCAGGATCTGCGTAACCTCGACTAGTCGAACTAAGGCCTCAACTGGTCGAAGGGCACCCTCGATCAGTTGAGCCATCCCCTCAACCAGTCGAGCAGCCCGAACACCAAAAAACATAAGTCGCTAGACTTTGAGTCGAACAGCCCTCGACTAGTCGAGCGGCCTACTCGACCGGTCGAGTAATGCATAAATAGACAGATTTAAGGCATCTGTCAACAATCATCAGCATGCCTTCAATCCTCAACTATGTATCTTGCTGCCCTCTTCTTTTATCTCTGCATCATATCATAGCTTCAGTTAACGCTTCTCGTGCACACTTCATCCTTCTTTTACGCCATCGTCAAGCCCAAAGAAGTTGCACATAACTAACTTCTTTACAGGAACATTCTTGTTGATCATATCTGCCAGATCTAAATCCACATGCCCAACCACCTTTGCTTCTATCTTCCCAAAAGAAAAGACGTAGTCTTCTTACCATCTCACTGCTACCCAATATTGCTTATTAGGGTACTTGCTCACAATACTGATAGCCTGTAAAATAACCGGTCTAATCCAGACCATGACATACACTGTCAAACGCATTCGAATAATGCTCATAAGATATCCAGCTTTTCATCATCTGTTTTGGAACATGTCCTGATGAAAACTTGAGGAGAGACACGTAGGGAACGCTCTCCTGCTTTACATGGTCCATCACCTCATTTATCAATACCTGCTTAAGGTATTTTACCTAAGATAATCAAAGCCTACTCCTCTTTCAGTCTTAATACCAAGAACTATCTTTGCAGCCCCCTGATCCTTCATCCTAAATGTCTCACTTAACTGAGTCTTCAGTCATTGATTTCAGACATACTATAATTGGCGATTTATATGACATCAATTCCTAACTCACCATGAAGGAATCAAACCACCGTCTAGGCGACAAGTCGAATCATGACCTCCTGCAAAGTCTTTTCTAAGCCCCTTCAACTTCAAACTGCTCTGGTTGTTTCATGTAGATCTGGTCTTCGCTTTCCCTTGTAGAAGTGTAGACTCCACATCCATCCTTCCAGGTAAGATCACATTGGCCAAGCAGTGTTAATCACGGATCTAATAGACACCTGTTATACCATTGGAGCGAATATATCTGAGAAGTCGATCTCTTCTCTCTAAGCATAACCCTTCGTTACTAACCTCATCCTGTATCTATATTATATCCTCCTGAAGATCCACCTGCATCCAACCACTTTTCGGCCCACTGGAAGCTCCACCTACTCTCATATGTCGGTCTAATGCAACGAATCTATCACATTGCTCATAGTCACCTTTCACTTCTCAGCACTAGGCTCGCATAGAGCCATCTGAATAGAAGATAATTCCCCTGCGATATTAGAGTCATTTATGTACCACGCCGATATCCGGCGATCATGTCGTGTGATTCTTCTCACAGGTGGCTGCTCCACCTACTCTGTATTTCTATCTACGCGTCTTAGCCTTCTTTCCCTGCCCGTTCATGTGGCCATTCCCAACATTCCACACACATGCAGAGGTGGAATCCGCTACATCCACTGCAGCTCCACTTTTTGAATTGCTCTTGATTAACCTGTATAAGTTACTGAGTCGTTATGCTTTTATGATTACCCGTGCCCCCTTAAATACCTTAAGAGCACCATCAATACCTGTGTATTTGTATCCTTTTGCCTCAAGTATATCAATAGAAATCAGATTCTGCTTCAAATCAGGAACATGCCTGACATCAGTCAGGGTATACTCCACCCCATCAAACATCTTGATGCGCATCGAACCAACAGCCACAACATTATATGCAATGTTATTGCCCATAAATACCTATCTACCATCGCACACCATGTAGCTGGTGAACCAACTCTGATGAGGAGTCATGTGAAAAGATGTCCTTGTGTCTAGCATCGACTCGTCCTTACAATCATCATATGACCTCCTGATCGTAGACACAAACAAAACATTACCATCACATTCACTCGATCTATCTAATGTAACAACATTTGCCTCCTTGTATGGAGCCTCAGAATCTTCTCTCTTCGATTTAGAATTTTCACAATCCTTCTTTACATGTCCTTCCTTCCCACAGTTCTAGCACTTTACCTTTCCTTTGTCCTTACCCTTGGATTTAAACCTAAAGGCTGAAGAACCTGTACCTTGTTCAGAATTCATACCCCTTGTAAGCAATGCCTTAGAAGATATCCCCATGTCGATGTTAACCTTTCTCATAGCCTTCCCTTGAGGGGCTGAGATAATAGTGTCGACACTTAGGGTTTTATTCGTTAAGTACATTGTGTCCTTGAATGACTCATAAGACACCGGAAGAGAATTGTAACACTCCGTATTTTTGCCAACCTGGGGTTAGACGTCCTTAGGCAATGGGTCAACCATAACACCTTGGTAGCTTTTCAAAATTTGATTCCAAAGCCAGAGAAATTATTTAAAACTTAATTCTTTAGAAATTTAACATGAATTAGCCAGCGCTACACTAAATTGCCTGCAAAATTAGCACCAACCACTTTAAATACGATCTGTAAGACCCAAAACCTATAGAATTGTTGACGATACCTTACCCTGAAATTCAGGATCAAACTCTAAACCTGTTTGTTCTCAGGAACCCTTTGAAACTTTGTATTGGATCTATACTGCGCGTCGAAAGTCCGATATCTACCATCTTAGATCATTATGACTGCTTAGCTGGACTTGACAATCGCTTTGAAAATCAAGCCTAACTGATGGTCTGAGGCTATTTCATTGAGCCTGGAGCAAGGAGTGTGAGAAGGAGTGAAATTCATTAAAAAATTTAAATGTCATTTAAATAAATCTGGCACGTTTTGCTTGCAGGTTAAGTATAAGCATTCATACTGTAACACCCCGAATTTTGGCCAATCTGGGATTTGACGTCCTTAGGCAGTGGGTCAATTAAAACGCCTGAAAAATCGTTCAGAACCCAATTCCATAGCCAAAGAAACCACTTAGGATTAATTCCTTTAGAAATTAAGCGTAAGTTAGCTAGCGCAACGCTGGAGTAGCTGGGAAATAGTCCCTGATCACTTTAAATACGTTCTACAAGACCCAAATCGAGTAGAACCAATGACTCTATAATACTTTATAACCTCGGATCAAACTCTAAGCAGGTTTGTTCTCTAGACCGCCTTGAAATTTTGTATTAGATCTAGACCGCGCGTCGAAAGTCTGATACCTCCTATCTTAGACCGTTAGAACCGCCTAACTGGACTTGACACTCATTTCGAAAATCAAGTCAAACCGATAATCACAGACTATTTCATTGAGCCCGGACTGAAGAGAGTGCGAATAGGGACAGATTTGGAATTTGAAATTCAAATCTGGCACACGACTTGACGCGTCAGTATTGAGCGTTCTAACCGTCAGAATTCAGCCAGATTACACCCTCGGATCAGGAGAAATTTCTATTTTATATCATGAGACTTTCAGCCCTGATCTACGTGCGGTGACCGCTGAACTGAAATTGGTCCGCCACGTGCGATCTGCGGACCCAGCCATACTGAAAACTTAATACGTGCTAGATCTGGTACGCGTGAGCTTAAGTCCGATCGCATTCGGTCAGGGGACCACCAGAAAGCATCTTTTGGACCGAAACAGCCCCTAATTTGGATATGCACTAAGTGAACTTTGTACCGGAGCCTATTTCGGGCAAGTTTGGGCTTATAAAAGGGGTTGAAACCCTCATTCCTCTCTCCCATCCGAATTTGTAAAAATTCCTAGATTGGGAGAGAGAAAAGGTGAGAGTTTGTGAGAGAAAGTGGGAGAGAATTCCCTGCTTCTTATGCCACGTGCTGTACATGCTTAGGCAACGCACTCCGATCACTTTCTCGGCGATTCCTCCACGTTTTCAGGTAAGAAAATACCCTAGAAGTTGCTGATTTGAGGTTCCTTTCATTTCCTAGCGAAGTAGCTAATCGAACTTGTGTATTAAGTTCTCTAATCGCCGTAGACGAAGCATATACGCTCCGTTCGAATTTACACATCCATAAGAGACAAGGTGCGGATTTTAGACCCTTTGATTGACTGTTTCCAAAGCTTTCAATGTCGTTTAATAGTAGATTATCGACGGCATCGCCGTTTGACATGTACAACATGCTGTCCGTTTCCTGTTTCGTAAACCGGCGAAGAATATGAGATTTAGGGCATTTTAGTCATTTGTAGGAAGTACTGTTTTCATGCATATTTTGCTGATGTGATTGACATGATTTTTTGACGCATTAGAATGTTAGGAATACGTGCATAATTAGTTTGGCGAAGAGATTCGCCTAAATGCGCACTTCGGGTCGACATACTATATGTAGACTTAAGTGTGTAGTGTAAGTGTTTGTATAAATGTTTGTATTAGTATGTATTGAATTAAATGATGTTATGAATTAGTTTGAGATGGATTTCTCAATTAATATGCTGACGTAAATGATTTCCTACATGTTGACTATATGCATGATTTCATTATATGCATGAAATGCATGTGCTTGATGATTCACGTAAGTTGTATGTTATAACATGTGCTGGGTGATTTCATTATGATTTAGTTTGAGATTGAATTCTCAATAAATTTGCTGATGGAAATGATTTCCTATATGTTGGCGATATGCATAATTTCATTATATGTATGAAAGACATATATCAGGTGATTTGCTTAAGTTGTATGTTACAACATGTGTTAACATGCTCATATGGTTGTATTTCATTTCCAATACTTTTACATGCTTTGCTGATGTGATTCCACATGTTTGGGACTATACTTAGTCCAGGCAGTCGGTAACCAAGCGAATTCGTTGTTAGCTTATCTTCGCCACGAACGACGCGTCGATGAACGCGAGCCGTGTTCTGGAGTTGGCGGCAGTGGTTAGGCCACACGAAGTGTTATATGCACTTCATGTTGTTCGACTTGAGATGCGATCGCGCTAGTCGAGCCCGTCAAGTAACCCGACTGGCCATTGTATGTTCACCCTGCATGAGTCATAACTGCTTGAACCTAGGGTACTGAACTTACCATTGTAAACCCTGTTAACCATGGTACCTTGATCCACGAAGACTCATGAGCCGGGCATGGTGGTATGGGACACCGTGGTCGAGCTGTCGGCCTATGCTGGGGCCACAAACCTCCCCGTAGTGACCAGTGAGCACCTAGTCTTGTGAGCAGATTATGGTGGTATGGGACACTATATTCTTGCTGTCGGCCTACACTGATCAGGCGAAGAGTCCTTTGTAGTGACCGCGAGCGTATTCTGAGTCTAGAGGAGGCGACGAGCCTTCAGTAGCAGTAGAGTACAGTAGGCCTATATTGATAAGGTGATGGGGGAGCGGAGCAACGAGTGCGTGCAACAGCCCTGGCAGCCCTTGCAGCGACCTACAAAATATACCTCGTATGAGATTACTAGGAGTGACGACCCTAGACAGGATCTGTGTTGGGATTGATATAAGGGAAGTACCTTAGTTTCCCAATCCTGCTGTTTGAATGGACTAATAACAACTTGAAAATCATATCACCATACCATTGCATGTGGCTGGAAGATGTGGAGCACTTGAGGATCGATTGCATGCCGCGGTCGTAAGATGGTGCTGTATGAGGAAGATCGTCGGTGAGGGCATACATCACGTCATGTCATATTGCATTAACAACGGTTTTAGAATTGTTTAATTTACTGCTTTACTATTATCGCATGATTTATTTGAGAACATGTTAATCCTTGCTCTATTATCCCACTGAGTTAGCTACTCACTCCCACGTTATGGGATGGTGTTTCCAGACACCCACCAGACCCTTTTGTGATTGCAGATGATGGCGCGGCCTGCGAGGCGGAGCTGGACTTGATGATGATGAGGAGGATCCCTCCTTTATGCGTGTTCTGATTGACGGGATTACAGGGAGGTTGATTAGATACTTTGACACTTGTCATTTTATATTTTTAGTACACTCATGTATATTCGTTTTGTCTACTTTTGGAGTATACATGTATGTATATAACCTGGTAACATGTTCACACTCTGGAGACATATAACAGTTTATATATGTTATACATACTATCACAGTCTTCCGCTTGTTAATTTAACTGTCTCTAGAGTATGATATGTGGTTCTAACTTAATCTCACTCTTGTTTAATACGTTATCACAGACAACATTCAATCATACATATCTATATTGCATAAATAATATGTTGGAACTCGGAAGTTGGGTTTTTTGCTCGACCCCCCGATTTTCGGGATGTTACACATACCGTCGGAATCTGACCCAAATACACCCTCGGATTAGGAAACATTTCCTACTCAGGTCAGTGTACTTGGAATCTCTGATCGAGTCTCGGTGACCGCTGAACTGAAACTGGTCCGCCACGTGGGATCTGGGAACACTGTCGAACTGAAAACTTAATGTGATCAGGATCCACTATCCATGAGCTTAAGTCCGACCGCATTCAGTCAGAGGACCTCCAGAAACGTCCTTTTGGATCGAAAAAGACCCGATTTGGCTATAACCCAAGTATACCTTGACTTTGAGTCTGTTTTGGTTATGTTTGGGCTTATAAAAGGGCCTTAAACCCTTAGCTTTCTAACCCATATGAATTTGAGAAAACCCTAGGAGAGAGGAGAGAAAAGAGAGAGAAAGTGTGGGAGAAGTGGGAGAAGCTTCCTGGGATTCTTCCCTACTACTCCACGTGCCAAATCCTTCCACTTGCATCGCTATTCTGGGAATCCCAACTCCATTCTAGGTAAGTAAACCCTAAGCTCAACCTGTTTTGGAGATTTTAACAATACAAGTAGCGAAGTAGCTAACCTATCTTGTGAATTAGGTTGCCATATCGACGTTGACGAAGCGTAGACTTTCTATTCGAATCGTTACGCTTCTACGGCGAAAGGTGTGGATTTTAGATGCTTAGATTACCTGTTTTCAAAGCTTTCAATGTCATTTAATGGTAGATTGTTGATCGGGATGTTGTTTGACATGTAGAACATGCTGTCTGTTTTTCAATTCGAATACGTACAAAGAATATGAGATTTAGGGTATTTTGGGTATTTGTAGAAAATACTGTATACATACGTATTTTTTCGGTATGATTGCCATGAGTATTTACCGTGTACCAATACTAGTTATACGTGTATGATCTGTTTGGAGAAGAGATTCGCCCTAATGCACATATTGACCGACATATGCTATGTAGACTAATATGTGTAGTCTAAGTGTTTGTTGAAATGCCTAAGTCAATATGATTTATGCCTGCTATATGTTTTGAATGTAAGAACATGATTGTTGCGCATTAGATAACTCCTTGATATAAGGATCTGTCATATTATATGTTGAAATCAACATACGTCAAGTACGTTGGAGTTGAGTAGTCTAAGTGTTTGTATAAATGTATGTATTAGTAAGTATTGAGCAAATGTTGTTGTAGATTAGTTTTGAGATTGAATTCTCAATTAATATGATGATGTATATGATTTCCACCATGTTGACTATATGAATTGATTTCCTTATATATATGAAATGCTTGTGTTTGTTTGATTTGCTTATGTTATATGTTATAACATGTTGTTATTATGCTTGGATTAATTGTGTTTCATTTCTGTCATTCTTACATGATCACTGATGTAGATTTCAAGTGCTTGGGGCTATACTCTAGTCCAGGCAGTCGGTAACAGTTTAGAATTCGTACTTGGATTCTATTCGCCACAAAGGATGTGTATGACGAACCCGAGTCGTTCTAGAGTCGTCGCCAGTGGTTAGGCCACACGAAGTGCTTGTGCACTTCATGTCGGTCGATTCAACGTGCACTCGTGCTAGTCGGACTCATCAAGTAACCCGACTAACCATTGTGTGTTCACCATGTATTCGTCATAACTGCTTGAACCTAGGGTACTAAACTTACCATTGGAAAGCCCCTTTAACTTTGGTACATCGATCCCCTAAGACTCATGAGCCGGGCATGGTGGTATGGGACACCGTGGTCAAGCTGTCGGTCTACGCTGGGGCTACAAACCTCCCCGTAGTGACCAATGAGCACCCTACTCTGAGTAGATTATGGTGGTATGGGACACTATATTCTTGCTATCGGCCTACATTGATAAGGTGATGGGGGAGTGCAGCAACGAGTGCGAGCAACAGCCCTGACAGCCCTTTGTAGTGATCTTGAGTTTATCCTGACACCGCATGGGGGCGACGAGTCCTGATGCAATCTCAAGGATTTAAACTAGGCCTGTATTGATAAAGTGATGGGGGAGCAGTGTAACGAGTGCGTGCAATAGCCCTGGCATCCCTTGCAGCGACTTAGAAATATATCATTGTATGAGACTACTAGGAGTGACGACCCTAGACAGGATCATTGTTTGGGTATTGATATGAGGGAGGTACCTTAGTTTTCCAATCTTGTTGTATGAAAAGGACTAATAACAACTCGGTAATCATATTCATATCGCACTGCATGTGCCTGAAAGATGTGGAGCACTGAGGGAAGAAAGCATACTGCGGACGTAAGATGGTGTCGCATGAGGGAGTATGTCGGTGAGGGCATCCATCATGTCATTTCATACTTGCATTAATCACAGTATCTAGGAGTGTCTGATTGTTTGCTTTACTATTATCGCGTGATTGATTTGATAACATATTAACCCTTGCTCTATGATTCCACTGAGTTAGCTACTCACTCCCACATTACGGGACGGTGTTGTACACACCAACCAGTTCCTATTTTAGTTTCAGATGATGGCGATGCTTGCGAAGTAGAGCCGGACTTGATGATGATGAGGAGGATCCCTCCTATATGCAGGTTCTGATTGAAGGGGTTTACAGGGTTACGAATTAGATGTCAGTACACTTGGTATCTTGCCTTTTATTTACACACCCATGTATATTCTTTTCTTTTTATTTTGGAGTATACATGTATTTAGTTAACCTGGTAACATGTTCACACTCTGGAGACTTAAAATCATTTATATATTTTATATATCTATCACATTCTTCCACTTACTAATTTAACTGTCTCTGGAGTATAATATGCTAATTTGGTCTAATCTCACTCATGTTTTCTGCACTAATATGAACAACATTCATCTATCATTGAAAATGTTGCATAAGTGATGTTCTGGAACTCGGGAGTTGAGTTTCTACCCCCCGATTTTCAAGATGTTACAAGAATTCAACAACATACATGCTTGTTATTTATCTTTCATCACTTCCTCCATATCTAGCAATTTACAAACTAATTTATTAAAGTGCTGATGTGAGCCTCTAAATCTCCACCCTCTGCCATCTTAAAGTTATACCATTGCCGCTTCAAGTGTAAGCAATTTTTTGAAGATTTTTTCGCATAGACATCGTCTAACTTCGTTCATAACTTAATCGCAGTTTTCTCCCTCATGACGTTGTAGAGCACCTCATCCGTGAGACATAAACGAATCGATGATAAAGCCTTCTTATCAAGAATATTTCATTCATCATCAATCATAGTAGACTTTCTCTCCTCAAGAGCACCATCTTCACCTTACTTGATTAAGCAACTGATCATCTTGATCTTCCATAACTCAAAATTATTTTTCCTTGAATACTTCTCAATATCATACCTAGTACTTGCCATTATTACTAACCCCTCAGATTTAGATCCGTGCACCAACGATTGCTCTAATACCACTTGTTGGGAATTTATGCTGCGGAATCATACAGATCTAGATATATGATAACAATTCAATGACACCAAGTAATCATAAGAGAATACAAAGATTTAACGTGCAAAAAAAAACCATGGCACAAAGCGACAGATCTTCACTATGAAAATAGAAATTATAAAGAGAGAGGACTTACCCGATTCGAATAACCTCTAATCTGAACCTTACTACACCCTTTGATAACCCTAGAACCCCTTAGAATACCTTTAGGAAGCCTTAGTATATCCTAGAATAGCCCTAAGGACCCCTATTTATAGATTAGGAAACTCTACTTACGCACCTAGTCCGAAAAAGTCTGAAAACCGTCTCAAATTTACGCAGTCTGGGCAGGATATGCATAACCTCAACTTATCAAACCGAGGCCTCGACTGGTCGAAGGGCACCCTCGACCAGTCGAGTCATCCCCTTGACCAGTCGAGCAGCTCGGACACCAAAAAACATAAGTCGCTGGACTTTGCGTCGAACAGCCCTCGACTAGTCGAGCGGCCCACTTGACCAATCGAGTAGCGCATAAATAGACAGATTTAAGGCATCTGTCAACAGTGTAAGTCTATTTAAGTCCTCAATCCAAAAATCAAATTGGTCGAACAGTCCTATGCTCGGATCGGTAAAAACTTGCTTATTGAAATAGAACCCTTAAGTATTCTTCATTTTAACCGTCTAATATTCAGATTTCAAATAATAATAATAAAAAAAATAATTGTCCAATATTAAGATTTAAAAAAAAAAAAAAAAAAAAAACCATCAAATATTTAGATTTCAAACTGAGTTCCAACTATAGAAGAAAAAAAACAGAATAAAAAAATGGCTCTCTCAATCGATCGGGTGATACAATCAATCGAACTCCCCTTCAATGGGATTGAAAACCAATTTGATGGGATAAAGGGTCAGCTTGATGACATCAAGAAACTTTAGAAATCTGTTATACCGTCATCGTAAATACTCAATTGGTTAAAGTTTTGCTTGGGGGGCATCGACGGTCTATCGATGGGATCAATCTTCACTCAAAATCTGTTATTTTCGGCTGATATTTTTACAGTAGTTTTACAACTCTTTTATGGCTCTTAAGACTATGTGATAATCAAACAAGGTTTACTTATAAAAGTTAGGATTATCTACATGCTAAAGTTATTTTGGATCTAAGGTTAGGGTCATCAAGGCACCTCAATTTACTTATTTTTTTAGTTGGGTCATCAAGGCACCTCAATTTACTTGTTTATTTGGTCCTTGATGCTTAATATCTTCATGTGTTTTTAGTCTTCAGCTTCCAAAAGCTCAACCAACTCACTAACACTAATTGACAAATAGGTGGACAAATTAGTGCACTAACATAATCTTCATTTTTCGCCCTTAGTAGATATCAGGGGGTGCATTACGATTTTAACTGACATAAGTGGGCTTATTGTGCCTTTCTAATTGAATCAATTTGTCCATGACATGTTTTTTCACACTTAATTCTAGCTTCGAAAAATCAAGCCAAACGGAAACTCATGTGAGCCATAGCACATGAGATAGTTTAAGAGGGGGTGCTCATCATTAATTGAGACAAGGGGCCCATTACATTGTATACGAAAAATTGTTAGGTATGATCCATCCTCATGTGTCAACCAATTGTGCTTAGATGGGTAGAGTACTTGAGTAATATGTTATTATTTTCATATGTGTCTACATGTGTGTGTCAGGGAGAAGTGTGGGACCAACTGTTGGTTCTCCATTTTAATGTGTCTACATGTGTGTATGTGTGTGTGCATCAGGGAGAAGTGTTTTTCACATGTGTCTACATGTGTGTGTGTGTATACATGCTTTTCACATGTGTCTACATGTGTGTGTGTATACATGCTTTTCACATGTGTCTAAAAGTGGATTGATGTGATGGAGAAGTGCTAGACTAACTGTTGTTTCTCCATTTTAATTAATGGTGAAGCAACTAGTTTCTTCACATCAACTACGGGTCTTCATCAAGGAGATCCAATCCCCCCTGGGCTGTTTATCTTATCAGCTGAGGTCCTCAGCAGGGGCTTCAAGTATCTCATGTTACGTGGAAGCTGCTAGTAATTTAGAACCCAAAGAGACTGCTCATTGGTATCTCAGCTTCTTTTCGCCAATGATACATTTCTATTTGCAATTCCTTGAAGGCTATCTCTAGATTTCTCAGAGATTGTGAGAATGAATCGGGCCAAAAGATCAACATAGATAAAAGCTTCTTCATTCCTTCTTCGTTGATTTCGGAGGCCTGCATTAGATCTACCAGCAGAAACCTTGGCTATCGTAAGGCTGAAGCCCTATTCAACTACCTCAGGATACCGATCTTTTAAGGAAGGGTGAAGAAAATCTACTTCCGGAGCTTGGTTGAGAAGATTCAACATAAAATTGCTGGCTAGAAAGGCAGGATTATCTTCCAGGCTAGTAGGTTAACCTTGATTAATCACATCCTTTCTAGCGTGTAAGTTCATACACTAGCTGTTATAGACATCCCTACTAGCATTCTATCTGATCTCGAGAGGTCATTTGCAAATTTTTTTTATGTGCTTGGGAGGGTATTAAGAAGACATACCATTGGCTCAGCTGGAATAAAATGTCTCTCCCTAAACTAGGAGGGCTAGGCATTAGGAACTTAAAGTTGGTGCTTCAGGCTTTTAGAAGGAAATTTAGCTAGATGGTTAGGTTCAGGGGTGTGCAAAGCTGTTGGTGTCAGTTTGCAAGAGCCAAATACAAGGTGGATGTGAGTTTCGCAGCCACAGATCCTAGCCCTCCAGTCTCAGTATCCTCATTCTGGAAACAGGTGAGCAGAGTTACGCCTGCAGAGGCTGATCGCACCAGGTGGCATATAGGTAGAGGAAATATCAAATTTTGGCTTGATGATTGGTCGGGGCTACGCCCCCTCAACACATTCTGTTAGTGTCCCAACCAGGACTCGAGTTCTCAGGCCGAGGTGAGAGATTTCATCAGCCCATTGGGGTGGAAATTCCTAGACGTTGCAAGGGCATCCTCCCGTAGCCGGTGGTGGATCACGTGTTGAAGGAAGGTTTCTATACTTTCCCCACAAAAGACAGATGCATTTGGGTGGATTTAATTGACAGGGAACTCGCTATGGGCCAAGCTTGGCAGTCCATAAGACCAAGAGCTATCTAGAAAACCTGGGCCCAATGGGTTTGACATCTGAAACTACCCCCCCAAGATATCTCTTCTGGTCTGCAAAATCATCCATGAGGCAGTCCTGTTGGAAGTCGTCGTGCAATCTAAAGGGGGGTCAATGTGGCATCTCGGTTTTTAGTTGTCCTCTTTCTCTGCAGGTTAAATCCATTGACAACCTTTCTGGGAATGGTCATATGGCGGCCCAGACTTGGGGATTCTCAATAGGGCCTGCAACGTGCGGATCACGAGTCCAAGCTTGGCTTCTTCCATTACAACTCATTGGTGGGCATCCTCCCCATCCTCCAAATCTCTCCCCATCCTCAAAGGGCTGATCCCGTCCTTTATTCTATGGGAGTTGTGGATGGCTAGAAATAGGGCGAGGTTCGACAATCAGAGTATGAAGGCCTCAGGTATCATTGCGAATGTGCTCCGTTGGGTTAAATTAACAGCCGAGGGTCTTCCGAGGGCTATAACTCTCAGCCTTCCTGTTTGCCTCTCACTCAAGATTCTTGGGATTTGCATCCCCTCCCCCAAGCAGCCCCCCCTTTCTGTGGTTAAATGGTCAAGGCCGCCGAGGGGCTGGGTTAAAGTGAACGTTGATGGTTCCTCGAGGGGGAACCCAGACCCCTCAGGTGGAGGTGGAGTGGGTAGAGATAGTAATGGTAACTTCCTTTTTGCATTTGTGTTGGGGTATGGGAGAGACTCAAAGATGAGGGCGGAGCTTAAGGCGATTCTAAATGGCATTGAGCAGTGTGCCCAACTGGAGTACTCGAGGGTCGAGATGGTGAGCGATTTAAGTATGGTAGTCGCGTCCCTAGCTAAGGAGGCAAATGGATCCTAGGCCTTATGGTATTGGAGGAGTATGATTGATGCTCTTAGACATACCTTGGAGGTTCGTATCTCTCATATGCCTAGGGAAACAAACATACTGGCAGACGGGCTTGCCAGAATGGGGAGTGAGTCCCAATTGGAGAAGATACTCAGATCCATGGATTCCTTTCCTGTGATCATCAGGAGCAACATTTTCCTGGACCAAGTTGGACTAGGTAACCTTAGGAAGAGATAGCCTCCTCTTAAGTTGGTTTTTTTCATTTCTTTTAGCTGACAAGATAGGCAAGCCTCCCCTTTTTGTCTCAGGCTTGACCCGAACTTGCCATGGTGTTGTACATAGGGGTGTACATGAACCGAGCTAGCTCAGTTGGCTTGCTCGACTCGACTCGATTTGAACCTGAGTTCAAACCGAGTCAAGCTGATTTTTAGAGCTTGAAAATGAGTTCGAGCTTACACCAGCTCGACTCGACTCAGATCAAATCCAGCTTGAACTCGGCTCGACTCAATTCAACTCGGTGCAGGGTATATATATACCCTTAAAATTAAAAAATAAAAAATAAAAAAAATAAAAACCTACTACTCTCTACTCCTCCTCCTTTTCCCTTCCCCGCACGGCCGACTCCCCTAAACCCTAACCCATTTCCCTTGCCCGACGCCCCTAATCTCTAACCCCTCTTCCGATTTTCCTCCCTCCCTCTCTCTCTCTAATCTCTCCCTCCTCTCTCAGGCACTCACCTCGGTCTTCCTCCCTTTGATATTGATTGTGCTCACCAAGTGTTTGATGAAATAACCCAACAAAGTATGGCTGGTGGTAAGGAAGGTATGTACGTGAAACAAATACCCATCTTTCTTGGTTTTTATGTTGCTCAGAAGGTGTTTGATAAAATACATGTAAAACCATTACCATCATTTTACAAATAGTGAAATTTTGAAGGTACAGTTTAAGTGTTTGTGGAAATGCTATATAGGCGAACTCGTCTCGATCTTAGCTCGAACTAGCCCGAGCTGCTGACCGAACCGAGTTGAATTGGTCAGTCAGGTTCAAGGACCAAGCCGAGTTAAGCTAAGGCCGGCTCCCGTTCTTTTGTGAATAATAGAATCACGATCTTTCCAAAAAGACAAAAGAAAAAAAAAAAAAAAAAAAAAAAAACATGTGTGTCTCTCTGCATGTGTGGAGTCTCTCACATAATAAAAGAGAAAATTGTAGGAAAGTGTGTGTGAGAAAATTTAAAATAATAATAATAATAACACTCGTGGGAATTATTTTTCCTCATAGTTCAAGAGAGATTCTTT
The DNA here is from genome assembly GCA_037074715.1 of Magnolia kwangsiensis. Taxonomy (NCBI): domain Eukaryota; kingdom Viridiplantae; phylum Streptophyta; class Magnoliopsida; order Magnoliales; family Magnoliaceae; genus Magnolia; species Magnolia kwangsiensis. Next base: position 124,476,806 of record CM073578.1, on the reverse strand, counting down.
TTAAAAAAATAAAAAAATTTGTATACATGAGAAGAAGATTCTGAAACCATTCTTGAGAAAAATCTTATAATCCTCAAATATTGCATAATAGATTCTTCTTTGCCAGCTCTGTGATTTTTCTTTTTCAAATTAAAAATATTTTTCATGTAAAATTGGTGTACATTTCTTTGTCTTTATTTTCTAGTTTTCTTTCCATTTCACACTTCTTGTTATAATTGTTGTGGTTTTTTGAGTTCAATTGCATAAAAATGCTCCTATGTATTTGTAAAATTCTCATGTGGTTTACGTAGAGTGAGTGTGTCGCATCTTCCCAACAAAAACTAGGTCGTTCAAACGCTTCCTCTACCTTAAATAAGAAGTTAACATGAAAATAGAGTTGTTCCATAACTCTGTGGTCGGTGAAAATCAAGGGTAAAGAGCCTCTCCCACCTTGTTCACGTATTGTGACCACTGACAACTGTTTTTTTGGCCCTGTGGTACCACAAGGGGACACATTCAATGGATGAGTTGAATGTGAAAGTACACCATGTGCAATGGTGTCTTACATCAAAATTAAAGCTCACATGGATAGTTTACTTTGAGATATTTGAATGTCAAATGGTGGCCTGTTTAGTTTTCTAATTTCCTATAAAATGCAAAGTAAATAAGCCATCATTATTATTTTGATATGTTTATTTATTCAGAAATTATACCACATAAATCAAGATCCAAATTCACTTATAAAGTAGATAAAGTTATAATCATTACATTTTGATGTTATAAACTGATTAATTTTACAGTAATTTTACTGTGAAACAAACAATGTAGCAAAATAATAACAGACAAATATATGTGATATTACAATACAATTATAAGAGTAAATAATTATTACTCATTTTCAGCAATTTACCTTTGCAATTGGAAAACCAAATAGATCCTAAAGCAAATTCTAAGTGCATTTGTATCATTCATCATATTATGCGAGAGTAATTCAATTTATTTATTTTTTTGCTTAAAAGGATATGAAAAGGAAAGGCCAACTTCGTGAAATACTTTCTTTCCTCTTTTGAAATATGAGAGAGAGAGAGAGAGAGAGAGAGAGAGAGAGAGAGAGAGAGAGAGAGAGAGAGAGAGAGAGAGAGAGAGAGAGGAGGCACTTACATACTGTAGACATGGTATATATACACCGCATGCATGGCATATATGCTTGTAACTTGAAAATGCCCAACCCTTCTAAGGCAACGAAGATGGTTCATGACCCAAAAGTTATATAATATAGACATGGATATAACAAACCTTGTCGTTTTGTGGGTTGGACTACACATACAGTACACCTTTTGTGTGTGTAAAAAGTTCTAAGTTGTTTAGAGAAGAATTTTACGTATTCCCAACAAAAATTAGGCTGCATGTTTCGGTACTTCATCTACCATAAATAAATAATTAGCATAAAAACAAAGTTGATCTGTAATCCTTTGGTCCGTGAAAGTCAAATGTAAACATCTTCTCCCACCTTGTTTCCATATTGTGACCATTGTCGGCTTATTTTTGGGCTTGGTGGGACCACGGGAGTACACATTCAATGGATGAGTTGAATGTAATATATGCACCATTTGGGCCTCACATCTGCCTAACACCACTATAAGATTATAGTAGCAACGACGTCTCACATCAAAATTAAAGCCCACATGGATAGTTTAATTTGAGTTATCAAATGTGGACCAATTTGGTTTTCTAATTTTCTATGAAATACAAAGCAAACGATCCGTCATTAATGCAAAGAAAATAAGTCATATGTATTTGCTAATTTAAGAATTGTAACTTATAAATCAAGAGTTAATTATCTTGATACTTCGAATGAGGAGAGAAAGAAGAGAATTGAATAATGTACTCAATCTCTATACTATTTATACTAAAATACAACCCTTATCCAACAAGGAAATAAACTAAGATAAAAAATTCTAATAAAAAAGATGAGAGATAAGGAGATAAGGATGAGCTATGTGGAGAGATAGGAGATGAGGACGAGGTACGTCCACGATGGATGATGCGTCTCCTTGACCGCTTTTCCTTCAATACTCCCCCACAAGCTTGGCCCAAAAATGTTAGATAGTCCAAGCTTGGAAGAAATAGTCATATGCCGATCTCTTGGTAAAGCTTTAGTAAACACTTCGGCAAGTTAGTCCGCTGTGCGAACATGTGGAGTAACAATCTCATGAGCCTTTATTTTTTTCGAATAAAGTGGCAATCAACTTCAATATACTTTGTGCGCTCATGGAATACAGGATTGTTGGAGATATGAATAGCAGTCTGGTTATCACACATCATCTGGATTGGTGTAGAATGAGAGAAACCAATCTCAGTCAAAAATTTCTTCAGCCAAAGTAATTCATAGGTGGTCTGTGTCATAGCTCTGTACTCAGCTTCGGTACTGGAGCATGCCACAACCGTTTGCTTTTTGCTCTTTCAAGTCACTAAATTACCGCCAAAGAAATAACAATAGCTAGTTATAGATATCCAGTCATCTTTGGAACTGGCCCAATCAACATCAGAAAAAACATAAATATTTAGGTAATCGAACTTAGAAAAAAGGAGACCCTTGCCATGATAGCCTTTGATATAATGAAGCAAACGGTATGCAACATCCATATGGGTAACTCGAGGCGAATGCATGAACTGACCGAAGACACTCATAGCATGAAAAATATCTAGCCTGGTAATAGTGAAGTAAATAAGCCTCCCAATGAGACATTGATAAGGTCCGGGATCAGAGAGGGCTTCACCATCAAATGAAGTGAGCTGATGGTTGACCTCAAGAGGAGTGTCAAGTGGCTTACAACCAATTATTTCAGTCTCAGTGAGTAAGTCCAACACATATTTATGCTGACATAAGGAGATTCTATGCTGAGAACAAGCTATCTCAATGCCCAAGAAATAACATAAAGAGCCCAAGTCTCTGAACTAAAAAATGTGAGAATGGTGGGATTTGATGCTAGAGATTGTAAGAAAATTGTCACCCATGACAATAATATCATCAACATAAACAGAAACAATTGTAATCTTGTTTGTTAAACATTTCCAGAAAATAGAATGATCTGAGCTGCACTGGTGAAAAAAATGGATTTCTCATTGCATGAGTAAATTTGTCAAACCATGCACGCAGCAACTGCTTGAGGCCATATATAAACTTGCGAAGGCAGCATACTTTCTTTTCCTCCCCCTTTCGGCGAAAACCGGGTGGCTGGCTCATATAGACTTCCTTATGAAGATCACCATGTAAAAATGCATTTTTTTTTGCATTAAGTTGATGAAGTGGCTAGCCCAAATTTACTGCAAGAGATAAAAGGATACGATTGGAATTCATTTTGGCAATTGGGGTGAACGTCTCAGTGTAATCGATGCCATAGGTCTGAGTAATGCCTTTTGCAACAAGGCGAGCTTTATACCGATCAACAGTTCCATCGAGCTTTTGCTTAAGAGTATACACTCATTTAGAGCCCACCGCTTATTTTCCCGTAGGTAAATCAATAAGTTCTCATGGCTGATTTTTCTCCAATGTAGTCATCTCATCCATCATGGGATGCTTCTAGTTCGGGTGTGTTAAGGAAACATCCACCCGAGTAGGGAGAGATATGAAATCCATATTGGCAATAAATGACTTATAGGAAGGAGAAATCGAGTGATATGAAACAAAGTGGTGGATAAGATGAGAAGTACAAAGATGGGTACCTTTCCATAGAGAAGCTGGAAGGTCCGATGCAGAAATGGATCCCAGAGCCACGGATGATGGTGATGGAAGTAATAGTGCATCGGCACTACTCACTTCTGCTGGTGATGAGAAACATGTGGTGGTGCTAGTAACAATATTGCCTGAGAATAAATGTAATCCTATATGTGAGTTGGTTTAGTATTTGGACGGGTAGAATGGCGAGCTGGTAGTGGTGGGGGTGGTAAGAAAGGAGGAGGAGATGAAAGTGTGATAGTTGATGGATGAGATGAAGGTGATGAGGGATCCACCGGTAAAGGGGTAGTAGATGGAGGATCTAAAACGGGTATAAGAGTAACATGAGGAGATGAAGAAAAAATTGAGGACTTTGAAGAGAAGAAATTCAGAGACTCAAAAAAGGAAGCATCAAGGGTGACATAATCGCAGCCAATATTAGGATTAACAAATTTGTAACCCTTTTGGGTGGGAGAATACCCAACAAACATGCATAGAATAGAGCAATGAGACAACTTTGTGCAGGAAGGAGAAAAGTCATGTACGTAAGCAGTGCACCCAAACACCCTAAAAGGGATATCAGTGACATTATGCACTCTCCTGAATAAAGAATAAGAGTTTGAAAATTGAGAGCACAGTGAGGTAGTTGATTGGCCAGGTAGCATGCAGTGAGAACGGCATCCCGCCAATATCATTTGGGAACATGCATTTGAGTAAGGGGACACTAAGTAATATTTAGCAATTGTTGATTTTTCCTCTCAGCTACCCCATTCTGCTAATGAGTGAAAGCACAGGTAGTGTTTGATTCAATGCCATGTTGGTGAAGATAGGTAAGAAAATCAATAAAGAGATATTCTCCGTCATTGTCACAATAGAGCATCTTGATGGTGGCGCTAAATTGATTTATCAACCAAACATGGAAGGACTTAAAATTTTCAAAAACTTTGCTTTTATTTTTAAGGAGATAGATCCATGTCATTTTGGTGGTGGCATCCATAAAAGAAACGAAGTAACAAAACCCCATGGAAGAGGTAACAGGAGAGGGTCCCCACGTATCGGATTGAATGAAATAAAACATAGGGACAAAATATTTATTTAAAACCAAAGCAAAAGATACCCGTCTTTGTTTTGATAAAGCACAAGTACTAAATTGAAATTTTTTAATGTTATGCTAAGAAAATAAAGAGGGAAATAAACTACGTAAAATTGAAAAAGAATGATGGCCATAACGACAATGCCATTGATAAATATTCTCATGATTGATAGAAATGAGATGAGCGGCAGCATAGGGTTAAACACCTCCATCAAATCGGTATAGGCCAGCACTTTCACATCCACCACCAATCATCTTCTACGTTCTGAGATCATGAAACATACAATGAGAATGAATAAATAGGGCAGCACAGTTAAGTTGCTTAGTAAAGGTGCCCACAGAAAGTAAACTAGAAGTAAGACCTGGGACAAGAAGGGTCTTGTCATGAGTCATAGTAGAAGTTAAAGGAATGATACTTGACCCAGTAATAGGGGTAAGGTTCCCATCTGCTAACTTAACAGAACCTTAAGTAGAGCAAGAAGTAAATGAGGAGAAAATGTGAGACATACTGGTCATATGGTCATTGGCCCCCATGTCAATGACCCAGGGCTAGGAAGAGGGAGTAATAATGGATGTACCTTGCACAGCAGAACTGAAAGTAACTGAAGATTTTGAAACAGATAGACCAACCTTCTGAGCGACAAGACTATTATATTCTTCTTGAGAAATTTGAACCATAGAATCAAATAGAGCCCGCTCAGATTCAATAGTAGAAAAATATGCATTATGGCCACCAAACAAGTGTCTCGTTCATGAGAAAAACCTCCACACATTGGAGGTCTACCATGAAGGATCCAGCAGGTATCAACCATATGATTGGTGTGTTCGCAATGAGTGTTGTTCACTCCCCAAGTGCAAGGTTGTGATGTAGTAATAACTCGGTAAGACTGAGTTCAAATCCCAAGGGACTGAAACTGTACGTTATCTAAAACTAACTAGAACTAGAACTAGAATGAGATGAAATCTAAATCAAATAAACTTTAATGAAGAATTGTGAGATTATTATCTAAAACTTAAGATGAATCAGAGATAAGAAACTAGGGATTCAGAGGATCCACTTGTAGAGATCAGGAAGATCTTATGCCAGCTTAAAGAATCATGGAGTTTAACTGAACTTCCGTTGATATAGTTTCAAAGAGATGAAAGGTATATGAATTAGAATGGATTCCATCACCAAACCATGCCCAGGAGACTATGGCAAACAACAGAATTAAACTAATTACCAACCATTCACATGTATGAAGGCTAGGAAGGGTACTGACATCCGACCATGTTCAGGTGACTATGGTGAACAACAGGGTTTCCTGACATCATAAACATAAAGGAGAAAAGGACATGCTCCAAGCCATTGCAAACCCATTGTAATTTCAATCACAACAGACCATTAAAGACAAAACAAAATATGTCATTAATAATCAACTAAAATCAACGTCAATTCATAAATTAAAATTAAATTAAAAACATAAAATAAAATTTCTCATCTCACTACAAGCTTCACCTCTTAGCCCTAGCTAAGAGGTTTAGCCCAACATGAATAGGTTAGATCTCTCAAAACAAAATAAAATAAAAATAAAAATAAAAGAAAAAACAAACTCAACTCTCTCTCTTGCAGACGTCCGACCTGAGCCTTCCTTCCCAGCTCTGAATGAATGCTCTCCACGTCCAAAACCTCCTTATATAGCTGCTGGAGTGGTGAAAATTGGATTTGGAAAGCTATGCATGCCCAACTAAAGCTTTTTCGTAGCCAAGTTCGGTGCCTCAAAAATCGCCACTTTTCTCGCTTAATTTCTAAAGAAATACTGTTGCTTAGGACGTTTTTGGGTCCTCTACATGATAGACGGTTCAGATCTGCCATATGATCAAAGATGGTGGGCCACAACTACCTGAAAAAGTCAGTTTTTACGGATGTGCGAAACCTTTTGCACTCTTTCGCTGTCGTGATCCATGAGCCCCACAAGCATTTTCTAAAAAATCCACCCCGTCCATTGGATTCAGAGCGAAATTTCAGTCAAGAATGGGTGATTTTGAATGTCCATTGACGTGGCCCAGAGAAGAAATCACAAAAAGATTACGTTTGAACATTGCAGGATAGTCTTATTGTGGTCCTTGTATCGCACACATGTGTATGCATGGCTGAAAAATATCACCTAGGTTTTGTAGTATTCACAGCCGTCTACAAGATGGACGGTTTAGATCGTCCGTACGGGACATGAGTGGGGCCCACTATCGACCGCAAAAAAGGACAGTGTTAACGCTGTTAAAAACGCGTTTTCTGCTACTGAAGTCGGTCGGTCAAACCGACTTTAAAATATGCATCCGGTCCGGTACACGACTAGTGTACATGTGCTTTATGCACATGTTATACATGTAGGGTCCAGTGTGATGTTTTTGCGAAATCTGATCCGACCATCTGATTGGTCTCCTCATTTAAGTCGTTGATACCAAATTTGAGGCAATTCCAGATATCAGGTAGGCCTAGAATCGACGGTTTATAGGCTGATCTGTCAGTTGGAGCACTTCGATAGTGATCCGAGAGCTAAAATTTGAAATGTACGGTTAATTTATGGCTCTTATCTCATGTATAAAGTTTCAAACCGATCAGATGGTGGGAACCCTGTGATCTTGCATTCTGGCTAATTTTCGGGCCCATTTAATGCAAACAGTTTGATTTCCTCGGATCCCTGGCGTGTAATTTCTTCAATCTTAGTCCTTCGGAGTCCGTTCCCTACTCCGGTATCCTCGGAGCATTAAATCCATGCTTTTAATACGCTTTTTCAATCAACGCTCTTTATTTCATCATACAACAAAACACAATTAAAACTGGGCGTTAAACGGCATTGTGTTTATAAATCCAGGTAATAAATGGAGTCTGATATGCAATATTTGACCCTCAACACAACCCCCAACCAGCATTTTGCTAGTCCCGAGCAAAATATGCAAAAAAATAAGTTGAGAATTACAGGATAATTTCCTATGAAATCGGGTGAATTTTGAAAAACGAATTAGATACGAGAAATCTAAGATTCATGAATGTTGAAAATTACTTTCTCCCGGACTCAAACACACAGAAAACTTCATAGTCAAGTTCAAAATATTAATCCACTAATTAGAAAATTTCTAAACATTAAGATCCATGAGCGTATAGTGTACTCTCGGCTCATCAACATTAAGATTCAATTCTTTATTCTCAGGATATCATTAGTAATCAACAAAAGAATTCATAATAACCAACGCTTGCCTCAAAGATCATCTTTTGATTTTTCGGTCTCTTTTTTTTCATTAAAAGAATGTCAAGAGGGGAATCAAATTTTCACCTATAGGGAGCAAACCTACAGTGAAACTAGTCACCCAACTCTTTCCAACTGTTAACCGTGGGGAATCGAATCCACACCTATAGGGAGCAAACCCATGGTGAAGATTAATTGCCTAACTTTTTCAATTTTTATACCCTGATGGCAAGATATTTCAGGCTGGTTCCTTTTTGTTTAGTGATTACCAAGTTAATCCTTCGATATGGAACTGAAATCTTAATGTGTAAGCGAGACATGTCCTGAAATCATGATTCAATCAATGTTTAAAACCTCTAATCATGGATTGCTAACTCGGACTCAACTGTGGAATCTATCAGGCAGCTAAATCCAAGAGTCATAAATTACCAACATCACGTATCTCATAATTCTAAATTAGGGATATCTGTCAAAATCACTTCGAATTCATAGGAATGTTCAGAGAAAAGAAGAGAAAAAAAAATTCACATTATTTTTGCTCAAGATTAAGAAAACACTGATTAGGTAACCTAATCTCCCACCCCCACCCTAAAATCTACATTGTCCTCAATGTAAAAGATATAAGCATGCAATGCACATGGGACAGCAAAAGTAAAGTGATGGGAAGATAATACCTGAATAACAAATCGAAAGAGAGACTATCCATGAGATCACAGTATGGAAGCTGGTTAGCATGAGAGAGAAAAAAATAAAAATAACGAAAATAAAATCCTACCTATACCACTTTCGCAGGTGCTCTCGATTGTATTTAGCGTATGCAACAAGCCTTTAAACCCCTAGGTTATCCCTATTGGACGAGTTGTAGTCTCGTGAGGGTTTACAGCAATGTTACCCACAAACATTGAATCGATCATGGAACTTGATCGTGCCATAAGGTTCCTCTTCCGGCCAATATCTTGATAAGTTTCTCAGTAAGTTTCTCAACAGGATCATCCAAAAGCCCTTTTTGCAATAGGCTTGGATGCCCTGGAGCTTGACTTTCCAGAGAAACTTATTTACCTCATTAAAAATTTGTTGTTGATCTGCCTGAGATATCCAAAGTATAAATGATTCACCTGTGTCAGAAAAAGTTTCAAAGTTAATATCCCATGGTGAATCAGAGACTACAGATAGATCAAGTTGAGAAAAATTTTTAGGAAGAGGTGTGGTCTCAACACATTCTGAAGTCTCAGACTTCGGTTCAATTTCCAGCTCCTCCTCCCCTAATAATAAACATTTAGGATCTATGGAAGAAAGGGCTTCAGAGTAAGGGTTCTCTCGGTCAGTGCTGACTGCCAAGATGCTGTCTTGCAAGGCATTCACTATGTCTCTTATCATGGGATCATTTGAATTTGCAAAGTATGTCGAGCAATCATCAAAAGAGTTGGGACATTCTTCTGAGAGTGACTTATTTTCCACCTTAGAGCTCATGATGATCTGCTCAAGGAATCCATCAACCTTGAAAGTGGACGGATGTATGCTCTCTTGCTCCAGCCCTCTACAGACAGATTGAGGGTCAGTATGCGAAGCATTGATATGATCACTCTGTTCATTGAAATTACTCAGAAGAGGCATTGAATCGTCAACATTCAACAGTTCAGATGGTGGCCTCAACTGGGTGGTTTCAAATTTCAGGGTCGTAGCGCGCAACTTGTCCATCTCCCGAATCATATCATCATTTAATTCAGGGGAGTGGTCCAAACATATCTCACAAGAGATAGAAGGGTCAGTTATAAGGAGCTCCCCCACTTTTAGATCAGACATGTCGGATGAGTGAAGTATCTCATTATGACCATTCTCTTCACGTACTTCTTTATCATTGACTTGGACCAAACTTGAGATTAATTCTAGGAGAATTGTGGTTACACATTCAGGATCGTCATCCCAGTACTCATCATATTTTGGTTCAGTGTAGTGCACACTTGGGATGGAATCACTTTCCTCATATTCTTTACCTAGAATGGGTTGAGGTTTGCATAAACTAACATCTTCTTCATCATTAGAATCTAATGTGTCATGTGATTGAAGTGTGTCATCATCATTATATTTAAAAGACACCCATGTATCTTCACCATTCTTTCAAACAGTTATCGAGATCGACTCATCAGGAAATTGAACCACATGCTCATTAACAGAATCCAACTCCTCATTCCAAATTTCAGATTCTTTCAAAAGTGAATGCGGATCACTTTCCTTGCATTGTATTTCTGGATTGGGTCGTGGCTAGGATGACCGAGCCTCCTCTATTCTATCAAGGCACGCATTGAGTACTTTCATTGCTTTTCTGAATTCCGTAAACCACTCCATGTTATGCTGAATTGAATTTTCCTGGATCGTTTCTGGTTGGATCTCAATGTTAGGGTATCCAAGAGGATAATCCTTATAGCATGTTGTTGGTTCATCTTCCCAGCTTTGATGTTTCCACTGGTTATAGTCATACTGATCATACATAGAAGAATATGATGGCTGATAATAATCCTCATTCCCATAATTACGATCGTATACAGCCCTATTAACTAATGGAAGATAACGTTCTAGTCGGTTCTCAATGTCTGTTTGTGATGGAGAAAAATCTTGAGGTATATGTTAAATTCCACAACCCTCGGGCATTTCCCAATATCTCTTATCCATCTCAGCGTATGCACGTACTCACGATTCCATGGTAGAACCCTGACTCTGAGTCTAATCCTAAAACCAAAGAAAAGTCCTATAGAAATATGAAAAGTAAGAGAAGAAGTTAGAAGGATGTTACCAAATAAGAAGTTCCTATGTTAAGATCCTGCAGAAGAAAACAAAACAAGGTAGTTTCTAAAACAGTTAGTCTAAGATTAGAAAATTTCTAAAAATCCTAATAGAGAAAAAATAAAGAAATTAGAAAAGATATCACCAAATTAGAAGTTTCTATCTCAGAATCCAACAAAACAGGAAAGACAAGTTAGTTCTAAAAAAATCAGGAAAATCTAAATCTAAAACTGAAGTTAGTAAAAATCCTAATCTTAAACTAATCCTAAAACTAATTGATTTTAAAAAAATGTAGCCGTCAGTCCCCGGTAACGGCGTCAAAAACTTGTTCACTCCCCAAGTGTAGGGTTGTGATGTAGTAATAACTCGGTAAGACCAAGGTCGAATCCCAAGGGACTAAAACTATACGTTATCTAAAACTAACTAGAACTAGAACTAGATTCAGATGAAATCTAAATCAAATAAACTTTAATGAAGAATTGTGAGATTATTATCTAAAACTTAAGACGAATCAGATATAGGAAACTATGGATTCAGAGGATTCACTTGTAGAGATCAGGGAGATCTTATGCCAACTTAAAGAATCATGGAGTTTAACTGAACTTCCGTTGATATAGTTTCAAAGAGATGAAAGGTATATGAACTAGAATGGATTCCATCACCAAACCATGCCCAGGAGACTATGGCAAACAACAGAATTAAACTAATTACCAACCATTCACATGTATAAAGGCTAGGAAGGGTACTGACATCCGACCATGCCCAGGTGACTATGGTGAACAACAGGGCTTCCTGACATCATAAAATAAAGGAGAAAAGGACATGCTCCAAGCCATTGCAGACCCATTGTAATTTCAGTCACAACAGATCATTAAAGACTAAACAAAACATGCCATTAATAATCAACTAAACTCAACGTCAATTCATGAATTAAAATTAAATTATAAACATAAAATAAAATCTCCCATCTCACTACAAGCTTCACCTCTTAGCCCTAGCTAAGAGGTTTAGCCCAACATGAATAGGCTAGATCTCTTAAAACAAAATAAAATAAAAATAAAAATAAAAGAAAAAATAAATTCAACTCTCTCTCTTGCAGACGTCCGACCTAAGCCTTCCTTCTTAGCTCTGAATGAATGCTCTCCACATCTAAAACCTCCTTATATAGCTGCTGGAGTGGTGAAAATCGGATTTGGAAAGCTATGCATGCCCAACTAAAGCTTTTTCGCAGCCAAGTTCGGTGCCTCAAAAATCGTCACTTTTATCGCTTAATTTCCAAAGAAATACTGTCTTTTAGGACGTTTTTGGGTCCTCTACATGATAGACAGTTCAGATCTGCCATATGATCAAAGATGGTGGGCCACAACAGCCTGAAAAAGTCAGTTTTTGTGGATGTGCGAAACCTTTCACACTCTTTCGCTGTCGTGATCTGTGGGCCCCACAGAAGCATTTTCTAAAAAATTCACCCCGTCCATTGGATTCAGAGCGAAATTTCAGTTAAGAATGGGTGGTTTTGAATGTCCATTGACGTGACCCAGAGAAAAAATCACAAAAAGATCACGTTTGAACGTTGCAGGGCAGTCCTATTGTGGTCCTTGTATCGCACACATGTGTATGCATGGCTGAAAAATATCACCTAGGTTTTGTAGTATTCACAGCCGTCTACAAGATGGACGGTTTAGATCGTCCGTACGGGACATGAGTGGGGCCCACTATCGATCGCAAAAACGGAGAGCATTAACGCTGTTGAAAACGTGTTTTCTGCTGCTGAAGTTGGTCGGTCAAACCGACTTTAAAATATGCATCCGGTCCGGTACACGGCTAGTGTACATGTGCTTTATGCACATGTTATACATGTAGGGTCCAATATGATGTTTTTGCAAAATCTGATCCGACCATCTGATTGGTCTCCTCATTTAAGTCGTTGATACCAAATTCGAGGCAATTCCAGATATCAGGTGGGCCCAGAATCGATGGTTTATAGGCTGATCTGTCAGTTGGAGCACTTTTATAGTGATCTAAGAGCTAAAATTTGAAATGTACGGTTAATTTATGGCCCTTATCTCATGTATAAAGTTTCGAACCGATCAGATGGTGGGAACCCTGTGATCTTGCATTCTGGCTAATTTTCGGGCCCATTCAATGCAAACAACTTGATTTTCTCGGATCCCTAGCGTGTAATTTCTTCAATCTTAGTCCTTTAGAGTCTGTTCCCTACTCTGGTATCCTCGGAGCATTAAATCCATACTTTTAATACGCATTTTCAATCAACGCTCTTTATTTCATCCTGCAACAAAACATAATTAAAACTGGGCGTTAAACGGCATTGTGTTCATAAATCCAGGTAATAAATGGGGTCTGATATGCAATATTTGACCCTCAACAAGTGTAAAAAAGAGAATTGTGACCAGGACCACAGACTCCAGAACCATGTCCTCGATCAACAGAAGTATGGACATCAGCCTGTAAGGCAGACTGAGTGATTGAGATGGATGCAGTCAAAACTTGCTCTGTCTTCTCTTCTCTGGCTAGAATAGCATACGCCTGATTTAATGTCATGGACTTAGCATTATGGATAATTTGTTGTCTGAGTGTGTCATATTCATCATTCAGACTGTCTAAAAACTTGAAGATCTATCGTCGCTCTTGCCATTTCAAGAACCACATCGCGAATATAATAAGTATCCTCTTCATCATGGTAGGTGAGTTCCTCCCATTAACTGCGAACTTTGGCATAATACTTCGTGAGGCTCTTGTCATTTTGTTGGAGAGATGCAATCTCCTTCTCCAACTTGAAGATGCGGACCATGTTGTGTGCATCGTTATAAAGTTCGTGGATAGTGTCCAAAATTTCTTTTGTCGTCTTTAAGAAGAGAAGGCCACTCCAGACATTGTCGTCCATGGAGTTCCATAGCCATGACATGACAATCATGTCATCTTATTCCCAATCTGCCTATTTTGGATCTCCATCATTAGGACGAGGAAGGGTTATAGTGATGTGGTCGAGTTTACGTTTGCTGCTAATAAAGATATGGACAGCCTGTTGCCATTGTAGAAAGTTAGGACCAGTGAGAGGAGATGATGCAATCTTTAGACCTGGATTCCCATAGTGTTTGAGATCAACATCAAGAGGAGATGAAGTAGAATCATTGGAGTCCTTCAATGGAGTCATGAGGAAAAAAAAATGGACAAAGAGTCAAGGGAGAAGAAGTTAAAGAAAAAAAAATTATTTTTCTTTTTTTAAAAAAAGAACCACCATGTTGGCCGTATAAGGGACGACCAACTAAACTATAAAAAGCACAAAATAAAAAAAAAATAAAAAGAAAGGTTGTGAAGGTAGGTGGTGGTGGTCATGAGAGGTTGAGAGATTAGGGTTTCGGAAGCAAGGGATTGAAATTGCTCATATTCCATGTTGATATTTCGAATGAGGAGAGAAAAAATAGAATTGAGTAATGCCCTCAATCTCTATATTATTTATACTAAAATACTGTTGCACAGCACACCAACAATGCAGTGAACCGAGATCCAATCTCCGATCTCACCCACAAACGATAAACAAGAAGAAATATAAACTAGAAACAGATCAAAGTAATCCAAACAAAGCACAAGACAAGACATACATGGAAAAACCCCAAACTAGGGTAAAAAACCACAGATGCAAACTTCCGCTATGAAGAAAAATAAATATTACAAGGTAAAATACTAACCTTTTCCTTGGAAGTATAGAGAAAACACTTTTCCTACACCTTAGAATTATTTTTCAATACCCTAGAAAAGTTCTAGAGACACCTATATATAGTTTAGGCAACTTTCCTTCCGCACCCTTACGAAAGCCAACTCAAAAATCCACAGTTCGCGTCAAATTCGAAAACGAATCTGCGTAACTTAACCTGGTCAAGCAGGCTGCACAACCGGTCGAGTGGACCCCTCGACCAGTCGAGCATGGCCCACGACCGGTCGAGCACCTCGAAATTCAAAATTTGATGCTCACAAGACTTTGAGTTGAGGCAGTCCACGACTGGTCGTGTCGGCTGCAAGACTGGTCGAGCAGGGGCTATGACTGGTTGAGCGGCCCCCAGATGTGGCTCCACATCTCAATAATCTCCCACTTGGAGATACATCACCATAAACCTTCGTCTTCTACGTCCGGAATGTACCACCTCCCCGTCTTCAAGCCTGAAGACCAATTAGAACTGAACAGAGCTTTAGCTTCTCCCATGTGACCGCCTTGATTAGTATATCCGTAAAATTCTCACTTGTATGAATTTTCTCTAAAGCAATCGATCCATCTTCCAGTAACGAACGTATGAAGTGATATCTGATGGAAATGTGCTTAGTCCTTGAATGAAAGGCTAAATTCTTAGCTAAGTGTATTGCACTTTAACTGTCATTGTACAGCTTGCAATCTGCTTGCTTATTACCCAACTCTTCCATGAAACCTTGCATCCACACCATTTTCTTGTATGTTTCTATAGTCACGACATATTCTGCTTTTGTCATATTGATAAATATTATCTTCTGTAACTGAGAGACCCAATTGACTGCAGTATTACCTAGAGTAAAGACATAACCTGTAGTGCTTCTTATGCTGTCGATATCTCCTGCTAAATCTGAATTCATGTAGCCTCGTAATTTAATTTTCAATCCACCATAATACAGCCTTATATCCTTAGTACCTACCAAGTATCTAAAGATTCACTTCACAGCTTTTCAATGTTCCTTCTCGGGTTTTTTCATGAACCTACTAACAACTCTCACTGCTTGAGTAATGTCTGGCCTCGTGCTCACTACAGCATACATGAGACTCCCAATAACTGACGCGTATGGGACTTTAGCCATATAGTCTTGTTTCTCCTACATCTTTGCACCTTGCTCCTTAAATAGCTTGAAGTGGTTGGCTAATAGAGTGATAACTGGATTAGCACCTCCCATATTAAATCGATCAAGTACCTTCGCTATGTAATGTACTTGTGATAAAACCAGTTTCTTGTTTCCCCTATCACGCTTTATCCTCATGCCTAGGATTTGTTTTACAGTTCCTAAATCCTTCATGGCGAATTCTCTAGACAGATGTCTTTTGAGATCTGAGATGTCTTTCATGTTTGAACCAGCCACAAGCATATCATCAACATACAGAAGAAAGATAATGTATAACGTATCAAACTTCTTCAAATAACAATAATGGTTTGTATGACTTCTCCTAAAACTATTTTTCGATATGAAACTGTCGAACTTTTTATACCACTGCCTTGGAGCCTGCTTCAGGCCATATAAACTCTTCTTCAATGTACATACCTTGTTCTCTTTTCCTGGTGCCACGTATCCTGTTGGGTGTTGCATGTATATATCTTCCTCAAGGTCCCTATGAAGAAAGGTTTTCTTAACATCTACCTGCTCTAGATATAAGTCCTCTGTAGCCACTATACTCAAGATCATGCGAATCATAGAAATTTTCACCACAGATGAAAATATTTCAGTAAAATCGATACATGCCTCTTGTTGAAACCCTTTCACAACCAGTCTAGTCTTGTACCATTTCAAACCATCGTGCTCCTTCTTCAGTCTGTAAACTCACTTGTTATGAAGAGCTTTCTTACCCTTGGGTAGAGTGACTAGCTCGCATGTACGATTAGACTTAAGAGAGTCCATCTCATCATCCATAGCCTGCTCCCACTTAACCCGTGCATCCAACTACAATGCCTCTTCAAAACACTTTGTTTCACCATTATCTGTCAGCAGTAGATAATGTAATGAGGGTGAGTATCGGACCGTGGGTCTTCTATCCTGAGTAAACCTCCTCACAATCGATGTCTATGGCTCTGCCTCATAATGCTCCTGTGCATGATCATCCTGTGGCGTTGTAACACCCGTGTCCCGTAACTCTTCCAACTATACGAATTCCTTTTCCTCAGCCTTATTTTCCTACACATTGTCCTTATACATCACTTTTTCATTGAAGACTACGTCCTTGCTTCTGATGATTTTTCTATTTTCTCCATCCTAAAACCTGTAGCCAAAATCATGCTACCCATAGCCTATAAACGTGCACCTCCTGAACTTTGCATCCAGCTAGTTTCTGTGCTCTGCATCAATATGAACATATGAAATGTAACCGAACACTCTGAGATGTGTAAGGTTCATTTCTTTTCCAGTCCACGTTTCTTCTGGTAGCCCACCATCCAATGGTGCTAAGAGACTTCTATTGATGAGATATGCGGTAGTATTCACAGCATCTGCCTAAAAGGTCTTGGGCAACCCTTCATGTAACCTCATACTCCTGGCATGCTTAAGGATGGTCCTATTGATGCGCTCAGCCACACCATTCTACCGCGGAGAATGGTGTGGCTTGTGAAGAAGTCCATCTTCACAGTGTCATTTATAGGTGGTCTGTGTCACAAGACTTTGAGTCGAGCGCAGAATGATGGCTCGACAGAGGCAAGTATCTTGGTTTTATAACCACAAACTTCCAATATCCAAAGTGAAGGCCCCTCTGAGGTCGGCACTGTTGTCGGGGTCTCAGCCCTCGAAGCAGCAGAAGACCGCTGCAAAGGCCAAAGAGCCGACTGCACCGTCTTCTCCCGTCTCGGCTGCCCCACAGGTCATCGTACTTTTCAACCCTGACGAGAGGGCGGAAGAAGCGGAGCCGAGTCTTCGCCTATCTCTCAGTCGGCTCCCGAGCCAGGACCCGTAGCAGAAGAGGTCCCGAGGCTGAAAGAGGTCACAAGTGGAGAATCCTCGAGAGGGGAGATGACTCAACAGGAATCTCCCTTCTCCAAGGTTATCTCGGGGGTGATCCCTTGGGCCTTCGCTCAAGGGAGCGAGAGAGATTTTACAAGCTTCTACAACGCGCCGACTTTGTAGACCCTAGGGCATACGGCGAGGCTCCTTTTCGAGGTTAAGCTCTTCCTTTTCTCTTTTCTGTTACTCCCAACTGAATCCTTGCTTACAGCTTGTTATCTTTCGTTCGCAGTTGGCCCCTGCATCGTTAAGGCCTGCTCAGAGCTATCTGCTGCTCAAAAACCCACGGCCGAGACAGAGACAGCGAAGAGAATCGCGGCCGAGGCAGAGGGACGCAGGGAGATAGCCGAAGGTCATATCGGCATTATGACTAACGACCTATCAATTGCCAGGAAGGCGGTCGAGGACGCAAGGATGGTTCTTAAAGGAACCAGAGCCGATAATGCCCATCTGACCTCACTCCTAAAGGAGGCTGAGGAAAGGCATCAGTATCTTCTTCAAGTCCATAGTGCGTGTGAGAGCATTCTCGCTCGGGCGAAGGCCAACGCTGCAGCCCTTATCTAAGAAGCTCAAGAGGAGGCTCGGCGAGCCAAGGAGGCTGAAGAACGAGTCGTGGATGCCTTCCTTGAATCCTCAGAGTTCGAGGAGGAAAGGGACCGCCTTTATCAAGGTGGTTACAGGGCTTGTGTCTTGAAGATGAAGGCCGCCTTCCCCGACCTTGATCTGTCTGCATTCGAACCCGATAGTCCGGGGGCTGAGGCTGCTGGTGTCGATGCTGCTGACGGAGAAGCTCCTACCGCGGAGACCGCTGTGGACGAGGCTGGTCCTTCGGGCACCCTATAAGGGGTAGTTCCCGATTGAGAGGGGCATCTACTCTGTCGGAGATTGTGTCATTTAAAAAAAAAAAAAAAATTCACATTGGATGTAACCCAACGTTAAGTACTTAGAAAAAATGGAACTTTAGTTTTATTGAGTAGACTTCAATTACATCTCTCTTCCATTGTTCTTCAGCATTTTCTATTCTGTCTTACGGATAATAGGTCTTAAGATGTTCTGCATTCCAAGGGTGAGGCAACAGTTGCCCATTAAGGTCTTCCAGCCGATACATTCCTGGCCAGATGGTGCTCAAGACGACATAGGGGCCTTTCCAATTAGGTCCCAATGTGCCCGCCCCAACTTCTTTTGTGTTTGGAAACGTCTTTCGGAGGACCATATCCCCGGCTCGGAATCATCTGACTTTGACTCTGCGGTTATAAAACCGAGATACATGCCTCTGTCGAGCCATCATTCTCAATCGAGCTTTTTCTCTTTTCTCTTCCAACAAATAGAGCCCGAGCGAAAGGAGTTCGCTATTCTCTTGTTCGTTGAACGTGTTGACTCGGGCCAAGCTAATACCGATCTCAACTGGGACAACTGCTTCTGAGCCATAATAAAGGGAGAAGGGAGTTTCTCTCGTGGCAGTTCGTGCTGTAATGCGATAAGCCCACAATATATTTGGAAGTTCCTCGGCCCATGCTCCCTTTGCTTCATCGAGCTTCGTTCGGAGATGCTGCTTTATAATTTTGTTAACAGCCTCGACCTGTCCATTCGTCTGAGGATGATGAGGTGAGGCGTACACATTTTGGATCCCAAGATTGTTGCACATCTCGCAGAATTATTTATTATCGAACTGCTTTCCATTATCGGTAATGATAGTCTGAGGTATTTTATACTTATACTAAAAGCACACTTGCTAGGATTCAACTTACACCAAAAGCTAGAATACAAACTTCCCTGGCCTGTACTTCTTAAGGCATGGAGAGGCAAAGCTGAGCACAGGGAATCGGTCTTGAAAGTTGCCGCTGCAGCCCGAACGCCTTCATCTCGCTAGTCTAGACTCATTCGTCTCAGGTAACTTGTCCCGCTCTATTTCATTCTCTCGATTCCCCGTCTAACCCATCTTCATTCATCTTTTCAGACCTTCCAAAGGCTCGCCCTTATCTCAGGTCGGCTTCCGTTAGCATGGCCGAGTCTCGCCCATCCTTGAAGCCAATATCCAAAGTGAAGGCCCCTCCGAGGTCGGCACTGTCGTCGAGGTCTCGGCTCTTGAAGCAGCAGAAGACCGCTGCAAAGGCCAAGGAGCTGACTGTCTCTGTCTCGGCCGCGAGTTTTTGAGCAGCAGACAGGTCTGAGCAGGCCTTAACGACGTAGGGAGCCAACTGCGAACGAAAGATAACAAGCTATAAGCAAGGATTCAGTCGGGAGTAATAAAAAAGAGAAAAGGAAGAGCTTTACCTTGAAAAGGACCTCGTCGTATGCCCTAGGGTCTGCAGAGTCGGCGCGTTGTTTGGCAAACTGGATAAGATCAATAATGCCCTAACCTCATCATTAAAAATAATGTCAACAGATTCTAACTGGCTCGTGACTGTATTGAACTCGTTTAGATGTTCAACCACACTCCCACCATCAAACATCTTTATGTTGAATAGCTGTTTCATAAGATGAATCTTGTTGGACGTTGAGAATTTTTCATACATGGTGGCTAGGGCTTCCATTAATTCTTTCATGGTTTTCACTTTAGATATATTGAAAGCGACGCTCTTAGACAAAGAGAGTCGGATCGTTCCTAAAGCCTTCTTATCTAGTAAAAATCATTCATCATCTGTCATCTTTTCTGATTTCTTCTCTTTTCCTCCTAGAGAAATATAAAGGTCCTTCTAATATAAATAATCTTGTACCTGCATCTTCCAGAAGGCAAGGTTTGAACCATCAAACTTCTCGATTCTAGTTTTTTCTTTTTCCGTCATCGCTCTCAATATAACTAAACTAATAGCTTTGATACCAGTTGTTGCGCAGCACGCCAACAACGCAGTGAACCGAGATCCAATCTCTGGTCTCATCCACAAATGATAAACAAGAAGAAATATAAACTAGAAATAGATGAAAGCAATCCAAACAAACCACAAGACAAGAAGAAAAATGAAGATTATAAGGCAAAATATTAACCTCTCCCTTGGAAGTACAGAGAAAATCCTTTGCCTACACCTTAAAATTATTTCCTAATACCCCAGAACAGCCCTATGAATACCTATATATAGTTTAGGCAACTTCCTTCTGCACCCTTGTGCAAGCCGACTCAAAAATCCGCAGTCCACATTAAATTCAGAAACGAGTCTATGTAACTTCGATCAAGCAGGCTGCACGACCGGTCGAGCACGGGTCATGACCGGTCGAGCACCTCGAAACCCAAAAATTGATGTTCACTGGACTTTGAGTCGAGCCAGTCCACGACTGGTCATGTGGGCTGCATGACTGGTCGAGCAGGGACCACAACCGGCCGAGTGGCCCCAGATGTGGCTCCACATCTCAACAAATACAACCCTTAGTTAAGAAGAAAATAAACTAAGATAAGAAATTCTAATAAAGGAGATGAGAGATAAGGAGATAATGATAAGATATGCGGAGAAATAAGGAGATAAGGACGAGTTATGTGGAGAGATAAAGACGAGCTACGTCCCTGATGAATAATGCGTTCCCTTGACCACCGTTTCTTCTTCAATAAATTACACATGTAAAAGTAGGTAAAGTAATTTATAATTATTACATTTTTGCATTATAAACCTATCATTTTTATAGTGATTTTGGTATGAAATAAACAATGCAGAAAAATCATTATTATAATAAAAATAAATGATGTCACAATATGGTTACAAGAGTAAATAATCATTAACCATTTACACCCATAACGTGCTGCAATTGGAAGGAAAGCGATTGCTTGTGTCACTGGGGACAGAGATATATATTGCCTGAGGCCATGTTGGGCCATAAAGACGTCGGTCACGAATCCAACCATAACAGGACAAGTCTAAAAATCAAGCAAATCCAAAACCTAAATGAGCCATACTACATGACAATGGAAATTGAAATGTAGGTGGGTGACAGAAGTTTTGGATCAGGAACATATTTGTGGCCACAGTTTATCTGAGTGGTAATAACCCTGTAAACCATTTGGACGCCATATGAACATCATGGTCAGCACCAAGATGGTTTCAACTGTGAATGTTTCTATTCCCATCGATATGTTTGGTGTGGCCCACTGGAGTTTTAGATCTGCCTGTTTTTTAGATTCCTACCTTGTTTTGGTCTTTGAAAATAGATGAACCGGGTGGATTTGTTACAGACATCACTACAGGCCCCACAGCCCAAGGTACATGTTTTTCTCCATGCCCAGGGTCACTGGTTATGATTGTTGACAAGAAGAAGAAAAGGGCGACCAAAAACCGACAAAACTTTCTTTCTTCGCCCTTTAGGAACGAGAGAAAGACGTCCACTCAAAAATCCTTTCCACGCTTTGCCGTATATCTTATTACTCGTGCACTTAAATACCATATATGTAGATATATGCACAGTATATTACGTTTGCAACTCAAAAACATCCAAATCTTCCGAGGTACCACGGATGGGACATGGCCCAGTAGTTACTCCAATTGGATGATCCAAACCATCCAATCAGGCTATGGGAGCTGATGACTCTAAATAGAAACTGCCAGCCGTCCAAATTTAACTTGAGTAAAATAAGGGTTTTGATCATTCTATGAATTTTATACCGGGGCCATGCCTTGTTGATCAGATAACCAAAGATTTGGATGGTCTGGATTTAGATGCATGTGTATAGAGAAGTTGTGCCGGAACATTTATTTATAAAACGTTGTGAGACTATGGTATCATTATTTACCATGGATAACGTGGGAATAAATGAAAGGCTGACATTGGTTAAATTTTTAGTGTGGGACCCTAATCGTGACCGTGCACCTAAAGTGGGCCACATGACATTCAAGTGCTGGGCCCGGCACCCATGATGCCAAGAAGCTGAGCTGAAGTGTCAGCGTACCGAACAAAGGCATGGGGCATGCCTACAAATCCAATCGCTATCCACACGCAGAAGTTATCTCCAACGGGAGAATGTAGATAATGTATGCGGTGAAAGCTTTTCCAAATGGGAGAGGATTGCATGTGACCACGGGCACAAAGATGTTCCTCTGATTGGGGGCCCACAGAGATGTCCATGATGAATCCACTCCGTCCATCAGTTTTGCAAGACCAATATGTTTGATGACGGTCCATCTGCAAATAACCTTCAATCTATCATGCTTGTGCCTAATCCAACCCTTCCAATAGATTGACTCAACCATGGAGATCGTTTAGTTCGAAATTAGCCCTATCCACTCATTAAGTCGGCCACACCATGAGAAGTGATGCTTAGCTATTGGTAAAAAACAAAATTTACGGTAGGCCACTTGATGCTTTTTGCATATCATAGTCCTTATGATGGAGCCAACCAAATCGACATTTGGATGTAACATTAATGTGAAAGATTGGAAGTTATCCACGGAGTAGACAATAAACAATTAATGGTCCGACAGGATGGACCCTACAAATGAGGCATGAATAACATTAAAATGATTTGAGTTGGGCCAAGTTCTACCTTACGTTTGTCTAGTTTTGGTCGAGTTAACCGAGTCTCTCTCTCTCTCTCTCTCCATCTCTCTTCTTCTTTATTTTTTTAAAATTTTATTTTTACACGTTTTTTTTTTTACACACGCACATACCCCCACACACTCACACCGTATTGGGCTTTCGCCACCTATGCATACTTAAACCCATGACCGGGTGTTGAAACTCCCGAGCAAGAGCTAGGGTCTTTTTTTTTCTTTTCTTCTTAAATACACATCCGTACTCACACCATAGTCAGATTAGGGCTATAAATGATTGGGTTTGAACTAGGTTTAGCTAAAACCAAACTCACCTATTTACTAAATGATTATAAGTTTAAATTTTAGACATATATCCTTTTACTAAATGGACATATGCAGATCAAGTCTAAGTCAACTCATTAGACTTATATATAAATGGGTTTGGATGAATTTAATAAAGGAAGATCCACCAAACCTGTAGCATTTAACAAATGGGTCGAGCCTGATCAGGTTTTAATGAGTTGGGTCTGGTCCCTCATGGGGCTGTTGGTATACAACCCTAAGTGAAATTTCACCACCTATGGAAACTCGACTCAAAACCTGATGTTGAAACTCGGGAGAGTCTACCACCTACCGAGTGAAGGGCTCGAAACCAGACAAATTAATTGATTACCGAAATCCCACTTGGACAGCAGGTGGGCCTCAGAATAAAGACCACTTGAAATGTTGAGTTGGATCTGACAGGTTGCTGACTCAGTGAAAGATGCCTCGTTTCCACACCGATTCTTTCAGGGTGGCAAACAGTGGAGTGACAACTGACAGTGGGTGTACTAACAAGATAACCCGAAAAACCAAAAAAACAGAAGAAGTGGAGTCCCTGTGCAACCAGTGGAGTCCACAACACCCGTCTTCCATACATAAGATTTAATACTAAATTATAGATAAATATCCAAAAAATAAAATATATTTAATATTCAAGTGGGCTACACCACATGGAACAATGAAGAATGGGCTGATGACATATGTTTGAATGTAAGACCACCATGGTGTTTATTTTTCATCAAACCCGTTAATCAGGTGTGACTCACGAGGATGAAGAAAATGTAGAAGTCGGCTTAAAAATAAAATCTCAGCCAGGCCACATTTCACCAACTTAGTGGTTTTGGGAATATTTTTTCGCTCTTCCTATTGGTGTGGCTCGTATTAGTGTCTAATAGAGCTTTTATTTTGTAGACACCGTTCAAACAGTTTTTCTCACCTGATAGACGGGTTATATTTCACATATGCAACATGGTGGATCCCACCTTGCTTGACCAAGTGCTGCCTAAAACCGATGTACGCAGACGACTCTGGTCCTCTCATTGACACCAGCTACCTGGACGTGACTTGTGTACGGACATCTACAGGCAGGGCAGTGCCCAATTCCCATCCAATCCGCCTCAGCATGTCACGCCAGGCGAACACGTGAACCATGGGTTTTCATTGCTGAGAGCGGATCAGGTGTGGGAGGTGTTACTTTGGGCAGGATGCAGATTAGCAAGTTCCTGCGTTGGAATACTTTGTGGGGCCCAAAGTGATGTTTGTGAGA
Organism: Magnolia kwangsiensis; assembly: GCA_037074715.1. Lineage (NCBI taxonomy): Eukaryota > Viridiplantae > Streptophyta > Magnoliopsida > Magnoliales > Magnoliaceae > Magnolia > Magnolia kwangsiensis. Next base: position 124,452,229 of record CM073578.1, on the reverse strand, counting down.
AATCCACACCGTCCATCCGTTGTGGGAGCTTTTTAGGACATGAGACAAAAAAATGGTGGATCCAAGACTTAAGTGGGTTGGACAAGAGGAAACGGTGTAAATTCGGTGACCACCGTTTGAAACTTTCGTATGCCCACAAAGTTTCATATAAGGTAAAGTTTTGGGTGTTTTCACTACTTCATCCAAGTGGGAATGACCTTATAAACGTTTCGATGGTATATACACATCAAAAAAGATCGTAGGAAGATTTCAATGGTAGGAAACTCTTTCCCCGATTTTTCCTATCATCAGGACCACTTGATTCTTAGATCCACCTTATGTTTTTCTCGCATGTTCTAAGATGAGCTCGCATAATGGAAGGACGGTGTGGATTTCTCAAAAATATTACTGTGAACCTCACCTAGCATCTCAGTAAAAATCTACATCCCCACTTGTCTGACTCATTCAGATCCAACTCAATCCAAATAAAATGGGTGAGTCCATCTAAACCAAGTAGACTTGTTCAATTTGAACTCAAATGAGTCAAGTTCGAATCACCTAGTAGTTTGACTCAACTCGATTTGAAATTTAACTTAGTACTAACTTGACTTGAAATCCAAATTGGTACTAACTTGACTCGTACACATAATAAAAAAATACTTAAAATTTACATTTCATATCTGAGATGTCGTGTAGCTGACGGAGTGGCTACAATTTTGGCAAGCGCGCTTAGATTTTGAGTTGTGATTTCAGCCTATGAATACCAGTTGTGACCGGTTCGGATTAGTCCAGGCTAGCTAGAACCTAACTGAGATTGGGTCAGGCATGCTGGACTCAGTACCGAGATGGTTCGAGTTCGGGTCAGGTTTATTTTAAAATCAGATCTAGTCGGGTCAACCTTAACTCGGTGTGACTCAACTCAATTGCTAACCCTATCGCAGGGCACACCTTAATGTACATATTATATATCCATACCGTTGATTAGTGTTTTCATATCATTTTAGGGCATGGTCCGAAAGATGAAATACTAGTCGTTGAATGCCCACCATTAAAAACTTTGTAACGCCCAGTACAATGATTATTTGCTATCCAACATGTTGATAGACTCACATGGACCCGAATGAATGAAAAACCCAAATATCAGCTTATTTTGTGACCCATTGAGCTTTCTTCAAAGAATTTGAAGGAATCTAGTCCATATTTATTATATTCCCACTATAGTCAATCTTAGGTGAATTGGTCACTCCTCCCTACCTTAAACCCAACTTCTTATTTTGATAACACTCATATTACTAATAGGTCAAAGAAATATATTGAGAACCTTTATTTCTAATGTGACCAATGCAATTCGTGCCTTCATTATTGCATTGGAATAACAAAAGTAGGCCATATAATGGATGATCCACATAGAAGGTGCGCCCCACATAATGAATGATGGATATCAAAAGCGGGCCCCACAGGACAATCCACTTCGAAGGTAGGGCCCACAATATGGACACATCAAACGTAACTCCACATGATAGATGATGGGTAGTGAACATTTAGGGGGCCCACATAAAGGATAATTAGCATTGATAGTGGGCCTCACATGATGGATGATATACATCAAGGTGGGCCCCTAATGATGAATGGTCCACATCCAAGATAGGCCTTATATGATGGACAACTCACTTTGAAGGTTTGGCTCACACAATGGATGGTCCATATCAGAGGTGGACTCCATATGATGGTTGATCCACATCTAATGTACGACGTAATGGATGACCAAATATCTTAAAATATGAAGATTGTAGTCATTTATTTTTTTGTCATTTGGGGTATGATTCATCTATAGTAAGATCCAACAAAACAACCATTTGGATTGCTCTTATAATAGAGTTGTTTTAACCCTTAAAAATAACGTCAAAATTTTTTTAAAAAAAAACTCTTATTTGAAGATTTTATCAAACATTCTAATTTAAATAAGAGCTTTTTTAAGACTTGAAAAAGTGATTTTATTGAACCGACTTATTTAAAGAAACGAAAAGAGCATATTGAAGTAGATCTTACTAAAAATGTTCTTATTGAATCAAAGTAGAGATGCCAAACGAGCCTAATTCAATAAGCATCGAATAATATACACGTTAATTATTACAAGTATTTGCAATTGATACATGCATTAGTCAATATTGTTCAATAATTAAATTAAAAAAGAAAAAAGAAAGACTAAACAAATATATTTTTTTTATTAATCTTTTGAAAGAAAATTTCCACAATTTTTTACAAAATCCGTTCCCTTCTTTAAAATAATAATAATAATCTACATTGCTCTCATTAATTTATCTCAACAATAGGATTATAATACAGATATCTTTTAGTGGAATAAGGTGCAACTGTTGCCATTACTAGATTTCTAACATTGCTTCTTTTTTTTTATTACACAAAACTCTCTTAAGTGAAGAACAAAGGTTACAACTTACAACATGGCTTTTAGACTCAGATAGACTCGTTGTCTAGAGTCGAGTCGCAGCTGGCCTGAGTCGGGTGGTGTATCAGCCGGAGTAATTAACCCGAGTCGCCCCTGGGCGACTTGTGGTATCCGGATCTAGTATTACCATTTCCAAGTCGAATCGGACGAGTCGTGCATTACAATGACAAGATACAATTTACTAATCTATCTATCGACTCATAGGAAGAACCCCCTTTTCTTAAACAACTGTCAGCCTTTTCTTTCAGTTTCCTTATCCTTTTCCTCATCTCTTCTCCTTCCTTCTCCACCATTAATCTTCTTATGGCCCACTCTATCTTCCCTCTCTCAAGCCCATTCTCTAGTTGAACACCCACCTTCAATACATGGCTTACAAGCCTAGCATTCACCTTTTGATCACCAAAACAAGGCCAACATAGCATAGGCACCCCTTCACATATACTCTCCACCGTTGAATTCCAGCCATTATGTGTCCAAAAACATCCCACACTAGGGTGGGCCAGTACCTCTTGCTGTGGGGCCCACTTCACCACCAAGCCCCTCCCACGTGTCTCCTCTTCGAACCCATCTGGCATTTCAGCCCTCACTGACCCATGGACCAATCCGGATCGAACCACCCACAAGAAGGGCTGACCACTATTGGCTAGGCCCCATGCAATCTCCTCTACCTCTTTTTTCTCCATGGAAGCTAAGCTCCCAAAGCTGACATAGATGACGGACCCTGCTGCCTGCTTATCCAACCAGATCATGCAGCTCTGATCATGTGCTAGCAAACTGCTGGACGATCCTGATGAGTACTTATGAAGTGGGCCTATCGGAAAGAACGGTATCGGGAAGTCTTGACGGATTTTCGCCAACGCGGTTTCTTCAATGTGGTCGAAGGAGTTGTAGATGAGCCCTGAAGAGTTCCTTGTTTCGTTGTTCATGTGGGCCACCAACTGGTACAATGTGTCCGAATTGTCTGTGCTGAAGATCGGTAGATCTTTGATCCGAAGCGGTGGGAGCTCGGACACTGGCGTCTCAGACTGAGGATCTGGTAAGAAAATTCAGTTGTAATGAAAGAGATGAACGGTCAAGATTGGCTACGAATGTACGATATCAATTCTAACACGTGGGACCGCTGTAAATGGACCATGGACCAGAGACACGTGTAAGTAAAAAAATAACTGTCCATTGGATGGACTCCAAGAACAAAACTCAGTGGTCCATTCGTCGGGTGGGTTACGCATGTATGTATGAGTATGAACCACTTGTCATTTTCTTTAGGGTTATTTCTTTAAAACCGCCTAGCTTTAGGGTTATTTATCAAACAATGCTTACTTTTAAAATATTTAGAATAATCTGACTACGCTTTTTTTTAACCATTTTCTATATAACCAGCTGGCATCATATTTGAAAGTATTTTATAAAAGCCTAAAATATCCTATATTTAAAACTAAACTATGGCAAAGAGAAGGGCTATTGTGTTTAGTGCTCTAAAGCTAGGTAGGGCTTACTATGTTATGTGACAAATCCACCCTATTCATATGTTTTGCAGCTCATTTTATGACATGACCCTAAAAGTGATGTAGATTCAAAGCTTAAGTGGGCTACATGAAAGAAAAAAGTGGAGGCTGAATGCGCACCATTGAAACATTCATGGGGCCACGAAATCTTTGAGTTGGGCTAATATTATTATTTTTTATTCATCAAGGGGAATCAACAGTTGGGCTGCTTTCTTAATAGTTTGGTTTACATATAAATAACATGGTGAAGCCCACAAAGGATTGAAAGGTAGGAAGCCCTTTTCACCATTTCAAGTCATATAACCCACTTGAGTTTGAGATTTGCACGAGCCCCAAACAATTGAATACAATTGTGAAACGGAAACACCTTGGGGCAAAATTGACTTTCCCAGCTGTTGACAGTACTTTTCCGCTGTTAAAGTCAAATAATAACTTTTCTCAACATATTTTAAAATAATAAGTAGATTATTTTAAATATTTTAAAAGAAAGTATGCATCTATAAATAACCTTAACGCTAGGTAGTTTTATTAAAATAATCATTTTCTCACCGACGCCTTTTCCTCGTGATCACGAGAATCAGCTTAAGACCATCCATCTCATGCTCTCGTAGTTGGACCGGCCTGACTGTTTGGAAGTACCAACTTCACGGTGGGCCCCAGCTACAAATGTCAGGATCCAACACAGCTCTCTGTGGGTGTTACCGGTGCAAGTCCTATTGTAACCTGTAAGGGGGAGCAAATTAGGCGCCACTGGCCTTACCCAACACCGTGCAGCCCTGACCGCAGGGCCTATCTTGATGTATGTGTAGTACATCTAGGCTGTCCATCCGTTTTTCGAGCTCATTTTAGGCATGAGCCCAAAAATGAAGAAGATCCAAATCTCAGGTGGACCACACCACACAAATGGGGCACCTATTAAAAATTTTCGAGCTCATTTTAGGCATGAGCCCAAAAATAAAGAAGGACCAAATCTCAGATGGACCACACCACACAAATGGGACACCTATTAAAAACTGCTAAAGGCACGCTGTAATGTTTACTTGCTATACATCCTGTTAATTAGGTCACACAGATTTGCATAAAGAGAAAACATAAATATCAGCTCCATCCAAAACTTCCGTAGCCCTTGGTAAGTTTTAACCGTTGGGCGTTCAATCACCACTATTTCCTATGGTATGGTTCACCTATAATTTGCAATATCTGCCTCATTTTTTGGACTCGTACCTTAAAATGAGCTGATAAAATGAATGAATTGCGTGGATAAAACACATACATCATAGTGGGTCCATAGAGATTTTCAGGAGCACAATGTGTACTACACTACAATCTATCCGAGTCCTCTCAAAAGTCAAGAGTAGCCTATAAGTTTATCGATCAAGTCGTTGAGAAATTCAATCACCGGTGACTCGGCCGAGTTTCAGTGAGACTTGTCGAGTCAACTCGCTTACTCAGGAACACGACTCATGGGTTGCACATTCGAGTCAACTTTCCTCCACTAAGACAGCTTGGATTTTGTACCTTAAGGTATGGTTAAGAAAACAGCACACACAAGCATGCAGCCAACCATAGCAAAGGGTGGCAATGGGCAGGGTGACCATCCAACAAGCTCGACTGGGCTTGGGAACTATTAGCTTGGCCCATGGGTTGGGCTTGGGCCAGCAATGCATGGCCACATAGGCTTTCAGCCTGTGCTGGGGAACTACTAGCTTACGCTTCGAGCGGTGCTTGAGACTTGGACCTTTAGGGCCGTTAGGATCATAAGTGACTTTAGATAAGCTATTTAGGCCTCAGGTAACTTATCGTGGTTTCTACTTATTTATTAGTATATTTGATAAATAGTATACTTACCAACCAAAAAGTATAAAAGTTTATTTAGTTTTCAACATTATATAAGTACTTAACCCTCCATTTTGTTGGGTCCACCTTTAATAACCATTGACCATCATATGAGCAGGCCCATCTTTTGATGTGGACCATTCATTATGTTGCGCCCACCTTGGCCCTGTCTTCAATGTGAACCTTCTATCTTGTGGGACCTACCTATAATGTGGACCATCAATCTTGTGAGGCCCACCTTTGATGTGGGCTATCCATCATAGACCCCACCTTGGATGTGGGTTGTCCATCATGGAGCCTACCTTGGATGTGGGTTATCCATCATGTGGGCCCACCTTTAATGTGGTTCGTCCATCATGTAGGGCACAACTTCAAAGTGGGCCATCCATCAAACGACGCCCACCTTGGATGTGGCTCATTCATCATTAGGGGCCAACCTTTGATGTGAACTATCCTGATGTAGGGCCCACCTTGACATGGGTCATCTTTCATTTGGGGCCCACTATCAATGTCAGTGTCCATCATGTGGAGCCCACCATTAATATCCACTGCCCATAATGTGGAGCCCCACCTTCGATGTGGGCCATGAATCATTTGGGCAGGCCCCACTTTGACGTGAGTTGTCCATCATGTAAGACATGCCTTGGATGTGGGCCATTCATCATTAGGTGTTGAAATTTGATGTGGAGTGTCCATTATGTGAGGCCCACCTTAACGTGGATCATCCATCATGTGGGGCCACCTTCAATGTTATGTCCATCATGTGGAGCACCTTCCATATCAACCGCCCCTCATGTGCAGCCACCTTTGGCATGGATTGTCCATCACGTGGGCCCGACCTTCAATGTGAATCCTCCATCATGTGGGCCCGCTTTGGATGTTGGTCATTCATCGATAAAGGCCTACCTTTGATGTGCACAATCCATTGTGGGCACACCTTGATGTGGATCACCTATACTGTGGAGCCCACCTTTGATGTGAACCGTCCATCGTGTAAGTTGACCACCCATCATATGAACTGACCTGAGTTGTTATTGTTGTTGTTGTTGTTATTGTTATTGTTATTGTTGATTGTTGTTGTTGTTGTTGTTATTGTTATTGTTGTTGTTGTTGTTGTTGTTATTGACGTCGTCGTCGTAGTCGTTGTTGTTATTATTATTATTATTATTGTACTACTAACTCACCTAATTTTTATTTTTTAAAAAGTTACTTAGGTGATATCTAAATGAGCCCTAAGTCAGTTGGGTCTGAACCTGGCCTGACCATAAACTCGACCCATTGCCACCTCTAGCCATGACGGGCCACTTGTTTGTCGTCAGGCCCTCCGTGATTGACCCTCCTAAACCTACACAAGTGTAAAAGAGAAACAAAGGAGACTCTAGCTAGTATAAGGGACTCTCCGATGCCTAAGTCAGGAACAAGGTCTTTTTGTAGGGTAGGGTCTCCAAAAAAGAGACACCAGTCGAGTGCTAGGGTAAGAATAAGCATACCTTTAATGGCGGGGGATACCTCTCTCTCTCTCTCTCTCTCTCTCTCTCTCTCTCTCTCTCTCTCTCTCTCTCTCTCTCTCTCTCTCTCTCTCTCTATATATATATATATATATATATATATATATATATATATATATATATATATATATATATAGGGAAGAGATTCCAATTGTATGAGGATTCGTCCCGATATCTTGGATATCCATCTAGATTCGGGATCTTTGCAAGATTACTGGATTCTGAGGTTATTAGCATCTGATCTTATCCTCCAAAGTCTAGGGAGAGATCTTCGGGATGATAGGAGATTCCTCGAATCTCTAGCTCGGATTTAGGTCGACTCTTATAGGCAAGTGATGACTCGGGAATGAGCGTTACCAATCTTCTCGATAAATCAACATTCACCATCTTCGACCAATGATGACAGATCAACATTCGCCATCTTTGACCAATAATTGGGTAGGAGGATCTGTGCTCCCTTTAGCTGGCCATTAATGGTCCTTGACCTTGCCATGAGACGTTACCTGACCTGTAATAGACGTTAGCCGATCAATGGTTGTCCAATGGCCGAGCTATGACTGAGCTATGGCCGAATAGTAATCGATCTGGGGTCGATCTATGGTCGACCTATATCCGACCTATGACCGACCTATGGTCGATATATGGTTGATCTATAATTGACCCATTAGGTCAGAACACGGTTTATCCGAATGGGCTCGCAATTGTGTTCTTTGAGTGTCCTTATAGTTGCCTCGATCTCCTTGAAGGTCGGCTTGTTTCTGGACGTAGACACCTTATCAGGCTCGGGCTTCACTAGGCATGTGCTGGTTAAGTGGAGTTGGTCCATTCCATAAGCCGACTTATTGACTTGTCAATTTTTCCCCCAACAGTGAGCCCCCCTTACTTTTTGAGCCGATCTACAGAGGTTTGGAAAGTAAGCTGACCGTGGTTAAGTCGGGTTATGCGTGGACTAGGTTGACTAGTATTGTCAACAATGCCAGGTATGACAGTCAGCACAGTAGTCGAAGCGTGTCAGTCTGTAATCATGGCGTGTCATTTCGTGGCTCGATGCCACGTGGGGCGCCAAGCCGCCTTTTCGATGGTGGACCAACAGGGTTGTGACGCGTGGCGTCGTGCTTGATATTGGGATTGAGCAGCGCATGGGGTCGCGCCACATGTCAAGTCGGGGTAGTCGAGGGGACCTTGTATGGAATTGCATTGATGGGTGTCCTTAATTAATGCCATGTGGCATCACTATATATAGGAAGCCCTAACCCTTAGGGTCTTTTCATTTGCATTTCATCTTCCTCCCCCTTTCATTCCCGTGCTATTCTCTGGGCAATTTTCGCCATCCATTTTCCTCTGCATTTAAACTGGCGACTTGCCCATTCTCTGGTGAGCTTCATCTCTCCCTCCTGTCATTTTTTTTCCTTTCTGAGTAGTTTTACTCGAAAAATCGTTATCTCAAGCTCACCAAGCTCGTGAAAGGGGGCTTCTGGCGGTGACAGTGGGGCGAGTAGTCGCCTTAGAGTAATGTCGAACCCACCGTTGCCGCTAGCGATGATGGAAGACGCTAACTTCGTGTTGTCATCGTCACGAGTGCTGGAGAGGTCTCTTGCACAGAGGTCGGCACCCGAGGCTAGGGAACTAAATTTGTCCCCATTGCGGAGGTGAGCACCCATGCCTACGGCACCCAGTGTATCTCTAGCTAAGGAACCGGTGGTTGTAGGGCGTGACCCTTCCGGAGAGGTGGATCCGGAAGAGCCTGACGATGACAAGGGCCCGAGGGGGTCGATGCCCTCAACTTTGCCTAAAGATGAGCTAGCCCGGATCAGGCTTAGATACCATATCCCTGAATTTGTGGTTTTTCGGCTTCATTCATCGGACGAGCTTCGGGACCGACCTCCATAGGGAGATGTCGCGATCTTCCATTTCGATCTTCAATGTGGCTTGTGGCTTCCTCTGCAGGGAATAATCAGGCGTCTAATAGCTTCAGCCCGACTGGTACTACTTCTCCACTTGGTAGAACAATGGAAGGGCTCTTATAACCGACCCTCTATCCTCCAACAAAAATTGAAGACACAAATGGTTCTGGGACTCTGGATGCTGGAAAACGGCCGAGCCAGACTTAACTCCCCTTGTCCCCTAAGCTTTCTCTGACCCCAGGTCAGTATTGCTACTGAAGTAGTTATCCTTTAATCGATTGGTATTTACTGACTCTGACCTTTGTTATATGTGTCTTTTGATATAGCCGTACCCAAGCATCCTCCTCTACTTAGCAACGGATCATTAGCTCAGATCCGTGATTTACAGGTGATCAAGGAAAGGAAGAGGTCTTGGAGAGTACTTCTTCAGCCCGAGCTACTTCTAAAAACGGGCTTGGACTCAACACTTACTAGTAAGAACTTGGGTAAGGTCTTCAGCCGAGCTCCAGAACTTAGAATTTTTTCAGGAATCTTTCTGACATAACATTCTTTGTGGTGACACTGAGATGCCTGAAGCTCGGCCCTTCCTCCGTCCTCCCTCCAAGGTTCGAACGCCTCCTTGGGATGAATCGGCGGCACCGAAGAAGAAGAAACGGAAGACCTCCTCTAAGGCCAAGGGGAAGGTCGGCCCTTCTTGCCCGGTCGTCTTCGAGGTCGAGGGAGAGGGCAGGGAGGTGGAGACCTCCTCTAAAGCGGGTGGAACAGTCTTTCCAGAAAACGTTACTCCCGCCGATGTCGAAGGGGCTTCTGAGCTCCTTGTCGAGGCTAGACCTTCAAGGAGGGTGGAGGAAAAAGAGAGGCGAAGGACCCTTCGCCGAACTATGGAGGACTTCCTCCCATGGGTAGACCATCATACGGTCGAAGAGGAGTACGCCAGCTTGTTTGGCTCTCCCATGGACATGCTTCTTTGGCACATGTCGACGAGCCTGCTTAGAGTAAGCACATCATCTGAAGTTGATTTGAATGTTTTTTTTTGTTGCTCGTCTTTACCATTTTTCTTTTTCTCTGTAGTTTGCCCCGTGCGTATTGAAGGCGCGTGCTGAGTTTACTCGGATGAGCGATCGGGTGGAGGAGGCCGAATAAAGGGCAGCTCAGGTTGAAGTCAAGCTGAAGGCTGCAAAGACGACTCTTGAGGCGTCTTTCGCTGAAAAGGCCAAGGTTGTCGCTCGGCTGGAGGAAGCCAAGGGTTGGCATGATGAGTGTCATGCTCAGCTCGTCAAAACCGATGGGAAGCTGGAGAAGCTGAGGAAGGAGACCAAGATTGTGATGGCCCTGGCTTGGAAAAAGGTCGTCCAAGAGTTCAAATTGTCTTAGGCGTTCTAGGACGAGAGGGATAGCCTCTTCCGTCAAGGTTACGCTGAGTGCATAAGGGCGATGAGGTAGACCTTTCCAGAGCTCGATATCTCCACTTTTGATGAGCTAGAGTCGAGTTTCGATGGGTCGGGCAATGAAGCGGCTCCCGAGGCGACTCCTGAGCAACCTCCCGAGGCTTGATGCTTGGCTTTTGCAGAGCAATATTTCCTTCGTCCTGCTCTACCTTTTCCTTTTTAAGCTTCAAGCACTTCAAGCATTGCTCGCCCATACCTTTTTCAGCTTCAAGCACTTCAAGCGCTACTCGCTCGTGCCTTTTTTTTAATACTTAGTCCTTTGTAGATCAGTGTACATATACTTAGTCATTTGTAGATCGGTGTACATGTATTTTTCTGGGATTTTACTAATGTAATCATGCCCTTTGGGCCTTATCCATGAAAATACTCATTTTTCTTGAATTCTAAAGTCTTGAACTAAGTAGATCGTTGCTTGCTTCATGTGAGTGAGTCGAACTGAGCTTAAGTCGTAACTCGGTCTTCGGTCCGATATTACCCTGAGAATCTCTGAAACTTGTGTAAGCATGTTAGTTCGGATCTAGCTCAGTCATTGATCGGACCGAGATCGCTTGTTGGTCAGATCTTAATTGTTCATTGATCGGATCAAGATCGTTTGTTGGTCAGATCTTGGTCGGGAATTAATCGGATCACGTGCTGAGGCTGTATTAGTGTAGCTTAGAATTGAATAATACATAATGAACGTTGTACCGACTTAACTCAACGGTAATAAATCTTCAAATGTTCGGCGTTCCATGGATGCTGGAGCAGGTGTCCAACTAGGTCTTCTAGTCGATACGAATCAGGTCGGCTTGTGCTTGATATCACATATGGTCCTTCCCAGTTCGGACCTAAGGTTCCTCACCTTATCTCCTTGATTTTCTGGACCGTACTCCGAAGAACTAAATCTCTGATTCGAAATCTTCTAACCTTCACTTATGCATTATAGAAGCGTGATACTTGCTGTTGGCAAACTATAGTCCGAGTCCTAGCTAATTCCCTTTGCTCTTCGAGGAGGTCGAGATTGAGGGCCATAAGCTCGGTATTGGCTAGTTTGTCGAATGAATCTGTTCGGGTTGTATATAGTCTGATCTCTATAGGAGTGACTACTTTTACTCCATATGCTAAGACAAAAGGGATCCTCCGGTAGCTGTTCGAGCAGTAGTTCGATACGCCCAGAGGACTTTCGGGAGTTCTTCGGCCCACGCTCCTTTAGCATCCTTGAGCTTGGCGTGGAGATGATGCTTAATGATCTTGTTGACTACCTCAACCTGTCTATTCTCTTGTGGATGTCATGGTGACGAGTAAACGTTGTGAATTCCAAAGTTTTTGCACATCTCTTGATACTGTTTGTTATCGAATTGTTTCCCGTTATCGGAGATGATAGTCCAATGGATCCCTAACCTGCATATGATATTCTTTCAAATAAAGTCCATGACCTTTTGCTCGGTTATCTTTGCTAATAGTTCCGCTTCTACCCACTTGGTGAAATAGTTGACGGCCACGACAGTGAACTTTGTCTGACCTTTACCCATGGGGAGCAAGCCAATAATATCGATCCCCCATCGAGCGAACGGCCATGGCCCGACCATGGGGTGAGCTCTTCAGGCGGTCACCGAGGTATATTTGTGAATCTCTGACATTTATCATATCTCTATACGAGCTTTTGTGTATCATGCTGGATAGTCAGCCAATAGTAACCCTGTCGAATGACCTTGTGTGTCAACACTCGTCCCCCGGAGTGGTTCTCACAAATTCCTTCATGGGTTTCTCATGGGATGTATTCTGCTTCTACTGGTCGGACGCACCGCAAGTAAGGAAGGTAGAATCCTTTCTTATAGAGTATACCGTTAAGTATGGTATATCAAACAACTTTGATCTTCATTTGTCGTGCTTCCGTTCGATCCTCGGGTAGCTTGTCGCTCTCAAGGTAGTCGATGATCGGATCCATCCAAGTTGATTCCGAGCTAAGTGGAAGCACGTTCGTGAGCTTGGTTTCATTGATGTTTGGTCTGACTAGGAATTCGAGCAATAGACCTTGGGATGTGATCTTCTTTTTCTGTAGCGAGCTTTGCCAACATGTCAGCTTTTGAATTCTCGGCTCGTGGAATCAAGGCGACGCTACCCTTTTGAAAATTGTCAATCAATTCTTTGGCTATTCGGAGTAGGCTTTCATGCGTTCTTTTTTTGGCTTGATAGGCATCAGCTATTTGGTTAACGACCAACTATGAGTCGCTAAAGACCTCAAGATATTGAGCCCCCATGTTTGTTGTTAATTTGAGTCCAACGAGCAAGGCCTTGTATTCCGCTGCATTGTTGGAGGCTTAAAATCCAAATCTTAAGGCATACTGTATGCATGTATGGTCAAGAGTCTCTAAGACTATTCCGGCCTGCTAGCCTTAAATTGGATGAGCCATCAACCTAGAGTGTCCACTTGGGTGGGTCGAGTATTGCTTAGGAGTTGGATGACTCCATGATGTCTGGGACGATTTATGGCCTGAGTAGGTCAGTTATAGCTCAGTTCATGATCGGATCTTGCTCGGGAGAACAAGTTAGCTTGACGATGAAGTCGACCACTGCTTGACCCTTGATTACAGCCTGTGGTTTGTATTTGATGTCAAATTTTCTTAATTCAATCACCCACTTAGTTAGTCGACCCGAAGCTTCAATTTTTTGGAGGACTTAACGTAATGGTTAGTCGGATAGAACAACGATTGTGTGAGCTTGGAAATACGGCCGCAGGCGTCGAGAAGAGATAACCAACGCAAAAGCCAACTTTTCAAATGTGCGATACATCGTCTCTGCAGGGACCAAGGCTTTGTTAACATAGTAGATTAGGAACTATTACCCCTCGTGCTTTCTAATCAATGTTAAGATAACTACTGCATCGGATATGGCCAAGTATAGCAACAGAATCTCTCCTAGCTCGGGTTTAGAGAGCAAGGGTGGTGATCCTAGGTATTGCTTGAGCTGCCAAAATGCTGCCTCGCATTCTTCAGTCCAATCTACTATCTCCCCTTCAACTGTTTGAAGAAGGGGAGACACTTATCTGTAGCTCGGGACACAAAGCGGTTGAGGGCCGCTACTCTTTCAATGAGTCTTTGTATGTCTTTGATTGTCTTTAGTGACTGACTGTCAAGTAGGGCCTTAATCTTTTCTGGATTTTTCTCGATCCCTCGCTAGCTGACCAAAAAATAGAGAAATTTTCCCCAGCTGGTGTCGAAAGCGCACTTGCTCGGATTTAATTTCATTCGATATTTTTGAAGGATGAGGAACATTTCCTCTAAGCTATATGGTCTGTAGCTAAGATGTTCTTGACGAGCATATCATCAATATAGACTTTCATAGTCTACCCTATTTGGCGGGCAAACATCTTGTTGACCAACCGCTGATAGGTCACTCCTGCATTTTTTCAAACTGAAGGGCATCACACGGTAATAATAAAGACCTTTGTCAGTAATAAAGATAGTCTTAGATTTATTATTAGAATGCATTAGAATCTAATTATATCCTGAATATGCATTAATAAAACTAAGCAATTTATGACCCATTGTACTGTCGACCAACTAATCAATTCTAGGAAGAGAGAAGCTATTCTTAGGGCAGGCTTTGTTCAGATCTGTATAGTCTACACAAACACACCACTTCCTGATAACTTTCTTGACCAGTACAATGTTGACCACCCAGTCTGGGTAGTAGACATCTTCAATGAAACCGGCTTTGAGGAGCTTGCCGACCTCTTTTTCAATTATGACATACCTCTCAAGGCCAAGGGCACGTCGTTTCTATCGAATTGGTTAGGAGGATGAATCGATGTTCAGTCGATGCGTAATGACGACAGGATCAATTCCAGGCATATCTTCGTGGGACCATGTAAAAACGTCGGTGTAGTGTTGAGGGTCAAATATTACATATTAGACCCCAGTTATTGCCTGGATTTACGAACATGATACTGTTTAATGGTCTGTTCTAATTATGTTTAGGTTGTAAGATGGATTTATAAGCGTGGAATGAAAAAAGAGGTTAAATGCATCGATTTAACAATCTGAAGACACCAAGGCAAGGGACGAACTCTAGGGGACCAAGATCTACGGAATTACATGCCAGGGGTCCGAGAAAATCATACCGTTCAAGTTTAAAATGGCCCGAAACTGGTCCAGAATGCAAGATCACAGGGTTTTCACCATCCGTTCGGCTTGAAACTACATACATGGCCTGAAAACCATGAATTAACCGTACATGTCGAATTTCAGCCGTTGGATCCCCCTGAAAGTGGCCTAACGGATAGATCAGCCCTCAGAATCATGATACTAGGCCCACCTGATGTCTAGATGTGCCTTAATTTTGGTATCAATAGCTTAAATGGGGTGGCACAATGGTTGGACGGAGCTGATCTCTCATATACATCACCATGGGACTGACAGAGTACTGCACGTGCACTGCTGCAAGAGTACTCGCAGTGCATTGAACCCATCATACAACGTTGATTGCACACACCCGACTTTCCAATACAGAAAAGGAGAGTCTCTGTTTTTCTCTGTGCAGGTTCGTCCGCTGATCCATCAATGGCCCACCGTCATCGTGAAAATTGATAATCTGAGCCGTTCATCGTGTCTAGGAGGGGATTTAGACCATAACCCTATCATTTCCATGCATCCATACACGAGAACAAGAATGAACAAACTGGATCGTTTGCAGCACGTTGATCCACGCGGTGGCCCACCTAAAACTCTGATGAAGTTCAAACTTCTAACCGTGATCTTGAGCTGAAGCAGAAGCTTGTTGAATGGGCTAGATTCTCCATAATATTAGTCGAAGCGGACCTCACCAAGCACCAGCGGAAATTCCGTCTGCAAGCCCTGTTTACAGAGCATCCAAGACCCGGACGTTGTGGGTCATTTTGCAGGCATGGAGAAGATCGGTCCCATGATCTTGACGGTTTAAAATTCTCTCCTGGGCTAACTGACTAGAGCTATGAAGGCTGAATGGCTCAGATCTTGCACTGGGAGCCCCTGTAGCCAATGGTTCTATTCTAAACGCAAATCGGTTGTGTTTTGCTGCGTAAAGAACGTCCCACACTGACGTAGCTGCGTAGATTCCTGACCGCCTATGGCTACGGAGAGTCTCCCTTTCGCACACCTACCCACCGACCCCTGCTGCTGTTATAAAAGGAAAGGGGAGAGAGAGAGTGGGAGGATAGGAAGAACGGCTTGGGCTGAGACGTAGAGAGAAAGAAGTACAAGGAGAGTTTTTTTGTTATAATTTTTATTTGCTGTTTTTATTTTGATTTTTGAGAGATTTAGCATAAATCATGTCTGGCTAAACCTCTTAACTAGGGCTAAGAGGTGAAGCTTGTAGCGTGATGGGAGAGACCTTGCCTGTGCCTTTTGTCTAGACTGACTGATGTTGAATTTAGTTTAAATTAAGGAAATATTTTTAGTCTTTAATAGTCTGTTGTGACTGAAATTACAATGGGTCTGAGATGGCTTTGCGTATTTTCTTTTCCTTTTGATGTTTATGATGTCAGGAAGCCCTGTTGTTCACCATAGTCTCCTGGGCATGGTCGGATGACGGTACCCTTCCTAACATTTATGCATTGTTGATTGGTTGGTAATTAGTTTAATTTTATTATTTGCCATAGTCTCTTAGGCATGGTTTGGTGATGGAATCCATTCTAATTCATATACCTTTCATCTCTTTGAAATTATATCAACGGCAGTTCAGTAAATTCCATAATTCTTGAAGCAAGCATAAGATCTCCCTGATGTCTACAAGTGGATCCTCTGAATCTCTAGTTTCCTATCTCTGATTTTTTCTAATTTTTTGATAATTATTCCATCATTATTTCCTTAATTTCTATTTAATTTAGATTACATCTCATACTAGTTCTAGTTCTAGTTAGTTTTAGATAACGTACAAGTTTCAGTCCTTGGGATTCGACCTCGGTCTTATCGAGTTTATTACTACATCACAACCCTGCACTTGGGGAGTGAACACGTAGCGTCAGGGAGGGCTATCATCTTATCATGCAGTGGTATGTCAAAGACGACCCAATATGGACAATCCTAGATGGATCGGACTCATCCAGAGGAATTGGAATGATGTCTTTCATGGGTCGACCTCTCTCTTGAGATTCCTCATATGGATCCAAAGATTTTATGGTCATTGCTTCACGAGGGGCTCTCACTCCCATCACGTAGCACTATCGAGAGTCATGTTAGTAGCATTTAACGGTCCCAACTCCTTTCGAAGTTGGGAATTTCATCGCCAAGTGGTAAGTTGATATCATAGCTCGTAGGAGGTACAATGATGGTCGTCCAAGGATAGTGCTGTGGACATATGGTTGGTCGACCACGGTGATTTGATCTTTTCCATCCCCAGCTGAGAGGGGGAGCTGGATGGCCCCTCTGGCACAACCTGTTCACTCGAAAAGCTGACTAATGAAGTTTTGACAGGTAGGAATAGAGACCGACCAACTCCCATTTTATTGAAGGCTTGAACGAAGAGAACGTCCGCTAACGATCCTGTGTAGACAAGGATCCGAAATATTTTTCGGTTGGTGACAGTTAAAGTGATTATCAATGCATCGTCGTGGGGGAGGTGGATACCTTGGGCGTCCTCTTCAGTGAAGGCTATGTTGTATTTCTCCATCTTTTTCTCTTTCGAAGGTCGATCGAGGAGCGGGACTTCTTTCTTAAGATGACTAATTCTCCTAACGTGCGCTTTTCGTGCATTATTCGAGTCGCCTCCCCCTCCATGGCCTCCAAAGATGGCGTTAATTTCTTTAGTTGGGTGACTGTTGATCGGTTGTTCCTTAGCAGCGTTGATTCGATCTCCTCTGTTGTCGATATAATCCCCAAGATGACCATTGCAAATGAGTGCCTCAATTTCTTACTTGAGGTCGAAGAAGTTTCTCATATTATGTCCGTGATCCCGTTGGAAGAAGCAGTATCTATTTTTACATCTTTTGTTGGGGTTAGACTTCAACTTATTCGGCCAATGGAGAGGATGCTTATCCTTGATCTCCATCAGGACCTGTTCCGGTGTCTTGGTTAGAGGAGTGTAAGTTTTGAACTTACAGTTGGGCCATTTGTTTGATTTTCAGTCATCTCGGGATCGATCATCCTTTCTTTTCTTATTGGTGGAACTGGGCTTGACCTTTGTCTGCTCTTTATCTGGAGGATTTTTGCTTTGGGCGGCATCCTGTAAGATCTAGGATTCCTCGGCGTCAGCATACTTCTGCAATCTATTCAAAAACTCGGCCAAGGTGGCAAGAAGATTCTTTTCCAGAGAGAAGAAGAAAGGCTTCTCTTAGCCCGCTCATGATGGTATTCAAGGTAGTCTCGTCCGAATGTTTCCAAACTTGTAGTGCTTCTAGGTTGAAGCACTTGATTTAGTCCTTCAGGAGTTCGCCTTCTTTATAGATTATGTGAATAAGATGATCAAGTGTTTTAAGTCTCTCCTTCCCTTTGATGAAGTTTGTGACGAAGGCTTGGCTGAGCTCCGAAAATGAGCTAATGGACCTTAGTATTAACTGTTTAAACCATAATCAAGTAGCGTCGGCTAGAGTTAAGGAGAAGGCTCGACACATGACCGCGTCAGAGGTGTCATGGAGTTCCATGTAGATTCGGAAGGATTCCATGTGCTTTGATGGGTCAGTATTCCCCGTGAAGGGTGTGATCTAAGGCAGTTGAGACCTATCCGGCAGTCATGCTTGCAAATTTTCAGTAATGAAAGGGGACTCAGTTTCCACCATCGTAGTCATCACTGCATTAGCTCAGTATGTTTGTTACACGTTGTCGATCTGGTCCCGTAGGCTTTTCAGTTCGACTTTCCATGGCTCCCCGCTCTCGGTAGTGGCTTCGACCGGGACTTACCGCGCCTCTTCCGATCTAACTCGTGTCACAGGTCGAAGGCGGGCAAAGAAACTGTTTTAGAAATGTGGGATGGGTTAAGCCTGACTAAACTACGTTGTTGGCTTGGCTGGAGAACAGTATGCACGCAAGAAGATCGGGAAGGACCATGGCTGGGTCGCCTGTTCTCTCTGTCAACCCTTGGTGCATGTTGGGGCTGCATCTGTTCCAGCAAGCGCTTTATGTAGCCTATGTGCGCCCTCGTATCTCCGATTTCTCTTTCGAGATTATTTAACTGGTCGTTCCTGGTACGAGTTCAATGGCCACGTCTTCCTGAGCCAGAGGAGGAACCTTGATGGCTCTCCTGTGGCTCGGGTTGCCTTAGTTGTACTAGCGGTTCTGGGACGCAACTAGTAGTAGGTAAGGTTGTGATCAGAATCGCCACTGGATGGGATTGAGTTTTCTTCTTTCCCCTGGCCATTGTAGATCTTGTCGGTAGAGCTGAGAATGACTTAGAATGTCTTTCCCTCAAACGACACCAAACTATTGATGCAATTCTTTGGCAGGCCCTCCGTAGTTGACCCTCCTAAACCTGCACAGGTGTAAAAGAAAAACAAAGGAGACTCTAACTAGTGTAGGGGACTCTTTGATGCCTAAGTCAGGAACGATGTCTTTTTATAGGGTAGGGTCTCCAGAAAAGAGACACCAGTCGAGTGCTAGGGTAAGAGTAACCGTACCTTTGATGGTTGGGGATACATATATATATATATATATATATATATATATATATATATATATATATATATAGGGAAGAGAGTCCAATCGTACGAGGATTCATCCCGATATATCTTGGAGATCCGTCCGGATCCGGGATCTTTGCGAGATTACAGGATTCCAAAGTTATCAGGATCTGATCTTATCCTCCAAAGATCTGAGGAGAGATCTTCGGAATGATAGGAGATTCCTCGAATCTCTAGCTCGAATTTAGGTCGACTCCTATAGGCGAGTGACGACCTGGGAATGAGCATTACCGATCTTCTCAACAGATCAACATTCACCATCTTCAAACAATGATGACAGATCGGCATTCACCATCTTCGACCAATGATGACAAATCAGCATTCACCATCTTCAACCAATAATTGGGTCAAAGGATCCGCGTTCTGTTTAGCTGGGTGCTAATGGTCCTTGATCTTGCCATGAGACGTCGCTTGACCTGTAACCCACATTGGCTGATCTATGGTCGTTTAATGGCCGAGCTATGACTGAGTTATGGCCAGATAGTGACCAATCTGGGGTCGATCTATGGTCGACCTATATCCAACCTATGACCGACCTATGGTCGATTTATGGTTGATCTGTAATTAACCCATTAAGTCAAAATATGGTTTATCCGAATGGGCTGGCAATTGTGTTCTTTGAGTGTCCTTACAGTTGCCTCGACCTCCTTGAATGTCGGCATATTTCTGGATGTAGACGCCTTATCAAGCTTGGGTTTTATTGGGCCCGTGCTAGTTAAGTAGAGTTGGTCCATTCCATAAGCCGATGTATTGACTTGTCATTTTTTCCCCAACAATTCTCATCTTGTTCTTGACTACCATACACATGTTCCAAGTAGATTAAGGCATTTCGGTTTTGACCTGGAGTTTCGAAAATGCTTAAGGGCATGTTTGGGCGGTGTGATTAGAAGGGATTAGGTGGGATAGGATTCATCTGGTCCTGTGCCAATTCCACTCCATGTTTGGAAAGAATGGAAAAGCTTGGAATTACGGAATTGCATTGGGTCCTATGCCAATTTCACTCAATGTTAGCAAGTTGTGTAGGTCCCACCACGATGTGTGGGCTATATCCACACCATCCACGCATTTATCGAGATTATTTTAGAGCATGGGCCAAAAAACAAGGTAAATCTAAAGCTCAGGTGGACCCCACTATAGAAAGCAATGGGGATTGAATACTTACCATTGAAAACTTCTTTGGGGCCACATAAGTTTTGGATCTACCTCATTTTTAGGCTCATGCCATAAAATGAGATTACAAAACAAATGAACGGTATTATCAACAAAACATGACAATAATCTTATCTCATGGTAATAGGGGACAATCCCTGCCATGAGTAATAATTATGTTTTTTGAATCCCATCCCACCTAATCCCCTCTAATCCCACTGCCCAAACACGCCCAAGGGCCTGTTTGGGCAGTGGGATTAGAGGGGATTAGGTGGGATGAGATTCATATGGTCCTGTGCTAATTCCACTCCATGTTTGGGAAGAATGGAAAAGCTTGGAATTAGATTAGATGGAATTTCACTCAATTTTTACAAGTTGTGTAGGTCCCACCATGATGTGTGGGCTATATCCACACCGTCCACCCATTTTTCGAGATTATTTTAGAGGATGGGCCAAAAAATCAGGTAAATCTAAAACTCAAGTGGACCCCACCATAGAAAGCAACGGGGATTGAATACTTACTGTTGAAAACTTCTTTGGGGCCACATAAGTTTTGGATTTGCCTCATTTTTAGGCCCATGCCATAACATGAGGTTACAAAACACATGAACGGTTTAGATATAACACGTGTGTTATTCTCAGTAATTTCAAATGATGGTGGGTATATCCATTCAATGTACCAATGTATTACCAACAAAGCATGGAATTAATCTTATTCCATGGCAACAGGGACAATCCCTGCCATGGGTATTAATTATGTTTTTTGAATCCCATCCCACCTAATCCCTTCTAATCCCATGTGCCAATTACGCTCCATGTTTGGGAAGAATGGAAAAGTTGTAGATGGAATTGCATTGGGTCCCGTGCCAATTTCACTCAATGTTAGCAAGTTGTGTAGGTCCCACCATGATGTGTGGGCTATATCCACACTGTCCATCCATTTTTTAAGATTATTTTAGAGCAGGGGCCAAAAAATCAAGTAAATCTAAAGCTCAAGTGGACCCCACCATAGAAAGCAATGGGGATTGAATACTTTCAGTTGAAAACTTCTTTGGCACCGCATAAGTTTTGGATCTAGCTCATTTTAAAGCTCATGCTATAAAATGAGGTTACAAAACAAATGAACAACTTAGATATAACACGTGTGTTATTCTTAGTAATTTCAAATGATGGTGGGTATATCCATTCAATGTACCACCGTATTACCAACAAAGCATGACATTAATCTTATCCCATGGGAACAGGGGACAATCCCTGCCATGGGTAATAATTATGTTTTTTTGAATCCCATCCCACCTAATACCGTGGGATCGATCCGACCAAACAGGCCCTAATGGTACTTGAAACTCCCGTGTATCTTGGGTTATGTTTTGTTGCCTCTTAAAAGAGCATTACCAGTATCATAGGTTCACGTACTCCAACTAACCATAATAAGATTCTATAAGGCGAGGAATGTATGCACCCAACGTACACACCACAACTATCCATCTCAATCCAAACTGTCTCATTAGTGTTCTCCAATTTGGATGGAAAGACCACTCAAACTAGTTTTTTATTATTTGATGGGTACAATGCATGACATGATCAATAAGACTTCTCCCTTATATCCCAGTACTAACCACAAGTGGGCCATCCTTGACATATACGGTTAAGATTAAGGTACTTTCATAACATAAAGTGCATATGTGATGTACAATACTCTTAGCACTGTGTGTGTGTTGTTAGGGGCCTTGCACAAAACCTTAGGATCCAGCCTCCCAAAACAAACTAGAATAATGAAATAATAAAGCAATAAAATAAATCAAAGTATCAACCACACACCACACAAGAGATTTTTACGTGAAAAACCCTCAAAGAGGTAAAAACCACGAGACCTCGTCCAAATCAACAATTCACTATGAAGTAAAACGTTACAACCATCTTCACTCATGCAGGAGTGGATAAACAATGAGAAAAAAAAAAATAAAATGGAGAGATCTCACCGATTATGAGGACGTAGAAGCGCTAAGATATAAATTGTACAGTAGATAACATCCACGAGCATAACCTCCCTTCTACAAGCTTCCTATCTTTATTTCTCTCCCTCTCTCACACCTTTGATAGCCCTCTTGTGTTTTTCATATCTCTAGAAAAATCTTAGAAACTCCTATTTATAATTTTAAGAAACTCCTTTCCGCATCTCAGTTACAAAAGGACTCAGATTTTCGCAATCAGCAAAATCGCGGAACGAATCAGTGTAACCATGACTGGTCAAGACAAGGCCACGACAGGTCAAGCGCCACCCACGACCGATCGAGCACCCCGAAGAAAAATAATTCAAAGTCGCTGGACTTTGAGTCGAGTTAGGGCTCGACTATACGACTGGTCGTGCACCAACCCTCGACCGATCGTGTAGGGCTCACGACCGGTTGAGCACGGGATAAAAAATCCCATCAAATCTCCTCCTTTTTGTCCTATGAGGGATTCACCTTTTTCAAGCCAGCCTAGTTTTTACAAACCTCAAACTTGCCCTTGAACAAAGCCTTGGTCATCATGTCTGACCCATTATCATCTGTGCGAACCTTCTCAAGCTGTAACACCTTCTGTTCCAAAGTATCCCTAATCCAGTGATACCGAATCTTTATATGTTTCGACTTAGAATGCTGACTTGGATTCTTACTCAAGTGTATAGCACTCTTACTATCACAATAGGCCACGTGTTGCTCCTACTTCAGGCTAAGTTCCTCTGGGAACCTTTTTATCCAAAGCATCTCTTTACATGCCTATGTGACTGTAATGTACTCGGCCTATGTCGTCGACAATGTCACGACATTTTATAGCTTGCTCTGCTAAGAAACCACTCCCCCTGCAAACGTGAACATGAACTCTGATGTAGACTTCCTGGAGTCTATGTCATCTGTCATAACTACATCTGTGTAGCCCTCTAACACAGGTTTCCTGTCACCATAACATAGGCTCAACCTAGATGAGCCTCTTAGATACCGTAGTATCCATTTCACCGCTGCCCAATGTTCTTTGTCAGGATTGACAAGATACCAACTGATAACATCAATCGCATATGTTATGTCTGGGCGTGTACACACCATAGCATACATCAAACTTCCTACAGCTGACGCCTAGGGTATCTTCTGCATCTCTTCCACTTTTGCCTTCATCTTGGGACACTGCTTGTCGCTCAATCTGAAGTGACCATCCAGTGGAGTACTGACTTGTTTTGCTATATTCATATTAAACCGCTCTAAAACTTTCTCAATATACCGCTCTTGTGACAGCTAAAGCTTCCTGCTGCTTCTGTCACGGGTTATTTTCATTCATAGGATCTGTTTAGCCGAGCCCAAGTCCTTCATCACAAATGACTTTCCCAACTCCTGTTTCAACCTAACAATCTTCTTGATGTCTTTTTCTATGATGAGCATGTCACCAACGTATAACAGCAGAACTAATAAATCACCATCTGAGTACTTGCGCTGAACACATAGTGGTCCGACTCCGTTCTGTCATACCCATGCTCCAATATAAATGAGTTGAACTTCTTGCACCATTATCATGGAGCTTGTTTCAGCATATACAAGCTCTTCCTCAGCTTACACACCATATGCTCTTTTCCCTTGACTTCGAACCCCTCTGGTTGGTGCATGTAAATCTCTTCTTCCAGGTCACCATGGAGGAAAGCAGTTTTAACGTTCAACTACTCTTTATCCAGATCCATGCTAGCCGCCAACTCAAGCAACACCTGTATGGATGTCATCTTTACCACTAGTGAGAATATCTCCTCGAAGTCTATGCCTTTCCTCTGACCAAACCCTTTCACTACAAGTCTGGCCTTGAACCTCGTCTATGAATTCTTCTGCTCAACCTTCTTTCTGAACACTCACTTATTGCTCAAAGCTTTCTTGCCCTTAGATAATTTGACCATATCATAGGTGTTGTTCTTATGTAAGGATTTCATCTCCTCTTGCATAGCTTTCAAATACTCCCTCTTATGCTTGTCGGCTAAGGCCTCAGAATAGTCTTCTGGCTATCCCCCATCAGTCAGTATAATGTACTCATGCGGCGAGTACCTCTTGGACGACTGTCTGTCCCTAGATGACCTCCTCACCTATGGTTCAATAGGTGGATCAAGTGGGGGCTGCTCTCCTGATCCATCTTCTAAAGGAATTCCCTCGTACTCTGCACTTTACTATACTCTCCCATCATTAGGCACCACAAGAGGAATAATCAGATCCATGTCCTCTAGCTCACCTGAACTAGGCTAGTTTTTCTCTAGCTTACTAATGTCTTCTATACACTGATCTTCAAATAATACCACATCTCTGCTCCTGACGAGCTTCTTCTCGATCGGATTCCACAATTTGTAACCGAACTTTTCATCATCGTACCCTAAGAACACACACTATCTGATCTTCATATCGAGCTTGGACCTCTCATCCTTTAGTACGTGAACGGATGTCCTTCATCTAAACACCCTGAGATGACTGTACAATGGATCCTGTCCAGTCCACACCTTCTCGGGTACTTCTCCATTCAACAGGGCTAATGGAGACTTATTTATCAAATACACCGCCGTATGCATTGCTTCTCCTCAAAACGTCTTAAGTAATTTCGCATAAGATAACATGCATCTGATTCTTTCTATAATAGTACGATTCATTCGCTCAGCTATACCATTATGCTGGGGGGTCTTAGGAACCGTCTGTTCATGCCGTATACCAGGGACTTACAATACTCATGGAAGTCACCAATGTATTCACCACATTGTTAGTACGGATGCACTTCAGTGATCTACTTGTCTCTCTCTTAACCATAACATGAAATAATTTAAACACACCAAAGACCTTGTCCTTAGATTTCAAAGCATAAACCTAAACCTTCCTAGATGCATCGTCTATAAAAGTAACAAAATACAATGCCCTACCCAAGGTTTTTGTCCTTATAAGAGCACGAACATCAAAATAAACCAAATCTAATGCATGCACTTTATTAATATGAGAAACATTTTTAACAAATGAAACTCTATACTGTTTCCCTGATAATCAATCAAGATAAGTTTTGAGAGGTGTACCTGTCATGTCTGAAAAGAAAGCTTCCTTGCTAATAGCTAAAGTCTTTTTTTATTCATGTGACCTAAACGCCTGTGCCATACGTCAATAGCTAAATCTTCCGTTACGTTCAACCTACCCTTGCACACACTGACACGTACCTTGTACAAGGTGCAGCACTTCTTTTCTTTGTCTGTGATCAACGAACCCTTGATGAGCTTCTAGCGCCCACCAGCAAATCGGCTTTCATAGTCATCATCATCAAACCTTCCCGTCGACATCAAGTTGAGGCGAAGGTCTAGAATATGCCTCACATCCCTAAGAACCAATGTGCAGCCTACATCATTCTTCACACAAATATCACAGACCCCTACAATCTTCGAGATGTCAAAATTTTTCATCTTCACAGTCCCATAGTCACTTGACTTATAGCTTGTGAAGAAATCTCTACGTGGAGTCACATGAAAAGAAGCTCATGAGTCAATCCCCCAGTCGGTGTCCTAACTTGTAGCCATGAGACATACATCATGATTTGCAAAAAGAATAACTACAACGTCGCCATCTGAAGTGACTGCAGTAGAATCTGATCCATCTTCCTTATCCTTTTCTTCTCCTTTCTTGTCGTTCTTAGCCTTACGACATTCATGCTTATAGTGGCCCTTCTTGCCACAATTTCAGCATTCAACATCTTTCTTAGTACTCGACTTGCCTCTTGATTTATCTCGGACCTTTCCGCTCTTCCTGTTCTTTCCTCTCCCCTGTTCCTGTGTCATAAGGGCCTCTTGCTGACTAAACCCTTGAGACTTCCTCCTTGTCTCCTCATTGAAGAGACAGCTAGTTACATGTTCCATGGATATCTTTCCGTCTGGCGTGGAGTCACTTAGAGACACTACCAATGTCTCTCAACTATTAGGCAATGAACTAAGCAATAACAGAGCCTGCAATTCATCATCTAAGGTCATCTTCATAGAGGAGAGTTGGTTTACTATATTGTTGACCTCATTCATGTGCTCGGACACAGAACCACCATCCTTGAACTTGAGATTCACAAGTCGTCTTATCAGAAAATTTTTATTACCAGCTATCTTCTTCTCATACAATCTTTCTAACTTCAACCATAGGCTGGCGGCTGAGGTTTCCCTAGAGACATGGCGGAACACAGAATTATCCAGGCATTGCCTAATAAACCCCATCGCCTTTCGGTCCATCTTCTTCCAATCATCATCAGACATATCCTTTGATTTTGCTGATATGCCTAAAATTGGAGAATATAGGTCCTTGTAATAAAACAAGTCCTCCATCTTAGCCTTCCATATAGTCCAGTTAGAACCATTGAGGCTGATCATCCTTGATGAGCCACCTTCCATAATTCAAAAAATCGATCCTACCCGTTCAATGAACTTAGCTATAATACCACTTTGTTGGGGGCCTTGCACAAAACCTTAGGATCTAACCTCCCAGAAAAAACCAGAATAATGGAATAATAAAGCAATGAAATAAATCAAATCATCAACCACACACCACACAAGATTTTTACGTGGAAACTCCTCAAAGAGGTAAAAATCACGGGACCTCTTCCAAATCAACAATCCACTATGAAGTAGAACATTACAACCGTGTTCACTCACGCGAGAGTAGATAAACAATGAGAAAATTAAAAAAAAAATGGAGAGATCTCATCGATTATGAGGATGTAAAAGTGCTGAGATATAAATTGCACAGTAGATAACCTCCACGAGCATAACCTCCCTTCTACAAGCTTCCTATCTATTTTTTTTTTCTCTCTCTCACACCTTTGATAGTCCTCTTGTATTTTTCATATCTCTAGAAAAACCCTACAAATCCCTATTTATATTTTTAGGAAACCCATTTCCACATCCCAGTTGCGAAAGGACTCAGATTTCCACAATCCACAAAATCGCGGAACGAATCTGTGTAACCATGACTGGTCGAGACGAGGCAACGACCGGTCAAGCGCCACCCACGACTGGTCGAGCACCCCGGAGAAAAATAACCCAAAGTCACTAGACTTTGAGTCAAGTCAGGGCTCGACTCCACAACTGGTCGTGCACCAGCCCTCGACCGATCGTGTAGGGCTCACGACCGGTCGAGCACGAGACGAAAAATCCCATCATGTGTGTGTGTGTGTGTATTTGGAGCTTCCCATGAGGTTGAGCTCTATGTTCCCCACCATGATGTGTGATTGATATCCACCCCATTAATAAGAGGCACTCTTCCATGGTGGGTCATGGGCCAAAAATTAGGCCAATTCATGATGTAGATGTGCTACACCATAGAGAATAGTTGACAGTGGATTGCCACCCATTGGAACCTTTGTAATTGTTTATGGGGCACACTGAGATGTTTTTAGGACATCCAGACCATCCATTGTTTGTGTCTCACTTAAATGAAGGGTCACACTAAATTTCAGGCCATTCCAAAATTGGGTTCAAGCCCAACATGTACTTTTAGTTGTTCTAGGGATGATTTTACATGATTCTACATTGTGTGGCCTAATTGAGTTTCAAATACAGTTGATTTTTTAAACATCTCATAATCTAGAAGGGACCCGCCAAATGCATGGCGTAAAGCTTATTGCCACACACATACATACATAGAAAAATGCTCCCTTGCACACCTTCACACGTGTCTTGGACACATAATTTAAACTGTCCATGTGATACAATGCCCTAGAAAACCCCAAGAACCAACTTTCAATGTGATAAAAAAAAAAAAAAACTCTGGTGGGCCATGGAAATTAGAAGCATTTTTATCTTTACTATGGTCATTAGAGTTTTGAATCAGGCTGAAAGTTAGTCCAACGAGATTTCAAGGGATACTTCATCTCATGGACCGCTTAGATTTTGTAGCCATGACACATGTGCTGCTCTAAAAGAAGCTGCCCAGAGGTGTTCACTTAAGATATATATATATATATATATATATATATATATATATATATATATATATATATATATATATATATATATATATATATATGGAAAAGGCTCTATGAGGTGGAGCTCATGGGAACTTCCCATGAGGTCGAGATGTGTGGGCTCCACCGTGATGCATGTTGAACATCTACCCCATCAGTTAGATGCATGCACCATTCCATGGTGGGCCTCGGGCTTAAAATTCAAGTCAATCCGTGACTTGTGTGGTCCACACCACATACAAAAGTTCAGAGGGGTTACCCTCCATTAAAACATTCATAATCATTCATTGGGCCCACCAAGAAGTGGCTCACAAATCCAGCCCGTCCATTATGTGTGTCCCACTTGGATGAGGGGTCAGACCAAGTTTTAAATGCATCCAAATTTTAGGTGGGCCCCACCAAGTGTTTTTATATATTTTAGGCACGTCTTCACATGATTTGAGATGGTAGGCCCACCTTAGTTCCGTATACGACTGATTTTGAGGATATCTTATAATTTAAAGGGGACTCATCAAATGTTAAGTGTTGACATTCCACACATATCATGGTGGGGCCCACACAGCTCGACCTCATGGGTAGTTCCCATGAGCTCGACTACATAGAACCATTTCCTATATATATATGAAAAATGGTACTATGAGGTCGACATCATGGGAAGTTCCCATGAGGTCGAGCTGTGTGGGCCTCATCGTGATGTGTGTCGAGCATCCACACTGTGCATTTGATGGGTCACCTTTAGATTACGGGATATGCAAAAAATCACCCGTATACGGAACTTTGGTGGGCCATACCATATAAAACCATATAAAGACATGCCCAAAACTATAGAAGTGCTTGGTGAGGCTCATTTAAGTTTTGGATGCGGCTAAAACTTGGTATGACCCTTCATCCAAGTGGGACACAATGGATGGTCTGGAGTTATGAACCACATCTTGGTAGGCCCAATAAATGATTATGAATTTTTTAATGGGAGAGCAACTCCTTTCAAATGTTGTATGTGGTGTGACTCACCTAAGTCATGTATTAACCTAATTTTTAAGCCATGTCCCACCTAAGTCATGAATTAGGCTACCATGAAACAGTGCACATATATATATATATATATATATATATATATATATATATATATATATATATATATATATATACACACACACACACACATGTATGTGTATTTATAAGGAAAGAGGGCTTTTCTTATAGCCTACCTGAATTGACCATGACTTCGTGGATTACTTCCAACCTTTCATATATATATATATATATATATATATATATATATATATATATATATATATATACACACACACACATGTATGTGTATTTATAAGGAAAGAGGGCTTTTCTTATAGCCTACCTGAATTGACCATGACTTCGTGGATTACTTCCAACCTTTCACATGTATACGCGATATCCAACCGATCCAAGGCGTCCCCGTCATAAGTATGACCGTCTGAGCATATTTGACAAACGAGTACTCATACTAATTATCATGGTTAGAAATTGTTTTCCATGACATAACCCATTTAATGAGTATAAAAGGCTGATTTTTGCACTATAAAATTCTCAATGGGTGTAAACGTATTGAAAAGAGTTGGATGCCACGTGCATTTAATAGATTGGAATTTATTCACTAGGTGGATTGTACCCTGTGGTTAGGTTGGAAGCTGATTGGCTGGTGTACCACATACCACCAACCCTGTTTGCTTGCGTGTTGGCAGGGCGCGGATTAGTTACCGACAGGTTCAGTAGCGAGACTCCCTTAACTAAGTGACGTCACTAAGTTCTATGAGCCCGACCGTGATCTATGTGTTGTATCCACATTGTTAATCGTTTCGTATAGATCATTTTAGTCGATGATCAAAAACATGAGGCAGATCCAAATCGGTAGTGGACCACCATAGAAAACAGTGGGAAGAGTGAAGTCCACCGTTGAAACCTCACTATGGTCCGCTGTGATGTTTATTTGAGATCCAACCTATTCATGTGTCAAAGCAGACATGAAAAAAAGGGAGAACACAGATATTAGCCCGATCGAAAACATCCGTAACCGTTAGAATTTTTTAACGGTGGGCATCACTCTCCCCACTATTTTCCGTGGTGGGGTCCATCAGAACTTTGGATCTGCCTCATTCTTTGGATCATGGCCTAATATGATATCTCCAAATGGATGGATGGTGTGGGTACAAAACATATATATTAGTAGGGCTATAAAACTTGGCGACATTACTTGAATAGCGAGTCTCGTTACTCAACTCGTCAGTAGCTAATCCGAGTCCGTGTTGACATCACAAAGTTTTGTGGGTCCTATCACGAGATATGTGTTTTATCCAAACCATTCATTTATTTGATTTGCTCATAGTAAGGCTTGAGCCTAAAAGTAAGATGGATCCAAAGACAAAGTGGACCACACTTAAAAAAGCAGGGGAAGATTGAACATCTACAAATGAAACCCACATCAGTTTTGGATCAATATAATATTTGTTTTTCTCCTTCATTATTAAACAAATTGGATATTGGAAAATAAATGTCACCGTGGGGCTTTTATAGATGAATAGCGTGGAGATAATAAATACATCATTGTGAAATGATAGTGGAGATACCTCGTTACAACACTCAGGTCCTGGCATCCACTCCTCAGTGGGGTGGCTAACAGTGAAGTGTGATCTAACAGCCAGTATACGAGGAAGCTAAAAATAATAATAAAAAATAAATACGTCATTGCAGGGCTCATATAACTTTGATATCTTTTGAACCGTTCGTGTAACCTGGGAGTACAAAAGCGTATGTCTTTACACGACAGGTACTACACCTGTCAGGCCGGGGTGGTACCCTATTCGCTCATGCAAGCTAGCCATGCCGTGCAAAACAATGTAAGTACAAGGCGAATTAGCTGGTGTACCACACATCATTCATCTGGTTGGTGTGTTGATGTGATTAAGTACTATCAATCACATCATAAGGTAAGTGTTATATCCCAACCCTCCTTTCATTTGACCGGCTCGCAGCAAGGCTTGAGACAAAAAATAAGATAAATCTAAAGATCAAGTGGACCACAACTATCTTTTCATCTAGAGAACTCATCTCCTGAGCTAAAAAGTAAGACAAATTCAAAGATCAAGTGGACCAGACTGCACAATGTAGTGAGATTGAGCGTTTACCATTGAAACCCTTTTGACGTTGGAAAGTTTTAGACCAGCATGATATTTGCTTTTTTCTCTTCATACAGGTCCATGTTATGATGGGCCAGACGGTTGTGTGTGTGGTACGCCAGCCAATCCGCTTCTTGACAAGTCGCACCGTATGCAAAAATGTCAAGGTACCAATAAATAGCAAAAATATACATCTGGTCCACTCAGTGAGCAGATGTTGCTAATTTTTCTAAAATGTGATCATCCTGATGGGCCAAACTTATTGGACGGATTGGATGTTGTGTACACATGAAAAGTTGGAAGTTATCTGCTAGTTGAACCATAACTTATAGTCCAACAGGCTTGCCATGAGCGGAACAACGATTGTGTGTGAAAGAAAGGTATGTATCAAATATCTGAATTTCACAAACATCGGCTGCATGTGATCTTCTTGTGCTTTCAAGAATGACCCACAGACCATTATTCCCACCGACAAGAAAACCAACAACAAGAAATCTGTGGTACACACCTTGTATGGGAAGATAGCCCTTCTCCCGGAGCAGTGGGAAGGCAGCACATGTGACAAAGGACGTGGCGCTGCTCGTCCGCAGGATTATCCTTGGGATCTTCAACTGGTCCGCCACAGACTGTGTGAAGTGCATGAGAGCATCGGAAACAATGCAAGCGATCTGATCACATGGATCCTCCTTTGAGAGCATCCGAGCCATGAGATCACTAAATGGGCCATGGCAATTGATGTTAAGGAGAGCAACGAGGGACATTATATCATCCTTCTGTGCTTGTTCGGATAAACCGTCGGATATGGGTTCAAAATTAAAGCTTGGATGGTTGGATGGATTGGGAGAGTTGAAATGAGTGTGGACGATGGTGATGGAGAATCCTTTGGAGTGTAGGATTGTGGCCAGCTGAAGCATGGGAGTTATGTGGCCTTGTAATGGACATGGGAAAAGCACCAAATGGGTGGGTTTCATATGCTGGCTAGGTATCTCTTTTGATCTAGCCATTGCACTTTGAGTTTTGGTTTTGGAATGAAAATGGGTCACCTTCATTGGCTGATATATAGAGCAGAAGAACATTAATACTCTAACAGAGTGTAAAGGATGATACACGTGCACTTGAAATTACTTAGAAATTCCTTCACTGCATACAAGTAATTCAAAATGAACTGTCCGAATTATGGGTTGCAGTTTAGATGGACAATCAACCAAAATCTAAATACCAGATTGATGTAGATTTATTGGATGGTTTTTATTATTTAGTTTTTGGGTTAGCTTATTAACCAACCCCACTAGGAACCGATACCAAGACCTCAAGTGTTGAAACTAGGTATCTCGACTCAGTCTTCCAGTTGAGCCATGGTAGATTTATTGGATGATTAAAATGAAATTTTCCAATGGCCATATCCGAAGGTTAGGAGCATTCAAACAATACGATACTGAGACTGACTTAGCCACGGTAGGTTCGACAGTTTAGTTTCCACAATTTAGTTTAATATGAGTATGGAGCCTGTGCAAATTCTGAGTGCCTGAGTATGAAGTGTCATACTCTGCCAGAGTATCAAATAAACCTCACTATTTATGGTCCATCCTCCAGTGGTTGAATGTGATGTATGTGTCTTATCCACCCCGTTCATCCGTTTTAAAATTTTATTTTATGGCACGAGACATAAATTGAAGTATATCCAATGTACACGTGGACCATACTACAAGAAAGTGTTAATTGAACGGCTAACATTGAAA
The DNA here is from genome assembly GCA_037074715.1 of Magnolia kwangsiensis. Taxonomy (NCBI): domain Eukaryota; kingdom Viridiplantae; phylum Streptophyta; class Magnoliopsida; order Magnoliales; family Magnoliaceae; genus Magnolia; species Magnolia kwangsiensis. The sequence goes on along the minus strand of CM073578.1, from coordinate 124,418,936 downwards.
ACTTCTCTGGGGACGAGAAAGTTTTGGATCGAACTGATATCTGTGATTTTCCTTCATCCATGACTGTCTGACCTTACGAACAGTCAGAATAAAAATAAAAATAACTGTGGGCCATAATAAGGTTTCAACGGTGAAGGTAATGTCCCCCACTGTTTTCTACAGTACGGTCCTATTTTGGGCCTTTGATCTAAAATTATATTACAAAACAGATGTACGGAGTGGATAAGATTAATACCTTACGGTGTGCCCCACCAATTTTAATCACTACCAGTGCACTGAGTTACTCAGGGCACAAATACAATCCGCACCCGAAGTGCCAGTATATTTTCTGATGTCCTCGGTCGAGTATCTCAGATTTTTGCAAACGCGAATAAATTGGAGCGGCCGCCTCTGTCATACAAAAGCTGAATGCAGATCCGTCCACGTGTCAAACATCAAATAGCGTAGTATATCATACGCTTCCTACACACGTAATAAGAAGCCATCCACGTGTCAAACATCAAATCATATCAGCCGGCCAAGTTGTCTTATCCATGGCTTACAAAGTCCCAGTCACAAAATCAGATGGGTTGAACAGTACTATGCCCTGATTGGTGGGAACTTGCCTGTTGATCGGACTCTTGGATATTCTTCGTTTTAACTGTCCAACAATCAAATTATCCACTAATCTTCATTTCTGACTAACAGTATATCTAAAAGGAAGTACTCTACAGCTATAACTGGCACAAGAAAGCCTATGTCATGTATTCATGACTCTTAACTTATCAATGAGATGTATTAATGCCACCGATTTTTCAAATAGCGTAGCCCTAGCCCTAGCGTAGGGTACTAAATAACGTAAATATCCAGGAGCACATATTACAGTTACATAGCATGCACTACTGTATTTATTTATTTTTCCACTTTCATTATATTTAATATTAAAGAGGGTGGAGTTTGTAATGTATTTAATAGGGCTGAAATTTGCGCCGGTTCAACCCGACCAACCTTACTTAATTGGGTTAGGCTTGGATAGAATGTATTAGGTTTGGTCACAGGCTTGCACCAATTCGATAAAATTTGAGTTAGGCCCGAGTTGAGGTCTTCGGCTACCCGACCTAACCCAAACACAATCATTAATTATAATTGAGTGCGGATTGTCTATGTTAAAGGCATAATAAATTTCAATACCATCCGATTTCATTTGTCCTGGTCATTTCCAATTACTCAAGCTAACAAGACATGCTAAATTTATAAAATAAATTGCTTGACACATAATATGATTTTTAAGGGAGTGATTATTCTATATTTTAGCTTGTTTGTTTAGAAAAAAATAAATTTATTTATGATAAATAATTAAATAAAATTATAAGTATAAGAAATAAGACATGTATTGAAAATATAATAAACGAGTGTAATAAAAAAATATTACGATATATCTATCCGATCAACTCGGCCAACCCGACCAAACTCGATTCGGTTGAGAATTCCAACCCGAGGTTGGGTTGGGTTGGATTAGGGTTGAGGTATAGGAACCTTAGATTGGGCTAAGGTTGAGCACTAACTCGACCTGACCCGACTGACTTTCAACCCTAGTATTTAATATTTTTAATCAATGATTTTTTATTTCTTTTTATACTTGTAATTTATGATGTTAATTAAATAGTATTAATTAAAGTTATTTTCTTAGAAAATATTAATATAATAATATTTTTAATTGTTCATTTTTTATTTCTTTTTATACTAGTGATTCATGATTTTAATAAAATAGTATTAATTAAAGTGATTTGCTTAGAAAATTATTAATATAATAATTATTTGATTTGATTTACACATATTGATTTATTTACCTATTATAAATAATAATTAAAAACCTGTTTAAACATATTTATACTTTAAAAAATAAATTATTTTTTAAGTATTTTTTATAAAATTTTTCTTTTTCTTTTTTCTAAATATTTATTCTATAGTTTATGCTATACAGTATACTATTTACGATAAAAATTATGGAGGGATGACTGGTATGCAACACGCTACCGATGCTTAAAACTTTGATTACCACACGTAACCTGAAAGTTTAAATAATTAGCTCACTGAACTCATGTGGGCCATGGCATATGAATAAGTTTAAGATGAGTAAGTTAAAAGATGATGCCCACTCTCAATAAGTATTATGCAACATGCTATTGCTATTTAAAATATTAGTTGTGACATTTAACACTACATTTTAAGGATCGGATGAATGAGGAACTCATGTGAGCCATGGCACATGAACGGGTTAAGAAGGGCCTATTTGTGACTTTTGGATAAGGGGGCCATTACAAACTAGATTACCCCACGCTTCATCCATCTGACGGGAGTCAGCACCAAAATAAGGCTGTTTTGAAACTCTGTCTGTGAAAATGAAGGGTAATGGTTCTCTCCTGCCTTGTTTCCTGTAGGTCAGCAATTTTCAGGCCTGGTCGTACCACTAGGGGACAAATGCAACGAATGAGTTGAATGTGATACATACACCCATGTGGGCCCCACACCTTCTCATACCACTACAAGATTACAGTGGGAACGGCAATATTTTTTTAGTTTTTTTTCACACGCGCACACACACCCCCACACACTCACACCACACGCACACAAACCGTCGGATTTCACCACCATGGTTACTTGAATCCTTGACCCGGTGTTGAAACTCCAGGGAGTCTATCACTCGGGTAAGAGCAAGTACCCGTGGGAACGGCAATATCACATCCAAACTTATGCCCACAGTACATTTTAATTTGAACTACTTTAATGCCAAAGAAGATGTATTCAGGTAATTTCTAAGTGCCTGTGTACCATCCATCATATTGTATCAGAGTATTAAAGATTATGGCACGGGAGGAGATAAAGAGCACTTACATAGCGTTTTTTATGCACGGTGGAATTTGCATGCACGCTTGCAACTCAAAAATGCCAAACCCTGCTGATGAGACACGGCCCATAAGTTACTCTTATTGGATGATCTGAACCATTCAATCAGGGCTATCGGAGCCGATGACTCTAAAGAGAAGTTTTCAGCCATCCAAAATTAACGTGCATAAAATAAGGATTATGATCATTCTGTGAGTTTGATACCTGGGCCATGCCGTGTTGACTAGATACCCAATTATTCCGATGGCCTGGATTTTGATACATTTGTAACATACGTATAAAGAAGTTGTGCGGGAGCATTTTTTAGCAAAAATTGTAGGATTACTGTAAGATTCCATACCATGGATAAGGTATCAATAATTACCATGTAAATGGGTAATAATTATTTACTTAGGTAATTACCATATCTTTCCCCATGCAATGCAGATGTGATATCTTGCGTTTTTTAACACTTAAAGTGAGAAATTTATAAAATAATGTGAGGCCCACCATGATGTATGTGACGTATCCACACCACTCATTTGTTATGCTAATTGAATTTAGAGCATGACCAAAAAAATGGCGCAAATACAAAGCTCAAGTGGACGACACCATAGGAAACAGTGAAAATTGAACATTTAACATTAAAAACTTTTTGAGGCCCTTTAAAGGTTTGAATAAAGTTGATATTTGTGTTTTCCCCTTATCTATATATGTGTGACCCTGTAAACGGGTTAGATGATGAAAAAACTTTAATATGGGCCCAATGAAGGAAATAACTTTCAATGGTATATGAATTAAGGCCATTGTTTTCTTTCATGTGAGCTATTGGAGTGTTGGATCTGCTTCATTTTTTGCCTCATACCCTAAATGTTTTAATAAAATAGATAAACGGCATGCATACATCATCTACATTGCAGTGGGTCCACATATTTAAATTAACACATTTGTATCAATTTTCAAGGTGGAATATTTACTCTTACCTTTTTAACCTAGGTGAAAAAGTAATAATAATGTATCATGGAAAACAGGCCCCAAATGAAAGGTTACCATTGGTTAATTTTTTATAATGGGACCTTGATCCTGACCGCCCACCTAAAATGGGCCACAGGGCTTTCATGTGTTGTGGCACACCCGTGATGCCAAGAGTCCAAGCTGAAGTGTCAGGGCGCACGGAACAAAGGTGTGGGCCATACCTACAAATCCAATCCCCATCATATGTTGCCCAATGGGTCCCACGTGCAGAAACGTCTCAATGGGGACCATGTATACTATTGGAGCTTTTCCAAATAGTCCATTTTCTCATAAAGGATGATGCAGAACTACTGACTTGTGGAGTTGAATGAGACCGGATGAGGATTCTCATTTCAATGGTCCACGTTCAGCTGTGGCCATGCCATGGGCATCTACGGTTCTGATTAGAAAACCAGCTCTAACACCGGATTCCCAGCAAGGCCGGTCAGTGATCATGAACGTCCACTTTCGGCAAAACAAACCATAGTTTAGAGACTCAAAATTCGACTGTGACTAGAAATCTGATTGTATTAGGGTGCATCTGCAAAAAAACTTTCAACCTATAATATGTGTGCTATTTCCAACCCTTCCAATAGGTTAGCTCAACCACGAGGAATAACATTACATTCTGATGAGTCGGGTCAAGTTTAGAGGTTTTAAAATTTAAACCACGTAAAACCAACAAATTGATGACCTGGGCCCGAAGTCTCAACATTGACAGCAGGTGGGCCTCAAAATGAAGTCCACCTGTAATGCTTGGATAGGATCTCTGTCATGTCAATGATATGTTGCCATCAGAGTACAGCTAGTCCTCCACGCAGGACGGGGTTTGGCAGGTTACACCAATTAATGCCGGCAGCCATGTGGGAAAGCTCAGTGACCCCGGCCAAAGTGATATATGTGTTTTATATAAGTAATTTTTTCAGCTAATTTTAAGGCATGAGATTAAAAATAAAGTAGATTCAAAGATAAAGTGGGCTACGCCTTGGAACTACGCCTTGGAAAATAGTGGGGATTTGGATGCTTATAATTGAAAACTTCTTAGGTCCACACAAGATTTAGATCAAGTTGATAATTGTTTTTTCCTTTCAACCAAGATACCTAACTTTATGAACAGGTTGGATGGAATATAAACATTGTTGCAGGCTTCTAAGAAGTTTTAGACGTCGTTTTCATTGGTTGATCACTTGAGCTTACAATTGCCTCATTTTGTTTTGAATAATGTACTAAAATGAGTTAAAAAATAGATAGATAAGCATAGATAAAACATATACATTATGGTAGGAACATAGACCTTTGACACCAGGTCACCAGCCAAACCACGTGCCTGACATGTTTTAAATATAAAATCCACTCAATACATCCTCAAATTTAGGTCACTGGGCTAAAAATAGAATAGATCTAAAATTCAAATGGCCACACCACAGGGAACAGTGGGAATGAGCTACCAACATAGGTTCGAGGATGAAGAAAAATATAGAAGCCTTCCTGGTAAAAATAAAAATATTCAGGAGGCTACAATACATGAACTTGACAATTGTGGAAACATTTTTACATTCTTACCATTGGTGTGGCCTGTATTATTATCTAATTGAGCTCTTATTTTGTAGCCACCTTTCGACAGTTTTTCTCATGCAATGGACGGATTATATTTCACACATATTTACAACATGGTGGATTTCTCACCCAAGACATTGCAGCTCTTACTATGGTTTACCAAGGGCCCACCTTGTTGTAATTATCATGCATCCACACTGTCCATCCATTTTTTCAGATCATTTTAGGAATTATCCCAAAAATTAAGAAGATTTGATTATCAGGTGGATCACACCATAAGAAACAATGATGATTGACTGTTTTGTCATTAAAAACTTCTTAGGGTTCACTTTAAGGTTTCTATAATGTTTATTTACTATCCAATCTATTGATAAGGTCACATAAGCTTGCACGAAGGGAAAGAATGAAAATCAGCTTGATTCAAAACTTTTGTTGCCCATTAATGGTCAATCGATACTATTTTTTATGATATGGTCCACATAATAATTATGTCTCTTTTTTTGAACGATCTTGTAAAATGATCTGGAAAAATGGATGGACAACATGGATACATAATAGATACATTGAGGAGGGCCCCACGGTAATGCCCGCACCATCTTGGTGAGGCTGGGATCTCACTTAAAATCGCTCTCCTTGATAAGACAGATGTAGGCAGACAAGGGGTGTACGTCGAGTTGAACCGAGTCGAGCTGGTCTCAGCTCAACTCGGCTCGGCTGCTAGTTAACTTCAGCTCGAACTCAGCTCAGCTCAGTCCTCGAGCCTGACTAGCCAACTCGGCTCGGTTCCATCTGCACCTTCAAAATCCCTTTGTATGTGAAACAGAAGTAATGTTTTAACAGATATTTTATCAAATACCTTTTTAACAACATAAAAACTAAGAAAAATCAAAAAAAAAAAAGAAAAAAAATACTTATTTCACGTACATACCTTCCTTGCCACTGGCCACACTTTGTTGAATCATTTTATCATACACACTTGGTGAGCAACATCAGTGGCAAAGTAACTGAGTCACCAAATTGGTTCGATCTGAGTTCAATTCGAGCTGGATTCGATCCTAGTTGAGTCAAGCTGGGGCTTGCTCGAACTCAACTTAAACTCATTTTTGAGCTAAAAAAATTAATTCGACTTGGCTCCAACTCAGCTTCGAACCAAGTTGAATCGAGCTTTTTCGAATTGAGTCGAGTGAGCTAATCGAGCTAGCTCAATTCGTGTACACCCCTATGTACGGTACCATCTCCCTGGATGGGAATCGTGTAGTATGTCATACATTCATGGACAGTGCCCGATACAAGTCCAATCCACCTTAGCACATCACCTCATGCTGACACATGAAATATAAGCTATTGGAAGCACATTGGTAGGTGTACCAGTTGTATTGACGTCAGCAAGTTCTATGGGTTTGATCATGAGGTATGTGTTATATCCAAACCATCCATCCATTTGGTGAGCTCGTCTTAAGGCTTGAGACTAAAAATAAGACGAATTTAACTATCAAGTGAACCACACTACAAAAGTAGTGAGAGATTGAACGTCTACCATTGAAACCCTTTTTGGGGTCACGAAAGTTTTGGATCAATATGAAATTTGTTTTTTCTCTTCATTTAGGTGTTTGTGACCTTATGAAAAGATTAGATGAAAAGTAAACATTTTGGTGGGCCCTATAAATTTTTTAGAGGTGAAAATCATTATCTTTGCTGCTCTTTGTGGTGTGGTTCAGATGATATTTGGATATGATTTATTTTTTGAATAATCCTCCAAAATTATTTCTAAAAATAAATGAATAGTATAAATATAATAAATACATCACTGTAAGGGCAATGTAACTTTGATATCCTTTAAACGGTTCGCACGACTCAAAGCTCGAGGAGCGTCGATGCTCGCCATCATCACACGCCGCGTACCTACCACAGCTGTATACCTGGTGTGTAGTACACCAGCAAACCTGCTTCCAAAGCTGTCACAGCTATCTCCGAAGCGGATTGGCTAGTGTACAACACACCAGCTATATTGCTAATGTATGGATGATAGCAAGATCCATGGGTTTATTAACGTGGTATGCATTGTATCCAAACTCTCCATACATTTGGCAAGCCCATATTAAGGCTTGAGTCGAAAATAAGACGGATATACTTATCAAGATCACACTGTAAAAAACAACGGAGGATTGAACACCTAGCATTGGGAGCCTCTTAAAGGTTACAAAAGTTCCTAATTGATATGAATTTTGTTCCCTCTTCATCCAGGTCTCGTGACTGTAAGAACGGATTGGAAGGAAAATAAACGTTACCGTGGGCATACTAATTGTTATCCAGGTCCCGTGACCTTAAGAACCGATTGGAAGGAAAATAAACGTTACGGTGGGTATACGAATTGTTACGAATTATTTAAGGGTGAAAATAATTATCTGTGCTGCCGTTTGTGGTGTGGTGAGATGATCTTTGGATTTTATTTTATTTTTTAAACATAATATTTTAAAATGATATTCAAAAATAAATGAACGGTATAGATATAATAAATACATCAGTGCGGTGCCATGTAACTTTGATCTCCTTTACACCGTTCGTACAACTCGGAGTTCGAGCAGCGTCAGTGCTCGTCCTCGCACGACGCATACCTAGCGCAGCTGTACAGCTGGTGTGAGGTACACCAGCCAATCCGCTTCCGTCCAATCCACCTCAGCACGTCACCTCATGTTGACACGTGAAATATAGGCTGTCATGGCTCTCTCAACACCCTTTCATGCCACGTGTCCCTGTTCACATCAATGCACTAAAATAACATCTGGTCCACTGCACGCAAACATCCAAACATACGACCACCTCTGTACGTAACATCCGAGCCGCTCAATAAGTAGGCCCCACTTTCAATGGTTGGAAAATCAAACCAGTCTATTCATCAGGTGGCCCCACAGCGTAGATGAAAATTGACGGACAGTATCTTTAGCTAATGTGCATGACCTGAGTTTTGAACAAAATGATCTTCACGTGCTGTCCTATGGTTTTTCAGCAGCTCAGAGGTCGCAGTTGCTGTGTGTATTTTCAGACCGTATTTTCAGCGCAGTTTTTCAGCAGCTGAGTGGCCCATGGAGATTGAGATTGATATGTATACTGCCGAAATAGTCAATAACTAGGTGGACCATGTGAAATTGGAGTAAGACCGGGTTCAAGAGCTTGGCCCACATCGAATTCTCAGTGGATGGACCCCATAGAAAGTCATGCTAAGCATGCATTTAATTGTAAACAAATTTTTTCTATCCTGAAATTGAACGGCTGGGATCATTTCTAGCAACTCTCATGTCGGCCATTGCTTGTTGATGGCCACTAACTTAGCGGTCCATTGAGATTGATACCTACGTTGTCAAAATAGTCATTGGCTAAGTGGACCATGTAGACTTGGAGCAAGCTCGGGTTCAAGAGCTTGGCCCACATTGAATTAGCAATGGATGGGCCCCATAGAAAGTCATGCTAAACATGCAAAAAAATGCATTTAATTGTAAATGAACTTAATCTATCTTGAAATTGAACCGCCGGGATCATTTCTAGCAACTCTTATGTTGTTGGCCATGGCTTATTCATGGCCCATAACTTAGTGGTCCATCGGGATTGATATGTATCGTTGCACAAATAGTGGTGGGCTAGTTGGACTATGTGGAACAAAACCGGTTTCAAGAGCTTGGCCCACATTAAATTCGCAATGGATGAACCCCATAGAAAGTCATGCTAAACATGCAAAATAAAAAATAAAAAATAATAATAATAATCATAATAATAATAATAATGCATTTAATTGCAAACGAATTCTATCTATCCTGAAATTGAACCACAAGGGTCACTCCTACCAACTCTCATTGCAGCCATGGTTTATTCATGATCATTAACTTAATGGTCCATTCAGATTGATATCTATGTTGCCAAAACAATCGTTAGCTAGGTGGGCCATATGGAATTGAAGCAAAACTGGCTTCACGAGCTTGGCTTGTTGTAAACTAATTTTCCAATCTGTATTTTTCTAGGCTGCTCGACTAGTTGAGGGCCTAGCTCGACCCAAAGTCTAGTACGATATTCTTTTAGGCGTACGTAGTGCTCGACCAGTCGAGGACCTAGCTCGACTAGTCGAGGGTTACGCAGATTCTGCGCGGATTTTGTGTAAACTGCGTAAATTTGAGGCGGTTTTGCAAAGGTGCGTAAGAGGAGTTTCCTAAACTATAAATAGGAGTCCTTAGGGCTATTCTAAGGTATTCAAAGGCTTTCTAAAGAAGTTCCTAAAAGAATTTTAGGGTTTCTAAAGAATGTGGCAAGAATGAGATTCGATGTTGTTCAAATCGGGTAAGTCCTCTCTTTGTAATTTCTATTTTATAGCGAAAATCCGTCGCTTTGTGCTGTGATTTTTTTCCGCAAGGGTTTTCCACGTTAAATCTGTGTGTTCTCTTGTGTGTGTTTGGTGCCGTGAGATTGCTATCTTAGATCTAGATCTGTGTGATTCCGCAACACAAATCTCCAACAAGTGGTATGTCATAATCTACACTAGGAAATCGGGCTCACAAAATTCTCGATTGCTGAATCCAGTGCCGACAGCCTTCGTAGTACCCCATTCTCGGCTCCCGGCATCTATACACTAAGTTCCGATCCTGCGATTTTACAAGGACGATTTCTAACATGATTTTAATTCGTAATGAGTATAACCATAAGCATAACCCTTGAATAATAATTGTAAGAACACCATCACAAAATTCACTACGATAAAAAACTTTAAGTACAATGCGTATGAAGGGAAATACAAGAGAATGATAACGAAAACTCCTAAAGCTCGACTACACGCTCCTATTGCAGCGAAGCTATGGCTGCGTCCTGGCGTCACCTGCATGCATCAATCGTACATAAGCTTATAGAAAGCTTAGAGGGTGGTGTATGTGTACACGTAATATGAGCATGCTCAGAATGCAATGTCAGAGTAATGCGGAATCATGCTGATGAGTATGTGAATGCAATCAGCTGTACTAAGGCTATGCAATGCAAAACATGAATGCTATCGGCCATTTCAAGGCCATACGATGCGAAATGTAATTCAATCATGTCAATCATCATCCGTATATCAATGCAGAGTGTCAAATATCAGTACGGTTCTCATTCTGGATAATCACCGGGATTTAATACACTTTAAATGACACTGCCCCTCTCCTGGACGCGCAGTACAAGTGAACGTAAGAAACCTCACTATTCGCTTGACCAATAGTCTTCCAATACCTATCCGACAAGTCGATAGCAGACTCATTCACAAGCTGGTCAAACTCAGCCTAGTAATGCCCCCTACCCTCGGGCCAGTAAGGCCACACTCCTTTTCAACCGACCACGACACAGTGGGAGATGCGGTCTCCTAGTATTCGGCCCTCGTGCGCTCATATATCTACTTAGTCTTGACGTTTGAGTCATCCTCCGGCACTATCGGGTTTAGAGATTTTCATCTAGGGACATCTATGGTGCCCTGATGCTTAGTAACAATATTTTCGGTGTCTGATCCTGTCATCCAAGATGTGCCTGTGGAGGCCACAACCCTGATATTGCTAAGGCATACAGTAATCATGTCATTCAAATGAGAAGTGCATGAATCACACTACTAGTTATGCAGCAATCTTATGCGTACCATGCGGTCATGTAGGGAAACTCTGCCTATCAGGGAGCCCATAAACAATCTGCCTGAAGGCATATACGATGATCTGACATTTTTCATATTAAGCATACATATGATGTGCATGAGCATGAATGATGGAACTATACTAAATATGTTATATGGTGATGGACTCTGTTTATAATGAAGATGGGCCTAGACGGCCTACACACTACAAGTATGAGCTTATCAATGGGCCATAGGGAGAGTCATAATGCAGACATTTAACCAACATTATCCTTATAATGTGGACGTCAAACCATCATTGCTCCTAGGGCATGACCCATTATAAATATCATTATATACACCACGGTGAAATCACACATTACAATGGGCCTAAATACATCCCATTGGGCCTTAAATACATCAAATGAGCCACATCACATGACCTTATATTCATCAAGTGGGCCGCACCAATGGGCCTTATGTACATTGTAATGGGCCATAACCCACGGGCCTTGAATACATCACAATGGGTCCTCATATGGCAAGTGGGCCACATCACATGGGTCATATATACATCAAATGGGCTACACTAATGGGCCCCATGTATATCAAATGGGCCACTCCCAAATATAAGTGGTGATAATGATTTCTACCATTAAAATTCTTAAGGCTCATCATAACATTTATTTTCCATCCAATCTGATTGTAAGGTCACACAGACCTGAATTAAGAGGAGAAACAAATTTCCTACTAATTCAAAACTTTTGCATTCCTAAAAGATTTTAATGGTAGGCATTCAATCCTCACAGTGCAGTGTGGTCCACTTGATAAATGGATCTGTCGTATTTTTAGTCTCAAGCCTTAAAATTATCCTTCAAATGGTTGGATGGTTTAGATGTAACACATGCATCATGGTGGGTCCCATAGGGATGGACGGCATAGATAAAGTACATAACTCATGGTGGGGGCCGCACTGATGGAAGGTGTGGAACACATACATCAGTGGGTCCCACATGGGGCCCACCATAATGTTTATTTTCCACCCAATCTGTTGAAAAGGTCACACAGACCTAAATTGAAGAGGAAAAATAAATTTCATAATGATGCAAAACTTCTGTGACAAAATGGTTTCAATGGCAGACGCTCAATCCTCACTGTTTCCTATCGTGTGGGCCACCTAAGCTCCTACTATGGCTGATTTTTGGGGTGGCCCACAGCCAGAAGGGGCCTACCAAATGCACGGTTGTGATGTTCACACGCATCACAGTGGGGCCCACAGTTGGGACCCCCTGCCTCCAGCGTCCAACACAGCAGGACGCTACGCGCGTCCTCTGAACGTCCAACAGCAACGTCTGTGCTTCTATTATTATTATTATTTTTAAAAAAATTATGATTCTGCGGTTTTTCTTAGGTGGGGCCCGCATCAGGTGAATCCACTTCAGCCATTGAATTTCATAACTCAAGACTAACCAAACAAGCCTAATATTCAGTATGTTTTGGCTCAAGGTGGGTACTAGTTAATTTTAACGGTAAAAATTAATATTTTCTATGTTATGGCCCACCAAAAAATTCGGATTGGGTTCATTTTTCAGCTCAACGTCTAATATGAGCTGGGGAATGGAATGGACGGTGTGGATTAGACCCATACTTCAAGGGGGGCCTGCAGAAGCGGTCCACCCAATTTTTTTGAATCAAAATAATATATATATATATATATATATATATATTATTTTTTTTGTCAGCACATCCCACTATCTGTTCACACTTCACAGACCACGTCCAGTGTTCCTGGATGTTGGATGGTTTGAATACAACATATTGTTTAAGGTGGGCCCCAACTACAGGCGTGCTGCCTAGGCGGGCCACCAAATGGTTAGATGGTGTGGATAAGACACACATCAAGGTTAGGTCATCTGAGTGGGCCACACAGCCACATCATCATAAACAAAAACAAATGAAAAAGGGAAGGAGAGAGAGAAAGGGATACGTGTGATGGAGGGCTCTGCCACTATGAGCCATCCCTTCCATGCATTCAATCATACATCAAGTGGGTTCTAAAACATGTGGGCCCACCAAATTAAAAATCAACGGTGGAGATTCCTCCACCAAAATGGAAGGTCTATATGACTTCATTCAAACTAGAAAGCAAATATCATTATGGGGTCCATGGAGATTGGCCCCATCATAGAATGATCATGTGAATCATAGTGGGCCATCGGCCACATCTAGGGTCCAAAGTGAGATCCATACCATCAATCAGTAGGCCCCACTTGGCCCATCATTAAAAGAATGAAATCTAGGCCTATAGGAACACTCACCGTTCGATCTTCTTAGTCCGATGGAACGCTAATCTCCTTGCCTTCAATTTTGATGGAGGTATATGATTAATGGATGGTTGAGATGGGAGATGACAGAGAAGGAAAGTGGGCCACACTTGGCTTTGGGAGAGAGAGAGCTTGGACGTTGAATTTTTATTTTTATTTTGCTTAAGAGATTTTTTTAAGAAATGAGGGAGAGAGAGAAGTGATGGGATGATAAGAGGTGGAGTGATGGGTGATGGGTGGAGTGATGGTTGAATTGATGTAAGGGTTGACTTTGGGGTAGCTTGTGTAAGAGAGGTAATGATAGGATATGGGTTACTTGTACTTGACTTGAGGTGTGATGTGTACTTGATTGATGGGATTGATTGATGAGATTGGTCGTAGAGATTGTCTCAAAATTCACATGCGTGACATTTTTCTCGAAATGAACGTGGGCCCATATCTTTTACCCTGGGTATCGGATCGGTGCGCAAGTCACGGCGTTGGAATTGTGGTGACGGCGCGATCTCCAGGGTATAAGTTTCAGGTCGAGCAGACTTTAGTATGCCGACTCGGCTTAGAATCGTGTGCAAACGTTGAATATAGGTCGAGGGTTGCAGGAATTTAACCACAAGGACCGCGGAAGCCTACGGAATAGTACAGACTATGATATGGGTTTTACATGGTATTAGAGCAATCATTGGGGCACAGATATGAATTTGAGAGATTAATAATAATGGCAAGCACCAGGTATGATATTCAAAAGTACTCAGGGAAAAATAATTTTAAGTTATGAAAGACCAAGATGATGAGTTCCTTAATCAAGTAAGATGAAGATGGTGCTCTTGAGGAACAAAAATATACTATGACTGATGATGAATGGAATACTCCTGATAAGAAGGCTTTATCATTGATCCATTTATATCTCATGAATGGGGTTCTCTACAATGTCATGAGAGAGAAAACTGCGGCTAAGTTATGGGTGAAGTTAGAGGATGTCTATGCAAAAAAATCCTTTGAAAATCGCCTGCACTTGAAGCGTCAGTGGTATAACTTCAAGATGGCAGAGGGTGGAGATCTGGAGGCTTACATCAACAACTTTAATAAATTAGTTTGTAAATTATTAGATATGAAGGAAGTGATTAAAGATGAAGAATAAACACGTATGTTGCTAAATTCTCTTCCGGCGTCTTATGAGTCATTTAAAGATACAATGTGCTCCACGAACAAAAACCTAAGTGTTGACACTGTTATCTCAGCCCTTCAAGGGAAGGCTATGAGAAAGCTTAAAGATGACGTGGGGATATCTTCTTAGGCACTGCTTACAAGAGGTAGGAATTCTAAATAAAGTATAGGTTCTAAGTCCAAATCCAAGGGTAAAGGCAAAGGAAAGGTAAAATACCGGAACTTTAGGATGGAAGGATATGTGAAGAAGGATTATACAAATCCTAAATCTAAGAGAGAAGATTCTGAGGCTTCGTACAGGGAGGCCTATGCTGTCATGTCAGATAGATCGAGTGGATGTGATGGTAATGTTTTATCTGTGTCTACGATTAGACGGTCATACGATGATTGTAAGGATGAGTGGATGCTATACACAGGGGCATCTTTTCATGTGACTCCTCATCGGAATTGGTTCACCACTTATAGGGAATGCGATAGTGGACAGATATTTATGGACAATGACATTACCTATAATGTTGTGGCTGTTGGTATGATGCACATCAAGATGTTTGATGGGGTGGAGCGTACCTTGATTGATGTGAGGCACGTTCCTGATTTGAAGAAGAATCTGATTTCTCTTGTTGTACTTGAGGCAATGGGTTGCAAGTACATAGGTATTGATGATGCTCTTAAAATATCTAAGCAGGCACTGGTAGTCATGAAAGCACAACGACTTGGTAATCTTTACAGGTTGATTGGGAGCACTTTAAAAGGTAGAGCTGCAGTAGCTGTAGCGGATTCCACCTCTCCACGTGTGTGGCATGTTGGGCATGACTACATGAGCGGGCAGGGTAGGAAGGTTGAGACGCACGGATAGGGATACAGAACAAGTGGAGCGGCCACCTGTGAAAAGAATCACATGACATAATCACGGGATATCGGTAAGGTATATGGACGAATCCAATATCGCAGAGGATTCATCTTCTATTCAGATGGCTCCAGGTGAGCCAAGTGCTGAGAAGTGAAATGTGACTATGGGGCGATGTGATGGACTCGTTGTACCAGACTGACATATGGGAGCTGGTAGAGCTTCTAGTGGGCCGAAAAGCGGTTGGATGAAGGTTGATCTTCAAGAGGATTCAGCATAGATAAAGAGCGAGGTTGGTAGCGAAGGGTTATGCTCAGAGAGAATGAATCAACTTCTCAGAGATATTTGTGCAGACGGTATAACAAGTATCTATTAGATCCGTGATTGACGTTGGTTGGCAAATGTGATCTTGAGCTGGAAGGATGGATGTGGAGTCTGTACTTCTGTATGAGAAATTGGAAGAGCTGATTTATATGAAGTAACTACACCGGTTCGAAGTTAAATGGGTAGAGGAAAAAAAGTTTACAGGAGGTCGTGGTATGACCTATCGCTTAGGTAAGTGTTTTGATTCATTCATGGTAAGTTAGGAACTGTATGTTGATGACATGTAGATCGCCAATTATGACATGTCTGAAATTAATGTAATGAAGACTCGGTTAAGTGGGACATTTAGAATGAAGGATCGGGGGGCTGCAAAGATGGTTCTTGACATTGAGACTGGAAGAGGAGTAAGCTTTGATTATCTTAGGCAGAATACCTTGGATAGGTATTGATCAAGGAGGTGATAGACCATGTAAAGCCGGAGAGCGTTCCCTATGCATGTTTGCTCAAAGTTTTCTTCAAGACATGTCCTAAAACAGATGAGGAAAAGTAGGATATCTCATGAGCCTTATTTGAATGTGCTTGACAGTGTATGTCATAGTATGGATTAGACCGGTTATTTCATAGGCTATCAGTGTTGTGAGCAAGTACCCCGACAAGCAATATTGGGTAGCGGTGAGATGGTAAGAAGACTATGTATGTCTTTCCTTTTAAGAAGACATGTGCAAAAGTGGTTGGGCACGTGGATTCTGATCCGACAGACATGCTCACCTAGAACGTTCCTTTAGAGAAGTTCAAGTTCTGTGCAACTTCTTTGGGCTTAGCAATATGGAAAAGAAGGACAGAGTGTACATAAGAAATTATGATGTAATGCAGAGAAAAGAGAAAAGGTCAAGAAGTTACATGGTTGAAGATTGAAGACATGGTAGAGATTATTGTAAACTGATGTCTTCAATCTAGATTTTTCTGGTCTACTTGACCGGTCGAGGGTCCTCTCGACCAGTCGAGGGTCCACTGGACCGGTCGAGGCCAGCTCGACTTAAAGTCCAACAGTGATATTCTTTTAGGTGTCTGTGGTGCTCGACCAGTCGAGGCTCAGTCTCGACCGATCGAGGGTCCACTTAACTAGTCGAGGACCTGCTTCGACTAGTTGAGGGTTACACAGATTTTGTGTGGATTTCGTGTGAACTGTGTAAATTTGAGGCAGTTTTGCAAATGTACGGAAGAGGAGTTTCCTAAACTATAAATAAGAGTCCCTAGGGCTATTATAAGAAATTGGAAGGATTTCTAAAGGAGTTCCAAGGGTTCCTCAAAGGGTTTTAGGATTTCTAAAGGGTGTAGCAAGGGTGAGATTTGAGGTTGTTTGAATCGGATAAGTCCTCTCTTTGTAATTTCTATTTTCATAGTAGAGATCTATCGCTTTGTGAAGTGGCTTTTTTCCGCAGGGGTTTTCCATGTTAAATCTGTGTGTTCTCTTGTGTGTGCTTGGTGTCATTGGATTGTTATCCTAGATCTAGATCTGTGTGATTCCGCAACACAAATCTCAACATGGCCCACATTGAATTCACAATGGATGGACCCCATAGAAAGTCATGTTAAACATGTCAAAAATGAATTTAATTGTATACAAATTTTATCTATCATAAAATTAAACTGCTAGGATCCGTGATTGGCGTTGGTTGACAAATGTGATCTTGAGCTGGAAGGATGGATGTGGAGTCTGCACTTCTTTACGAGAAGTTGAAAAAAAAGATTTACATGAAGCAACTAAAGCGGTTCGAAGTCAAATGGGTTGAGGAAAAAAAATTTGCAGGAGGTCGTGGTATGACCTGTCGCCTAGGCAAGTGGTTTGATTCATTCATGGTGATTCAGGAATTGTATGTCGATGACATGTAGATCGTCAATTATGGTATGTCTGAAATCAATATACTGAAGACTCGATTAAGTGAGACATTCAGAATGAAGGATTGGGGGACTGCAAAGATGATTTTTGGCATTGAGACTGGAAGAGGAGTAGGTTTTAGTTATCTCAGGAAGAATACCTTGGGTAGGTATTGATCAAGGAGGTGATGGACCATGTAAAGCTGGAGAGCATTCCCTATGCGTGTTTCCTCAAAGTTTTCCTCAGGACGTGTCCTAAAATAGATGAGGAAAAGCAGGATATCTCATGAGCCTTATTCGAATGCGCTTGGCAGTATATGCCATAGTTTGGATTAGACCAGTTATTTCACAGGCTATCGGTGTTGTGAGTAAGTACTCCGACAAACAATATTAGGTAGTAGTGAGATGGTAAGAAGACTACGTACGTCTTTCCTTTTAAGAAGATAGGAGCAAAGGTGGTTGGGCACGTGGGTTCTGATCCAGCAGACATGCTCACCTAGAACATTCATGTAGAGAAGTTCAAGTTCTGTGCAACTTCTCTGGGCTTAGCGATGTGAAAAAAAATGATAGAGTATACACAAGAAACTATGATGTAATGCAGAGATAAGATAAGAGGTTAAGAAGCTACACGGTTGAAGATTGAACACATGGTGGAGATTGTTATAAACTGATGTCTCTAATCTAGATTTTTTTGGGCTACTCGACCAATTGAGGGTTCACTCGACCGGTCGATGCCAACTCGACTTAAAGTCCAATAACAATATTCTTTTAGGTGTTCATGGTGCTCGACTAATCAAGGCTCAGTCTCAATCGGTTGAGGGTCCGCTCGACCAGTTGAGGACCTGCCTCGACTAGTCGAGGGTTACGCAGATTCTGCGCGGATTTTGTGCGAACTGCGTAAATTCGAGGCGGTTTCGCAAATGTGCGGAAGAGGAGTTTCCTAAACTATAAATAGGGGTCCCTAGGGCTATTATAAGGAATTGAAAGGCTTTCTAAAGGGGTTCCAAGGGTTCCTCAATGGGTTTTAGGGTTTCTAAAGGGTGTAGCAAGGGTGAGATTCGAGGTTGTTCGAATCGGGTAAGTCTTCCCTTTATAATTTCTATTTTCATACTGGAGATCTGTCGGTTTGTGACATGGTTTTTTACCCGCAAGGATTTTCCACGTTAAATCTGTATGTTCTCTTGTGTGTGCTTGGTGCCATTGGATTGCTATCCTAAATCTAGATCTATGTGATTCCGCAGCACAAATCCCAACATGGCCCACATTGAATTCACAATGGATGGACCCCATAGAAAGTCATGCTAAACATGCCAAAAATGCATTTAATTGTAAACAAATTTTATCTATCCTAAAATTGAACGGCTAGGATCATTCCTAGCAACTCTCATTTCAGCCATGGCTTATTCATGGTCACTTAGTGGTCAATTCAGATTGATTTCTATGTTGCCAAAATAGTCATTGGCTAGGTGGACCGCGTCGAATTGGAGCAAAACTGGCTTCAAGAGCTTGCCTCACATTGAATTCGCAATGGATGGACCCCATAGCAAGTCATGTTAAACATGACAAAAATGAATTTAATTGTAAACGAATTTAATCTTGAAAGGCTAGGATCATTCCTAGCAACTCTCACGTTGGCCATGGTTTATTCTTGGTGGGAGCTACGTTCAGCGGATTGCACTATGATTCCTACCAACTCACAAGTAAGCCCGACCAACAGATTGCACTATGAATCCCACGTGAGGCTTGATTTGGCTTGATTTTTGGGCCTCTGGGTACTTGGGGGTGATGCATCTGCTAGATGGATTGGAAAGCTGTACCCACATCATGTGGGCCTCACTTCTACCCAGTACTGGTACTACTATGGCTTACTATGGTACACCGAGCACTTGAGCCCAATTCCTCGTGGCAGTATACGAGTGTCTATATCAGCAGCTGTGGCACATCAAACATGGATATATGATGAAGGAATGCTGTTTGGTCTCAATAAAGAAACTACAGTAGTACATCCACACCTTGACCCAGGGATATTCAATGCCGAGTTTTGCATCATCTTTCAAGGAAACTTTGAGGAAATTGGGTGTTGATGGCCCACCAGTGACAAAAAAGGATTTTGATTGTGGAAATGAATTAGAATTACAACCGCAATGATTTCATGAAAAATGGCACTATCCAGAGATTAAAGAGATTATCAGATTGATCAATGGTGGGCCAGTATGCAACGTATGCACAAGGTAAAAATAGGGTGAGATGGATTACTTGTTAGCACTACCGTTTGGTATTTCCGTCCATTTCTATGAGAATCAAAGAGGAACACATAATTTTGTGAGAGGGATTGCTTGGTTAGCACTACCGTTTGGTATTTCTGACTATTCCAGTGAGAATCAAAGAGGGAACACATAATTTTGTGAGAGGGATTGCTTGTTAGCACTACCGTTTGGCATTTCCGTCTATTCCTATGAGAATCAAAGAGGAACACATAATTTTATGAGAGTTGTGTGATGTATTTGAGATTTACAAATATATTTGATGAGAAATTTTGAGGTGATACAAATCAAGTCTATTGAGTGATGTCACATCATCAACAAAGTAAGAGTTGCCGAGCGAACTGTGGTCAAGTTGATTAGGAAACCTGAAGCAGTTATAGTACAAATGGCAGGCTTAGAAGAAAGGCTTTAGGAAGCCAGTAATGCTGAAATAATTATAGCAACCGTTAGAATATAAAAAGCATATCGGTGATCAATTTAAAATTATAAATAACAAGAGAATTTTGTAGAAGAAGTGATCTCATACCAAACCAAACCAAATCAAACTTAGTATTACCTGTCATTTACATTTTATAGCGATAATCAAGTAATTGTTAACCTTAACATTATCTGTCATTTACATTCCTTAGTATAATTTGTAGTAGTAATCGATTAGTTGTTAACTTTAGTTGTATTTTGAGTTTACACTCATATTCTAGGATCGGTTCAAGTATCAAGTAAAGTTCTTCATATAGAGATGTGTTTTGCAGTTGTTCTCTGCGATCGACTGTAAGAATTTTCTTTTTTGTTTTATCTGTATTAAAGAGAAAAAGTTATTTCGTATGAAAGGTAGAGGTGTAACTCATTTTCAGAGGATGAACCCCACTTTTCGACAATCGCCTGATCATCTTAAACAACGTTATATAAATAGCTGAATAGGCAACCGATCTCATTCAATCTCAGTCATATATGATTGATTTTCAACATATCTGCCTATCTTGACTCTTGGAGTCGTAATTGTTTGTTTTAAATTGAGCTGTACATTCACTTCTAGCATACCTGCACAAACCACATGATCGAAATTGAAACCGAAATAAAGGGAGCAATAATCCTGATATCCAAAATTCTTATTAATAAGAGCTAAGCCATGTAAAATTCTTGTGAGGTATTGAGCTCTTCTATAAGGATTGGGCCCAAGTCAATTACATTTATTCGACTGCCATATATCATACATTTTAACATAAGGAATAGGCCTACGTACTAGTTGATTTCAACCTAGTTTTGGGCATTAATATACAAAATGGGATAGGCGTTGGAACTGTTTCTAGTTGAAAAATGACCTGTTTCCATGCTTATTTACTCCAAATTCTTTTTCTATAATTAGAGATCTCGTTCCCCTTCACTATAAATATAGAGTAACTAAATTCCTTTCTAGGATTTTCAAAAGAGTGTAAAATGCAAAAAATCAAGAAATATCCTCGTCAACACATTAAGGTTTGTATATGTAATCCCCCTATTGATGTATATATACTGCAGTTCATTATTTCAGAATTGTCTGATTTTTAAGCCATAGATCTAAGTATTATTTCCAACCTCATGGAAGGCTTAGATATTATACAAGTGGTTCATATCTGTGCATGCGGCAGTTCAGTAGAATTAGCAATTTTTCTTAGTGATTTTTGACATTCATTTGGATTATAGCTGTGCAAAGCTTAATTTGCTGAGCCCAAATGCATGTGCAATAAAACTCACGTCCGCACCACACATGTATATATATATATATATATATATATATATATATATATATATATATATATATATATATATATATATATATATATTTGTAAATTTCCTTTTAATATATATAACATAACTAATAAAATTAATTATACCCAACTTGGTTCTCACCAAGGTCCAACATGGTATGGACCCAATGGGCTGGGCCAGGGCCTGTTCGGGTCTGGGCCATAGGCTAAATCAGTAGGTCTACTGCCTTATTCATTAATCAAGCAACCTTGAGCAAGCATGGCCCACCCCCCTACCTAACCCAGCTTGACAAAGTTAAGTGAGTCAGGCTGAGTTGGGTTGTCCAGACTGACAGTTTATGCATGTTCAGGCCATATACCTACTAACTCAAAGTGGGTTGGGTCCGACCAGCCCCTCTCAAATCCACTCTACACATGGGCCGGTCTCATTCCTTCCATTCATATTCCGGAGCACATCCAAATATTCCCTCAAGGGACTGTTTGGTTGCACCTTCATGAAAATGACTGCTTATTCATGAAATATCATGCTATCTTTTGATATTTTGTTCAGCCAAACATACCTTAACCCGATGTTGGGTCTTAAAACTATGATGGGCCATCTAGTGTGAGTAATCGCAATATATTATGTTTATAATCAGTTGAAAGAATATCCATAGGATGGATGGCCCTGGATGGCCATGGATGGCCCATGCCCCAACGAATCTACAATAGAAGATTAATTTATGTAAGAAAAAAAAAAAAAAAAACAACCTTATAAAAAAGACTCATATGTTCTTTGAATTTGAGTAATCCATGGTGGGCCCACAATATCAATTGTTTGGATAAGTGAACTAGGTGCTCCACCTCTACAACCGAAAGCCCAGATAATGCCTAAAGAATAGCATTTTTCCATGAGAACAACTTTGATACTCTTCCGGAGTGTGACGGATGATATTCAGGTACACTTATAAATTATTTAGAAATTCATACATGCAATACAAATAATTAATTAAGCCATTTGTATTGTATCATGAACCAAAAATTACGCTTATTTGATTAGCTGACTATTCAATTGGTCGATATTTCTTGAATGATTAAAAATGAAAATAACTATCCAACGGTCCAATTTCCACGAAAAAGTGTCCACAATGAAAATACCTAACTGTTTTCAACGAACGAGTGTCTACGAATCAGAGCTTAGTGTTGTCCGACCAATCTGATTTTGAGACTGAGGACTCAATAGTATTTTCCACAATTGAGAAGGTTTGATTCAAGTCGGTTCATGCCATGTGTATCATTTCTGAGTGCGTGCATATTGAGCTTTACAGACTTCCTGAGTATTAAAATAGCTAGCTTCCATTTTGCCATTCATTTTCTGTAAAAGTCATGAATTTCTTCCCAGGCTCAGAATCCGTGAAATCAAAATTGGTTTGGATGTGCTTAGTTAAAGCATGGGAAGGTGACGCAGGTATTTACGTGATGAGGTAGATCACGGTCTTCCTAAGGGATAACTAGTCCGAATCCAGGGAACTTCTTTTTGAACTCCACATAGATTTTCTTGAATCCACAGGGGAAAATAAGAAAATAAAAATAAATTCTATGAAATTTGAAAATTGATTGATAGATGATACAAATTTTTTAAATAGTAATACCAAACTTAGGAAGAAGTTTCAGAATCAAACTCCAACTCAAACTCCCTAAAATTCGTGACTTACCATAAATAGTATACTCATCATTTTTGCCAGCATGCATTTCTGCCGGGATCACCATGGCAACCCTATTTTCGCCTTCACATGCGGATATGGTACTGCCTCCAACAATACGGCTGAAATGCGTGCTGTGCATGACGGTATTAAATTCTGTTTGGCTCTCGGGATCTCTAACGTTATCATTGAATCAGATTCTAGTTGGGCGGTGTCCAGCCTAACCAAATCTTCCTCGCCTTCCTAGAAGTGGTCTTACTTGCTGACAAAGATAAAATGTCTCTCCTCTCAGGGGAACTTTTGGATTCTCTATGTTTTTAGGGAAGCTAACAGCCTGGTTGATAGTTTAGCTAATATTGGCAGCTTGGATCAGAAAAACTCTTTCTTCCATGGTCTCGCTTCCCTCCATCGCTTGATCAAGGGTTAGGTTATTTTGGACAAAACTGGACTTGGTTACATTAGAAAGGGTTCCCACACTTTACATGTATAGCACATAATAGGTAGATCATCTGCCTGAAATAGGCTTGTGATTTTCCTTCAGTAATGAAATCTTTTGTCCTTTAAAAAACATAAATAGTATACTTACAATTTATAGATGGACATGATTCCTACTAGACTTCAGGGTTTTCGGCCAAAAATAGTAAGTGTCCTATTTGGCCTAACCATGTTG
This sequence comes from Magnolia kwangsiensis, assembly GCA_037074715.1. Taxonomy (NCBI): domain Eukaryota; kingdom Viridiplantae; phylum Streptophyta; class Magnoliopsida; order Magnoliales; family Magnoliaceae; genus Magnolia; species Magnolia kwangsiensis. Next base: position 124,394,994 of record CM073578.1, on the reverse strand, counting down.
TTCTCTTAAAATTTCTAAGCCCATTTCATGTTGGGCACAGCTCCTAAAGCTCACAGGACAAAGAGTTACGATTGAACTAAAACTTACTATAAATAGAAAAAATGAAATTAAAAAGGATTTTTGATCGTTGATCTGATGAAATATCACAAATTCAGCATGGGAATTCCGGTAAAGCAAGGTTGTGAGGCTAAAGTAGCTTCTCCCCCAAAATCATCTATTGTAAGTTGAATAACTCGTTCTGGTTTGCAAGATATGTCTATTTTAGGATTTTGACGACCTTGGACACTTTTGCCTCCGATCGGCCTTCTTTTGGTCCATCTCGGACATGAAAGTGTTCGCGAACTGCTGTACATTAGTCCCCTCCACTATAAAAGAACTCCTCCTCGAGTTCTTATCCCGCTTCGGTTGATGATACTCAGTCAAGTCTTCAACGTTGAAAGTACGCGAGATCTCTATATCATGTGAAAGATCTACAACGTAAGCATTGTCATTGATCTTTTGGAAGATATGTACCGGTCCAATCTTTTTGTTCTTCAACTTGATGTAAGTCCTAGTCGAAAATCTCTCCTTGTGTAAATAGACTATAACTTGGTGGCCCACCTCGAACATCTTTTGTCATTGATGCTTGTCGGCATACTCCATATATTTGTCGTTTGAGGCATGTAACTTGGCTTGCACCTCTGCATGAATGCTCATGATTCAAGTCGCCATGTTTTTTGCTATTGTAATGCTCATGCTCGGAAGCTTGGGCAAAGGGACCAAATCAAGTGTGTGGCGAGACACTCGACCATAAACAATATCGAGCATAGACTTCCTTATCGAGCGATTCACTATGTTGTTGAATACAAACTCCGCTTGAGACAAGGTCATATCCCACTACTTCAATTTTTCACCTGAAATACATCGAAGGAGATTTTCTAATGTGCGATTCACAACTTCAGTCTGCCAAATAATCTATGGATGGTAGGCATTGCTAAATTGAAATTATCTACTGAACTGACTCCACGAAGTCCGTCAGAAGTGGCTAATGAACTTCATGTCATGGTCAAAAGTAATGGTTTTAGGAACCCCGTGTAGCCGCATAACCTTTCTTAAAAATAAGTTTGCTACATGTATTGCATCGAGGGTATTGTCACGCCCCAAATCTAAAAATCAGACTCACAGGAATTTCGATCGCCGAATCTAGTGCCGACAGCCTCCGTAGTACCCCATTCTCGGCTCCTAACACTTATATGCCAGATTCCGATCCTGGGATCCTACAAGGAGAATTTTTTTTTTTCCAATGTATATTTAACTCGTGATAAGCATAGCCACAAGATTACCTAATTCACAAAGGCAACATCATCATCACATATCCACTAATATAATCATTTAACTACAATACTGAGAGGAAAATACATAAATAAAAAATCAAGCTCCGGAAGACCGCTGCACGCTAAAAGCTCAACACTGTTACAACCTTACATCACCTGCACGCATCTATCGTGCATAAGCTTATAGAAAGCTTAGAGAGTGGTGTAAGTGTGTGCACAAGGTAAGTGTCAAGTATTCAATACAATGTCATAATCATACAATACCGAAAATGCTAGTAATCCATAAATCGTACAATGTCTGAATAAGCAGAAATACTGATAAGATCATGAATTATCAGAGTAAACAGAAACACTGACAAAGTCATAAATCACACGATAACAGAGTAAGCGGAAATACTGACAAGTGCATGAGTTATACAATATTATAATACGCAATAGAAATCAACTATGCCAATGAAGAGTCATATAGAGCCAAATATCAGATGTATAGGATGCAATGAAATATACATTCCTGATGAGTAACACAAACGGTGTCAGTCGTACCATATGCCACGGATATAATGCAACATGCAGTGCGAATGGAATGACCATGCTGGAGTGTGAAGTCGGGATGATAGTACGTAGTATCACACGCTATGGGGTCCATCACAAGGGACTTCTATCCAAACCAGTCCCATACCTAAATTTGAATAGTCAGACTCAATGTGGTAAACTCCTAATCTTAGGTTACTTGCGCGCCCCAACCGAAATCCTAACCATTGTGAAGGTACACGTAACAATTAGTTGCGCACCACTGACCCAAGTGGATAGTGAATGAATGAGTATGCAACTCCTTCTCTATAAGTCCACATATCAGTATAGTTCATCTCTGGGATCATCACTGGGGTTTAGTACACTCCAAATGGCACTGTTGCTCTACCAGCTGCACAGTCTAAGTGAGCGTAAGAAACTTCACTATCCGCCTGGCAAATAGTCTACCAATACCTATCTGGCATGTCGATAGCGGACTTATTTATGAGCTGGTCAAACTCAGCCTAGTTATGCCCCCTACTCTCGAGCGGATAAGGCCACACCCCCTCTCAACTGACCACGACACAGTGGGAGACGTAGCATCCTAGTATTCGGCACTCGAGTGCTCATGTATCCACTCGGTCTCGACGTTGGGGCGTCTCCTGGCCACGGAGGTTTAGAGATTTTCATCCAGGGACATCTATGGCGCCCGTATGCTAGAACTAAACATTTTCGGTGTCCCATCTGGCCACCCACGATATGTCTATGGAGGCTACGACCCTGATGTCGCTAGGGCATACAGTAATCATAATGCAATGCAAGATGTATGAATCATACAATCCAGTCATGCATCAATCCTGCGCATGTCATGCGCTCATGTGAGATAGCCTTCGCCTATCAGGGAGTCTCATATCATCTTACCCAATGACATATACAATGATCAATCACATCTCATAACAAACATGCAGATGATGCGTATGGGCATGTATCATGATGCTATGTTATCACATACTCATAGTCGGCATCACAATCGGCCTCGACAATGTAGACATTTAACCAACATTGCCCTAAGGGATGGTCCACATAGATCTAAATATATAATGGGCCCGCGGCCTCACACAAGGGCCTAATATACAACACAATGGGCCTTACTCAAGGGTTATATGTACATAACAGGTGGGTCCTGCTCATGGGCCTAACATACATCACAATGGGCTCCTTCGCCTGACCTTCAAATGCATCACAATGGGCCTCATTGCCTGGGTCTCAATATACATCACATTGGGCCTTAGACACGGGCTGAATACACATCACGTTGAGCCTCAAATACGGGTCGCATGTTCATCACATTGGACCCTAACAATCGGAATCGGCAATCGACCATCAGAATCGGTAATCGGTCTCGATTGATAATTAGCAATCGGCCACGACGAATCAGAATCGGTAATCGGCCATCTGAATCAGTAATCGACCTCGATCGATAATCGATAATCGGTCACATCAAATCGGAATCGGTAATCGGCCTCGATCGATAATCGGCAATCGGTCACGACGAATCAGAATCGGTAATCGGCCATCTGAATCGGTAATCGACCTCGATCGATGATCGGCAATCGGTCACGTTAAATTAGAATCGGTAATCGGCCTCGATCAATAATCGACAATCAGCCATGATGAATCAGAATCGGTAATTAGCCATTTGAATCGGTAATTGACCTCGATCGATGATCGACAATCGGTCATGTCAAATCAAAATCGGTAATCGGCCTTGATCGATAATCGACAATCGGCCACGACGAATCATAATCGGCAATCAGTCATGATAATCGACCTCAATCGCTAGTCGACAATCAAAAAATTGGTCACATTAATCGAAATCGATAATCGATAAGAATGAGTCTAACAAGGCTTAAGGGAAGGTCACAATGAGGACATCTAACCATTATTGCCCATCAATGTGGACATTCAACCAATATCATTCCAAAGCAGTGACCCACATAGAGCCAAACATAGGGTGGGCTCATGGCCTCACCCAAAGGCCTAATATACATCGCAGGGGGGCCTCACACAAGGGCTACATACACAACAGGTGGGCCCTGTACATGGGCCTCAGATACATCGCACGAGCCACAACCCATGGGCCTAATGCCCATCATAATGGGCCTCATTAAATGGGCTACAGAAATATCATAATGGTCACGCCATATGGGCCAGAAATACATCTCATCAGGCCTTACCAAATGGGCTGAAAATATATCACAATGGGCCAAGTCATATGGGCCGAAAATACATCTCAATGAGCCTCATCATATGGGCCATAAATACACCATTATGGCCTTGCCCATGGGCCTCAAATATATCACAATGGGCCACAACCCATGGGCTTCACCTACACAATAGATGGGCCCTACACATGGGCCTAATGTACATCACAGGTGGCCCTGTACATGGGCCTCAAATACTAGGCAGATGGGCCCCATGGATGGGCCGCAACAATGGGCCTCAAGTGGGCTTGGACCACACCAAAAATTATTTTAATAGTTGTAGGTATAACATGTATATCACTATACACTATCATTCCATGGGGTACATGGCCCATTAACAATGATCAGCACTGTCCAATCATTGGACAACAGTGCTGGATGGTGTGGATGAGACAAATACATCACGGCGTGGCCACAGTGCCACCCAAACATTGTCCAACACCTTCTAACACTTTCTGCCAGTGTGGATGAAACAAATACATCATGGAGGAATCCACGTCCCTCACCAGGAACGCTGTGGATACAAATTACATACGTCAAGGAGGGTCCCACCCCCACACGTGCCATACGTGTGAGGTGGGCCCCACGATTAAATAGATGTACGATGTGTATATACATCATGGTATCCCCCTGGAATCTGCTGGCGTCAATCAGCAGTTGGGACCCACCGTCCTAACTTTGGACGGTGTGGATCTGAAATACATACATTAAAGTGGGTTCCCACATGGGGCCCACATGTAATATATATAGTATTATATATTAGCTATCTTACATACTATTATATTATTATTATTATCATCATCATGTATATATATATAAAAATTAAAAATCTACAAAGCTACTATCCAGAAGCTTAGATGAATGGACGGTTTGGGTTTAAGGCACGTACACCAAGGTAGGGTCCTCATTGATGGACGGTGTTTGATGAAACACATATATCACCATGTAATCCCATCGTCCAGCAATCTGGATGGTGGAGATAAAACATAAACATCATGGCATGGTCCACGATCAAATCCAAATGACTGGACGGATCAGATTAAACAGATGGACGGATTGGGTACAACAGATACATCATCAGTGGGCCCCACCGTCTAGGGTGCTAGACGGTTTGGATAAGACTCGTACATCACGGTGCGCCCCCCCCCCCCCCCCCCCCCCCCCCCCCCCCCCCACCATGACACGTCCAAATGGACGGTTGGTTAAAAAAAAATAAAAATTCAATAAGGTGGGACCCACAGAACCTGTTGACGCTAACAGCAGTTATAGCTGTTGTGGTTTCCACGTGACTGGAAGTAGACGACCAGGATAAAATACATATGCCAGGGTGGGCCACGTCCCTACTGGACGTCCGTTTGATGGACGGTCATGATACAAAAATGCTGGGTCCACGTCTAGCACGGTTGGAAAAGGGTGGACGGTCTGGATTTCAGACATATGCAGTATGATGGGCCCACGACTCTTACTGACGTAAACCAGTGGTGGGACCCAACGGTTATATGCAATATATAATATATATTATATTATTTAAATATCACGAGATCCAGCGTCCATGAGTACCGGACGGACGGCTGGGATGTACAGTACATCCTCACACCAATCAATGTCCAGGAATGGACGGTGAGACTATGCATACATCTGTGTGGGCCCCACCTCCACACGTGCAGCACGTGGGGGTGGCCCCACATGCGCTAATGGATGGATGACATTACACATACCAGGGTGCAGACCCATAGAACTTGGTGATGTCAATTGGTAGCTCAGAGCTGCGTGAGACCCACCGTCTGAGTAGGCAGACGGGATAGATGAGACATGTACGCCAGAAGTGGGTCCACACGTGTCGCCCACCTCAGCTATGAATAGAGCTGACATTTATTTTCCTTCCACGCAGTCCAGAAGCATCGGCTGCTGGACAATTCACTACGGGATGGTGGTTACAATATGTCCATGAAGGTGGGGTCCACATACATGTGGCCCACCAGCTACATCCATCCAGGTGGGCCCACACTGCTTTGTGCGGTGGAGATCAAGCGGGTCACGCCCATCACGAGAGAGAGAGAGAGAGAGAGAGGACCCCGCAACTATGGGCCCCTCTTTGCTTACAAGCATGTACATGAAAATGGGTCCCATCACAAATGGGCCTTGCATCAAATATCAAATCTAAGGCTATGAACACCCACCTTAGATCTTCTATTGCTTCTTCCACCAACGCGATCTAGAGCTCCAAAGGATGAACTTTCGCGGTTGAGATTGTTTTTGGAGGGTGGGGATGAGAGATAGGAAGTGGGCCACACAAAGCCTCTCATGGAGTTTTACTTGAACGTGGATTACTCCCATGGGAGTTTCTTAGAATGATGAGAGAGAAAATGGGAGAGAAAAAAGTAGTGAGGTGGAGTGATTGGATGAGAGGGATGGTGAGTGATGTAAGGGGGGTACTTTGTTGTAAGAAAAGTTGACTTTTGAGAAAGGTGGTTGTACTTGGGGGATGGGTGTGAGTGATGGGAGTGATGTGTACTTGATTGATGTGACCGATATGATATGTCGTAGAGATTCTCTCGATACTTGTAACGCACGATATTTTTCTCGAACTGAGCGCCGGCCAACATCTCCTAGCCTGGGTATCGCCTTGGTGCGCAAGACACGGCGTTGAAACCTTTGCGACAGCGCGGTCGCAATTATACAAGTCTCGGGTCGATCCGATTCTAATATATGAGACACAACTTAGGATCATGTGCAAACACCGATAATAGATCGCAGGTTATCGAAATTCGATCGGGAGGACCACGAAGGCATATGGAACAGTACGGGCTAGGATACGGGTCTTACAGGTATCTTGCATGCGATAAAGTGTTTCATCTTTAAGAAAAAATCTACCACCACGAACATTGAATCCATACCACGTTGTGTTCATGGGTGACCAAGTACGAAGTCCATAGATTACTCTTCTCAATAGTCGTTAGGTACATGTAATGGGGTATAGAGGCATGTATTTTGATATTGCCCCTTGGAGGTCTGACAAGTATGATAACACTACACTGCTTTACCCATGTCAAGTATCAATTGCAGCCAGTAATATCGCTCCCCCACAAGAGATCACGACTTGTCTTACCCTTACCCAATGTGTAAACCAAGGCCACCTCTATGTATCTCTTGAATAATCTACTCTCTCAAAAAACTTTAGGGGATGCACAATTGATTCCCTTAAAGAGAAAATTGTCTTGCATATGTAGGTTACTATGATGACCTTCTTGACACCGCATCAATGAAGTCATCGTCCTCGACATACAGCTCCTTGAGACAGTCGAAGCCAACCACCTCATTGCTCATTGTAACAAGTAATGATGCACGATAGCTAAGTGCATCAACTACCTTATTCTGCTGCCCTAACTTGTGCTTCAGAACGAAAGTGAATTCCCATAAAAATGCAACCCATTTAAAATGCACATGATTCACGTTAGCCTAAATATTAATAAAATTTAAGGCTTGATGGTCAGTATAGAGAACAAACTCTCTGAATTTGATAATGCCACTAATGTCATAGCGCTTGAGCAACTACGTACAACTTAAACTTATATGTCGACCATTTCTTTCAGACTTCGCTGAGCTTCTTGCTGTAAAAGGCTACCGGCTTGCCTTTCTGTGATAAGACTTATCCAATTCCGACATATGAGGTGTCACACTCAACCTTAAACAACTTGTTGAAACTAGGAAGAACCAAGACCGGTATTATAGACAACTGATGCTTGATTTCAACAAAGCTCTTGCCAGCCTCATCGGTCCACTGACATGACCTATTTTTCATGCAATCTGTAATAGGTGCGACTATCATGCTGAAACTCCAAACGAATCAACAATAGAAGGTCGTCAATCCGTAGAAACTCCCTACTTTATGAATATCCGTTGAGATCAACCATTCCCTGATGGCTTGCACATTTTCATCATCCACACGAATGCCCATAAACATTATAATGAATCCTTAAAATAATAGGTCGTCCATTAAAAAACTACATTTTTTCAAGTTGAAGTACAATTTGTTAACTTGCAGTACTGGTAGCACCTACCTAAAATGTTCCATATGCTTTGTGTCATCCTGACTATATATTAGGATATCGTTAAAAAATACTACCATAAGCCGGCCAATGAATAACTTGAACACTTAATTTATCAGATGCATAGAAGTGCTTAGTGCATTCAATAAACTGAAGGGCATGACCAACCACTCATATAACCCTTTTTAGGTTTTGAATATCATTTTTCACTCATCACCAGGCTAGATACAAATTTGATGGTACTCACTCCTCGGATCTAGTTTAAAGAACACATTGATACCTTCTAACATATCGAGCATGTCGTCTAATCATGGTATTAGAAACAGTTATTTTGATGGTAATCTTGTTGATCACCCGGTTGTCGACACACATGCACCAGATCCCATCTTTGTTAGGTGTTAATAGCATTAGCATGGAACATGGGCTCATGCTTTCTCTCAGAAGACCCTTGCGGATCAATTCCTCCACCTACCGCTGAAGTATCTCACACTCTTTCGGACTTATGCGATAGTGAGCGTAGATGGGTAGGCTAGCTCTAAGGATGAGGTTTATGTGATGTTGGATATCTCACATGGGGGAAAATCTATTAGGTAATTTTTTGGTCTAGATTTTCTTGAATTCGTTCAGGAATGGCCTTAAAATTTTGGGAATGTTTAAGGGCTTAGATTCTTCCCCCTTTACCATTAATACGTATATCTAGCTGGTTTTCTTGGATTCCTCCATGAAATCCTGAATGATCAGGAGGGAACTCTCCTCCACTTTAGAAGCTTCATGGTAGTTCTCTGGTGCCATAGGAGTAAGGACTATGTTTCGACTGTCTTTGATGAAGACGTAAACATTGTCTCATCCTCAATGGGCCGCATCACAGTCCAACTGCTATGGTCAACTGAGTAACACATGACATGCTTTCATATTGACCATGTCACAAAGTACTTGATCCTAATAATTTTTACAAATTGAAAACGAGATAGTGCATTGTTTGGTTACCATGGTCTCGTTCACCTTTTTTATCCAACCAATTAAGTAAGGGGAATGGTGCTTTATCATAGGTAGCTGCTGTTCACCCCCCCAGGTATAGGGTTGCGATGTAGTAATAATCTTGGTAAGACCGATGTCGAATCTACAAGGACTGAACCTTGTACATAATCTGAAAGTAACTAGAACTAGAACTAGAAGAAGATGCAATATAAATATGAAGAAGTTAAGAAAATAATTGTGAACTATTTAACTAAAACTTGTAAAATTCAAAGGTGAAAAACTAAGGATCCACTTGTAGCAATCAGGGAGATCTATGCTTAATTCACGAACATAACTGGAATCTGTCACGCCCCAAACTCAGAAACCGGGCTCACAAAATTTTCGATCGCCGAATCCGGCGTCGACAGCCTCCGTAGAACCCCATTCTCGGGTCCTAACGCCCATTCGTCAGGTTCCGATCCTGAGATGCTACGAGGAGGATTTTCAACGTCAGTTTGATTCGTAATAAGTATAACTAAAGGCATAACCCACAAACAACAACCAAGAACTTCATTACATTTCCACTATGATAAAAAACTTTGCAAGTATAATGAGCATAAAGGAAAATATAATGGTAAGGAACAAAAACTCCAAAATGATCTGCAAGTGCTCCTGCCTCAGCGCTACTGTGCCCCAATGTCACCTGCACGCAACGGTAGTGCATAAGCTTATAAAAAGCTTAGAGGGTGGTGAAAGTGTGTGCGCAAGGTAGTAATATGATCATGCAATATCAGAGTAATGTGAAATATGCAGATGGATCCATAATATCATGAGCCGTACCAAGGCTATGCGATGAAAGATGCAAGTCAAATATACAATCCTCATATAAGTCCACATATCAATACAGCTCAACTCTGGGATATCACCGGGGTCTAGTACACTCTAAACTAGATCGCCGCCTCATCGCGCGCAATAAGATAAGTGGAAGAGACCTCACTATCCGTCTGCCAATATTGGGCTCGACTCGTCGATAGCGGACCCATTCCTCGAGCTGGTCAGACTCAGCCTAGCATTGCCCTCTACTCTCGAGCGGATAAGGCCGCACCCACTTTTAACTGACCACGACACAGTGGAGAGCGCAACCGTCTGGTAATCGGCACTCAACGCTCATCTACCCACTCGGTCTAGACGTTGGAGCAACCTCTTGGTACCATAAGGGTTTAGGGACTTTCACCCAGAGATATCTATAGCACCCCATGTAGAACGAGATTTTCGGTATCCAATCCTGCCAACCACGATCTGTATGTGAAGGCTACGACACCGATGTCGTTAGGGCGTACAGTAACCATATCACACAATGCGAGATGCATGAATCACACTATCCAATCATGCAGCAAATCCTTGCACGTAACATGCGCTCATGTAGGGCAACACCGCCTAATAGGGAGCCCATAAACAACCTGTCCGAAGGCATATGTTATGATAAGTCACTTCTCATATCAAGCATACATATGATGCAAATGATCATGAGTCATGGAACTATATTAAACATGTCATAATGAGATGAACTATCCTCGCAATGCAGATGGGCCTGGACGGCCTATACACAATAAGTACAGGCCTAATAATGGGCCCTAAGGATAGTCGTAATTTGGACATCCAACCAGCATTACACTCGCAATGTGGACATCAAACCAACATTGCCCCCAAGGCACGATCGTCGTAAACATCGTTACATAATCCGTGTTGGGTTTACACATTGCAATGGACCTTAGGTTCATCCCATTGGGCCTTACATATATATCAAATGGGCCACATCATATGGGCCTTTTATTCATCAAATGGGCCACATAAATGGACCTTTGGTACATTGCAATGGGTCACAATCCATGGGCCTCAGAGTATATCAAAATGGCCTAAGCACATGGGCCCTATGTGTCTTAAATGGGCCTAATCCCATGGCTTTATACATATCAAATGGGCCTAACCCATAGGCCTTATATAACTTGAATAGGCCTAAACCCATAGGCCTTATATGAATCAAATGGGCCTAAACCCATAGGCCTTGGAATACGTCAAGTGGGTCCAATCCCACGGGCCTTAAGATACGTCGAATGGGCTTAATCCCGTGGGCCTAGAGGCCCATTGAAATGTTTATTTTCCATCCAAGATGGCAAGGGCCCACTGCAATGTATATTTGCCAGCCAGCATGTGGGCCAGGGGCCCACTATAATATTTATTTGCCACCCAACCAGGGGGAGACCCACCGTAATGTTTATTTTCCATTCAACCTATTTATAAAGTTAGGTGGGCCAAAGGGGTGGGGCCGGTCCCACCGTCCAGGATGGACGGCGCAGATATAACACATACTCATGGTGGGTCCCACCGTCCAGGGATGGACGGTGCAGACAGAACACGTGCATCACGGAGGGCTCCACCGTCCACTGGACGGTGGATGTAAAACAGATACATCACGCTGGGTACCACCGTCCACCCGGACGGTGGATGTAAAACACATACGTCACTGTGGGTCCCATGTGGGGCCTACCACAGTGTATATTTTCCATCCAAACCGTTCAAAGGGTCACACGGACCCGGGTGAAGGAAAAACATAAATTCCACCTTGATCTAAAACTTCTGTGGCCCAATAGAAGGGTTTTAATGGTAGATGTTCAATTCCACTGTTTCCTATGGTGTGGGCCACCTGATCAGTGGACAAGATAAAAAATTGGAGGGGGCCCACTGCTGGGAGTGGCCCACCTCATGGACGGTGTGGTCACAAAATATACATCATGGTGGGGCCCACGACAGCAGCCATGGGATGCTGCTCGACCGCTCGCTGCACGCAGCAGCACGCTGCTGCTGCAACTCTGACAGAGAGGCAGAGGCTCTGCCTCTTGCATTTTTAAAAAAAAGCTAAAAACCCATTTTATTGGGGTTTTTCACATCTGGGGCCCGCAACGAGTAGATTCGCCCTGTCCATTGGCTTCCCTGGCTCGTAATGAATCCAATGAGTCCGCTAACGGCCCACATTCGACGTGTAGAAGAAATCTAAATAGATTTTAATGGTAACAAGGTTATTTTCAACACTATGGCCCACTAAATACTCCAATCATCCCATCTTTTGGCTCAACGCCTAAAATGATCTAAGGAATAGGATGGACAGTATGGATTGGATACAAACATCAAGGTGGGGCCTACACAAATGGTCTACCCAAAAAGGGCTATCTTTCATTTCTTTCTTCTTTTCTTTATTTTTTTTCTTCCAGCGTCCAGGGAACGTTAGACGTTCCCTGGACCATAACACGTACATGGAGGTGGGCCTTGTTGAGGTGGACCACCACTGATGGATGATGTGGGTACGACATATAAGGTGGGCCCCACTTGAAGATGGCTTGGATAGAGTACATGCCTCATGGTGGGGTCCACTCGAATAGGCCACACAACCTTATCATAATCTCAAAAAAAAAATAAAATGAAATAAACAGGGAGAGAGAGAGATGGAGAGTGGGACACGCGAGTGATGGAGGGCTCCGCCACTATGAGCCCTCCCTTGAGGAAATCACACAATCAAATGGGTCCCTTTACACATGGGACCTCCTAAATCGAAAATTAACGGTGGGGATCCTTTCCTCACCAATATGGACGGTCTAGATGACCTTCCTAATGCGATAAAATAAACATCATGATGGGGTCCATGGAGAATGGCCCCACCATGGATGATCATGATGATCGAAGTGGGCCATCGGCCACAACTTAGGGTCCCAAGTGAGATCCAAACCATTGATCGGTTGGTCTCACTTGGCCTATCTTAAAAATATGAAAAACGACTAACATCAAGCACCCACCATTTGATCTTCTTGCTCCTAGGGGTTCCTTAGCACCTTAGCTTTGACTTCAATGGATGATATGAGGAATGGATGATTAGGATGGGAGATGATGGGGTAGGAAAGTGGGCCACACTTGAAGTTTTGAAAGAGAGGGAGAGGTTTGGGAAATTCATACGTATGGAGCTTCTCTCCTTTGGATTTTTTTGAGTTTGAAAATGAGAAAGAGAGAGAGAGGGAGTTGTAAAGAGAGAGATGGGTGATCGATGGATGTGGTGAGTGATGGGTGTGTAAGAAAACCTTAACTTTTGTGGCCATTTGTGTAAGAAAGGCATGGGAGGTGTAAGAACTTTTTGACTTTGAGGGCTTTTGGTGTAAGAGAAGTATGGGCTTTGTAAGAGATTCTTGACCTTTGACGTTGCTTGGGTATGGGTGAAAGGTGATGTGTACTTGACATGTGATGGATTGATGGATTGATTGATTGATGTGATTGATGTGACACATCGTAGAGATTCTCTTGAGTTTCGCAACGCGCGGCATTTTTCTCGCACCGAACGCAGGCCCACATCTCTTGACCAGGGTATCGCCTCGGCGCGCAAGTCACGGCATCGGAACTGTAGCGATGGCGCAGTCGCTATGGTAGTGGTCTTGGGTTGAGTCGATACAGGTTGACGGCATATGAATCGGGGTCTCGCGTGAATATCGGTTAAGGGTCAAAGGTTGCCGGGATTCGACCGGTAAGACCACGGAAGTCTACGGAACGGTACAGACTAAAATACGGGTCTTACAGAATCAGAGTCCTATCTTCATCAAGTTGGAAGATATGTCATTAAAAATCAACTATGAACTTCCTTTGATCTAGTTCTCAAGAGATGAGAGGTATAAAAACTAGAAGTAATTTCATCACAAACCATGCCCATGAAACAAAGTAAACAATAAAATTTAACCAATTCATAACCAATCTAAGAGATGTATGAATGTTAGGAAGGATTCCATCATTCAATCATGTCCATGAGACGATGGTGAACAATAGGATTCCTAATTTCATAGTCATAATAACGAGAAGAACATGCTCAAAGCTATCACAAATCCATTGTAATTTAAGTCACAACAAGCCATTAAAAACTAAAAGCATTCCTTATAATCAAACTAGAAGCAAAGATAGTTCAATAAATATGAATAAAAGCATAGAAAAATACCCCATCACGCTACAAGTTTCGCCTCTTAGCCTTAACTAAGAGGTTTAGCTAATCATATATAGTAATTATTAACTAAAAATCTTTTAAACAAAACAAACAAAAAAGGGAAGGAAGAACTCTTTTAAACCTAGATCCATAGCTCAACTAGCAGACTGAGTGGAGATACCTCGTTTCACCACTTGAGGTCTTGGTATCGATCCCTAGCGGGGGTGGCTAACACAGAGTGTGTGTACTGACATGGGTGTGTACTAACAAGCTAACCCAAAAAAAAAAAAAAAATCGCCGCCTCCACACACTCTCTCTCTCTCTCTCTCTCTCTCTCTCTCTCTCTCTCTCTCTCTCTCTCTGCCTTTGCACTTCACACGTTTTGATGATGCCTCCAAGGCTGCCTGGATGCCCTCCTCACGTCCTTCTCTCCTGCTTTTATAGCATCAAGGAGATGCTAGGTCAGTCACCGACCTTCTTTACGCACGCCCATTCGCAGAAGAAACCGCACTGCGCAATCTCTGCTTTACATAGCAAAAACGTAAAACCATCTTGCATTTGAACTGAATATGGGACAAAGGATTGTCCATTCCACGAATTTTGACGGCATAGGAAGGGTCAAAACCCTCCTCTCCACCTTTTGGACGGTCTGGATCGTCAGTCTGATCACGGCAAGATCACACAATGGCCCAAAGTGGCCGATTTTCTCGGACGTAGGGCCTATGAAAATCATTGCGATGTGATGATCGGTGGGCTCTTGATCAACTTTGGTGAGGAAATCCACTCAATTCATTGAATTCCTCTCGAAATTTCGGTCAAGAATGGACTGTTTTGAATGGTTTTCGGTGTGGCCCACAGAATCATTTACTTTGTCGTTCGTCCTGCGTTTGAACGACTGGGAACCCATCCTCGCTATCTTTTGAAATTCTGCCGCCTAGGTCTTGGTAAGACGGACCATGGGGTTCGAATGGACGGTCCAGATTAATCTAGACCACAATGGTAGCCCACAAGGGAGGACCGCAAGTCCCTGTTGCCGTCCGCAAGCAAGTTTCTAAATTTGAAAAAAAAAAAAAAGGTTGGGTCAGCGCACGTAGACCCACTTGGAGGATATGGTGCACGACTATGCTTGTGCACTGTACACTTGAAACTCCAGTGGGACCCACTGTGATGTTTCCGATAAATCCACACCGTCCATCTTCTTTCCCATCTTATTTAAAGGGTTGAGTCCAAAATTGAGGCATATCCAGAGATCAGGCTGTCCCCAAATCAGTGATTTATGACTAATCTTGTCCATTGGACCACTTCCACAAAGATCCAATGGATGATATTTTACGTGTACGGTTACTTTAATTATGAACCTTAGGCCAGACATAAAGTTTCGATCCAAACAAATGGTGGGAACCCTATGATCCTGCAGTCAAGACGATTTTTAGGCTTCTTTATCATTAATCACTTAGTTTTCTCGAGTATTTGGCATGTGAATTCTTTAATCTCGGTCCCTTAAGATCCGTCCCTTGCCTTGGTGATTCTTGAGTACCAAATCCATACCTTTAGCACCTTTTTAGTCCAAGCTTTTTAAATTCACCTTGCAACAAAAACATGATTAAAGTAGATCGTTTAATCATTATCATATACGTAAAATTAAGTAATAACTGGGGTCTAATATACAATATTTGACCCTCAACAGCTGTAACTTGTCTACCATCACTTTCGAGATGATGTTCTCGCTACTACTACTATTTATAATTATATCACAAACATTGTCATTGACAGTACACTGCGTACAGAATATATTATGTCGATGTGTATGAAACTCCTTCTGTGGAGTGTAAAATAATCTCTCACGACCAATGATTCATCATGATCATTGACCAACCATTCTTTGTCACCAGTTCATTCCTCAATAACTTGTTCATCTTCATCAAAGACAGGGTATTCTTCTATTGCATCACCTTCAATGCCCCCTTTGTTAATGATCAAGTGGGTTACGAGATGTTGATGACAAGTGTTTGATAAGTGGTTCGATTGGCCACAACAGTAACAAGTGTTCAACCTTAGTCGACCATAAGGATTTGGAATCTTGCTCAGACTTGTTGTAGTGGGTTCACATGTTGAGGCTCAGATGGACTGCTCTTCGTGTCATGGTTTGAGGTTGTAGGAGGTTGAGATGTCTTCCTACTAGTTCTTTTCCTCATACTAGCGCTGAATCTGGCATGAGACTCGTCATGGGGGCTGAGTCGAGGGATAAGGTCGAGTAGAGACTCTTACAAGTTGGGTTTCCTCCCTACCTGCCAACTGAACCACTTCATCTATGGTGCCGATTAAGTGCATTTGAACTCAATTTTGAAACATTAACCATAATCCACCTATAAATCGTGTTACATTTTATGATTTGATTTTTAACATGTCATACTGCGTTGCCAATCGTTGAAATTCTTCAGTGTAATCGGTGACAGTTCGATTCCCCTGTCGGCAATTTTGGCATTGCTGGAACAATACATGCTCGTGATCACTAGGGATGAATCGTGATCGAAGAAGGTGCCTCATCCGTGGCTATGATCGGATGGGCGTCTTGTTCTGTCGGGCACGTGAGAGTTGCAATTGCTCCCACCATGTAAGAGCACCGAATTTTAATTTAAACGCTATTAATTTTCACCTTTTTATGTTTCGGTACGACCATGTAATCAAAATATCGTTGTACTTCGTGTAATCAATAGATGAAATCTTCTATATGTAATAAACTATTAAAATTAAAAAGTTCGGCCTTATCATGAAACACTCTTTCAGCACGATCTAATCGATCCCCTCCATTGACTGGTCATCTGGTAAAACTGTTATCGATGTCTTCATTACTAGAGCTCGACTCATTTGGAGTAGCCCTATGATTCACCACTAACACTGCCTTATGAAAATATGGGTTGTGCTGTACAATAAGGCCAAAATTCATAATATCAGAATCAATTTAGATATGCTTGGTTCAGACACAACAAACTTAGAGTAAGTGCCATTAATGTCATTATTATAAGATAATGAAAGATATCACAAGAACACTAAGATCATAAAGTAGCTCAACTTGCCAAATACATATGAATGGGTAATGATTAATTACTAATGTAATTTCTACACTTTTTTTTTTAATGCTGTCAATGATCATTTTCTCTCTCTTATTTATTTATTTATTTATACACTAAAATCAAGGAGGGTGTGAATTTCACGTGGGGCCCACTATGACAGATGTGGCTTAACCACATAGTTCATCCATTTTGCGGGATGATTTTAGGACATGAATCTAAAATTGAGGTCGATCCAAAGCTCAAGTGGACCACTCCATATAAAATAGTGAGTTGAATGCCTACCATTAAAAACCTTTTACAACTACGATTTTTTATGTTGTGGGCCACTTAGGCTTTGGATCTATCATTTTTGCACTCATGTCCTAAAATATTCAGGTAAAATGGATGAACAGTTTGGATATGTCACATACATCACAGTGGACTCCTCATATTTAAATCAACATTTCCTAGACTAAGTTTCAAGGTGGAAATACTCCTTGAAAATTAAATAGATATAAATAACAATGATTAACTATTTATAATTATTTACTGGTATTTAATGAGGAATTGAAAAATCAAACAACCTATAAACTCTAAACCTTATCTGAATAATTACCATTGTTAACATACCAGCCTGGAGTTGGCCTTGGCCTGGATTTTGTACTGTTTCGAGCTGGGCCATTGGGCCAGGCTTATTGAAAATTTGAATTTTAGCAAACCCGAGCCCATCATGGACAGCCCTACGAATAATTCAGCATCTTGATATAGTTAAACACTGATACTCTGCTGAGAGGCAGGACTATGTAACTGTATTTTGTTTATTAGTGCATCTAGAAACCAAATTCCATCCAAAAACTATTGAGAAACTTGAAGAAGAGCATCTCATATCTAGGCAGCTAGCCCAATCAGCATCTGAGTAAGTGTCTAATCATCATATATGTTTCATCATAAGTAATTTCACAACTAATTGGACAACCATCAAATAATTTATAAATTCATTACAATATATTTGCAATTGACACACAATAATCAATATTTTTCATTAATTTATAAAAAATAAAAAGAAAGACTTGACAAATATATATCTTTTTTATCCAATGCTTTTATCAATTTATTTTAACACTAGGATTATAATACAAATATCTTTTACTCGAATAGGACGCAGCTGTTGCCATTATTAACTTTCCAACAATACTTTTCGAATCACACAAAACTCTTCTCAAATGAAGAATAAAGGTTTATAGACTCAGAGACCCGGATGGACTTGTTATCAAGAGTCGAATTGCGACTCACCTAAGTTGGATGGTGTATCAGCCCGACTCACCCCAGTCGCCCCTCGAGGAGGTTTGTGGTATTGAACTAGATCCAGTAGGACTGAATCCAGGAGTCGTGCGTTTAAATGATAGGATACAATTTACTAGCCTATCTATCGACTCATAGGAAGAACCCCCTTTCCTTAAACAACGGTCAGCCTTTTCTTTCAGTTTCCTTGTCCTTTTCTTCATCTCCTCTCCTTCCTTCTCAACCATTAATCTTCTTATGGCCCACCCTATCTTTTCTCTCTCAAGCCCATTCTCTAGTTGCACACCCACTTTCAATACATGGCTTACAAGCCTAGCATTCACCTTTTGATCCCCAAAACAAGGCCAACATAGCATAGGCACCCCTTCACATATACTCTCCACCGTTGAATTCCAACCATTGTGTGTCCAGAAACATCCCACACTCGGGTGGGCAAGGTCCTCTTGCTGTGGGGCCCACTTGACGACCAAGCCCCTCTCCCGTGTCTGCTCTTCGAACCCATTTGGCATTTCGGCAATTGCTGACCCACGGACAGATCCGGGTCGAACCACCCACAAGAAGGGCTGGCCACTATTGGCTAGCCCCCATGCAATCTCCACTAACTCTTCTTTCTCCATGGAAGCTAAGCTTCCGAAGCTGACATAGATGACAGACCCTGCTGCCTGCTTGTCCAGCCAGACCATGCAGCTTTGATCATGTGGGAGCAAACTGCTGGACGATCCTGATGAGTACTTATGAAGCGGGCCGATCGGGAAGAACGGTATGGGGAAGTCTTGACGGATTTTTGCCAATGCGGTTTCTTCAATGTAGTCGAAGGAGTTGTAGATGAGCCCTGAAGAGTTCCTTGTTTCGTTGTTCATGTGGGCCACAAGTTGGTACAAGGTGTCTGAGTCGTCAGTGCTGATGTTTGGTAGGTCCTTGATTCTGAGCGGTGGGAGCTCAGACACTGGCGTCTCTGATTCAGGATCTGGTAAGAAGGTTGAAATGAAAGAGAAGATGGTCACGATTGGCTAGGAATATGATATAAACTCTAACACATGGGTCCACTTTAGGTGGGAAATGGCCCATATATCTCGCTTGTAGAAAGAAAAATAAAAATAGTCATTCTATGGGTTGGGGCCTTTTTCAATGCCACCAAATAAGTTACGTTTTTAACTCATGGAAAGTGATGGTAAAAAAGGAAATTACCTGCTAAAAGTTACTTATCTCAATAAATTTATTTTTATTTCTTTTTTAAATTATTGCTTTATTTTTTTCCTCTCTCACATCAATATTAAAAGAGGCTCTCTCTCAAAGTCCTTGTCAAAGGAGACCCCACATGATATATTGTCCACGTCAAAGGCCAGTCCCACATTATGGATGACCCCATGTTAATGTGGGCACACATAATTGATAATCCACGTCAAAGTTTGGCCCACATGTGATAACTAGCCGACATTCAAAACGATTGACGACACACTTTAGAGGTGGGGCCTATATGATGGAGGGTCCAAATCAAAGGTGGGCGCCACATTATAGGCAACGGACATCAAAGTTGGGCCCCACATGGTGGATGGCCCATATTGAGGTGACCACACATGGTGGATAGTCCACATGAAAGGTGGGCACCTAACAATGAATGGTCCATATTCAAGGTGAGACCCACGTAATGGAAACCCACATTAAAGTTGAGGCCCACATTATGGACAGTCCACAAAAAGGTTGGCTCCACATGATGGACAATTAATAATGGTGGGCCCACATGATGGATGATCCATATCAAGGTGGCCCCACATGATGGATAGTCCACATTAAAGGTTGGTCTTAATTATGAGTGACCATATCCAAGCCGGGCCTCACATGATGGACGATCCACAACAAAGGTAGGCTCCACATGATGGGCGGTGGACATTGAAGTTGGGCTCCACATGATGGATAATGACACTGATGATGACCTCACAATTTGAATTACCAGCATTAAAGATAGGCCTTACATAACGAATGGTGCACATTAAAGGCCTGCCTCTAATGATATATGTCCACATCAAAGGTGGGGCGCACACAATGAAGGGAATCAGTTGCTTTTGCTTGCAGGTAAAGCTCCCTGTCATTGATAAAAGCAGCTGATTCAGTCGCATCAGTGGCCGCGGAAGCTCGATTGCATTAGGTTTGTACGGTTGATCAGGGAAGTCTGGACTTTTCGCTGTGCACTGTATTTGAAGCAGTGCACGTCGGCTGTATGAAGGGAAACATTAGGAGATAAACTCCCGCCTTTGATTTTTTACATGGCCCACGGATATGTTTATGCAAAATCCACTCAAACTTAGATCAGACATTCCAAATAAGTCCTTGGGCAAAAAAATAAGGCTGAATTGTAACTCATGTGTCCAAACTTGATTCTTTTAAGACCTACCATGATAATTATATGGACTCCACTCTTACATGCAACACATATAAGTCCTATCCCGATTTAAATGGGCCACATGAAGGGACGTAGTTTGAAGGGGTTGCATCCCCCTTCATACTGTTTTGACCCTTTATGGGCCACCTAAATCACGGATATGACTGATTTTTATGTACAAGGCCGGACGTGGGCTGATGCATCTGATGTAAAGAGTGAAGTTCAAGTACACAAAATTATGGGCGCACCTGTCCCTATTTATGCACCAGACTGTAAGATGCTTCCTTATGGTCCACCATGTGTGTAGCAGATCTATGTCCAACCAGTTGGACCACAAGTTATGGTCCACCAGTAAAATGTATCAATCATGTTAAATGCATCCCCAATTCAACCCATTCAATACCTTAGCCCCATTATGAGGACCACCTTACGAAAATATCAGCCCTCTCCATTCTTCAAGAGCCCACCCCATAGAAAATAACGTCTAACTACTAATAAAGAGAAAAATACAAGTGTGGCCGTTAAATGAGTGGATATGGATGATTTTTGCACTATATATATAAAAAGTGAAGAAAGAGATAGCAGGTCTCAAGCCCAATCATTTTGACTGAAACTATGGTCCACCTAGGGGATAACTTCTAACCTTTTATGTGCAAGCAACATCCAACCCATCCAATAAGCTGGACTGGACCCATCATAAGTTTGCTTCATCGAGTTACCAAACATATATTTTAATGTGTACATATGGCCGATGTTTAAAACATATAAAATTTTCATGGTGGTTCCGACTTATTGGAAAGTTTGGATGTCATGTGCACTTAAACTGATTGGAATTTATCCGCGGGACGCTACCTTGTGGCTAATTAGGTCGGTGGCAGTGCAAAAGTTAGCTCCACTTATCAAGTCGGTCACGCTGTATAAAACAACATCAATCAATCAGTTAGGCCCAATTCATTGATCAAGTTAGCCATGCCTATATAACAATGTCAAGCCACTGACAAATAAAATATAAGAATGGTTCACTTAATGAATGGATATGTTGCTGAGCTTCCAAAAACATAATTCTCATGATGGGGGGCCAATTTATTAATGGACGGCTTGCATGCATGTACACGTGAAAAGTTGTAAGTTATCTGCTAGTAGAATTGTTAATAATAATAATAATAATAAAGGTACGTATGATGTATGTGGAATTTCACAAACATTGGTTGCATGTCATCTTGTGCTTTTTGAAATGACCCACCTAACCAATCTTCCCACCCACAAAAACAAGAAATCATTGTGGTAGTTTGGCATATACACACCTTGTATGGGAAGATAGCCTTTTTCACGGAGCTGTGGGAAGGCAGCACACGTGACAAAGGATGTGGCACTGCTCGCCCGTAGAATGATTCTTGGGATCTTCAAGTGATCCGCTACGGACTGTGTGAAGTGCATGAGAGCGTCGGAAACAATGCATGCAATCATATCACGTGGATCTTGCTCCGAGAGCATACGAGCCATGCAATCACTAAATGGACCATGGCAATTGATGTTAAGGAGCGCGACTAAGGCCATGAGGTCGTATTTCTGTGCCTGGTCTGCCGATAAGCCGTCAGATATGTGCTCAAAATTGAAGTTTGGATAGTTGGATGGATTTGGAGAGTTCAATTGAGTGTGGACGATGGTGATTGAGAATCCTTTGGAGTGTAGGATTGTGGCCAGCTGAAGCATGGGGGTTATGTGGCCTTGTAATGGGCATGGGAAAAGCACTAAATGGGTGGGTTTCCTATGCTGCCTGGGTCTCTCTTTTGATCTAGCCATTGCTATAGAGTTTTGGTTTTGGAATGAATATGGGTCACTTGCATTGGCTAATATATAGAGGAGAAAAAACATTGATACTCTGGCAGAGACTAAAGGATGGTACGCATGCATACGGAATTACTTAATTAGAATTTGCTTAACCAGACATGAGCAATTTAAAATGAACTGTTTGAATTATGGGTTTAGATGTGCAATGAACCAAAAAATTAGTAGTTATTATTATTATTATTATATGCGTATCATATTGGTGGAGATTTATTGGACGGTTAAAATAAAATTATCCAATGGCCATATTTGAAACAGTCTGATTTTGGGACCGTGACTTGGCCACAGTTAGTTCCACATTTATCCTGTTTAACCTGACTATGAAATGTGTACAATTTCTAAGGGCCTGCATATCAAGTGTCATGATCTGCCAGAGGATTAACTACACATCATTGTTTATGATCCATCCTCCAAAACCCTTTAAGAAAAAAAAAAGGATCCTGGACATGTGGTTCAATGTTCCCTGGTCCTTAGTTTCTACAAGTGGGTCCCATTAATTAATGTAGCTTGTGGTGGATGGACCATGTCCAGATAATATCCTCAACATGGTTGCCTACTCGCGCTGCAATCAGTGAGGCCAGCATGTTATATATGTTGTATCCGCGCCGCCCATATATCTTTTCTGATCATTTTAGGGTATGAAACCAGAAAAGAATCAGATCCAAATCACAAACCAAACTACAAGCAAATAATGGTGATTGAATTCCCACCGTTAAAAACTTCCTAAGATCCACGGTAATGTTTATTTGCCATCCAACTTTTGTGCCCGGGAAGTTTTCAACTATGCAAGTTCAATCAACCCTGTTTCCTGTGGTGTGGTCCACATGAAATTTGGATCTGCCTCATTTTTGGGCTTGCGCCCTAAAAAGATCTATAAATATGAATGGACGGTGTGGATAGAATCCATAAATCATCGTAGGGTCCAAAGAGCACCATCCAGTAGCTACTGCAGCATCAGTAGGCAATCCTCTCCCCGCTCCATGGATGGATTTCTAGGATCTTCTAATCTGTGATACCTCTCAAGTGTGGTCCGCCCATTGTTAGTATCATGGTGTTGACGGTCTGGACCACCTAGATGTGAGCATCATAGCTTGTACAAACTGAAAAGGCCCAGGACATTACTTACGTTCTCGGCCAGGGAATCATATAGTTCTGATGGTTCCCAGATTTTTTTTTTTTTTTCCAATCGTTACTCAACTGCAGCTGCCATCTCCATCAAACAAAAGTAGTGGCAGACCTGTACTTTTTTTAAAATAATAATAATAATAATAATAATAAGGGAAAACAGGGAATCGATTATTTACAACTCCAGCAGTGTACGACATGTGATATACACACGCACTTAAAATCGTACACGTACCATACATTAAATCATATTAGACCCGCTAAGCTGTACTATAAGCCCACGGCTTAAATGATGCAGGACGTATCAAAAATATAATCAAAGAAGGTAAACCCTGCATCAAAAATACAATCAAATAAGGTAAACCGTAAATTCCTCGTAACTCTGGATCCCAGTATCGTCGGCGGGTGCGCAACCTATCAATCTTTAGTATATTCATTAATTAAACACGGCTTTCAGCTTAAAAATATTTATTTTTTAAAATAATATTTTTAAAAATTAAAATTTATAAGAGTTTTATTAGAATTAAATTTTTTTATTAGAGTTAGAATTTTATTATTTTTAGTAATTATGAATTTTAGTTTAGCTTTGTTTTTTTCTTCATTAATGGTGTAATAGAGACATATATATATATATATATATATATATATATATATATATATATATATATATATATATATATATATGACAATTATCAATAATTTATTTTCGAAATGCCCATCCATGCGCCACTAAATAAGTTCTATTACTCTCTCTCGGAAGGTGTCTAAATAAACAAACCACGGCATAAGTCCCTGTCTCAAAACCAGATCAGTTGAACAGTGCTGCTCTTTGATCAGTGGAAACTTGCTTGTTGAAACAGAACCCTAAGATATTCATCATTTTAACTGTCCAATATTTACACTATCGAATAATCTTTATTTTCATCTGATGGTAGATATAAAGAGATGCACTCTATAATTGTAACAGGCGCAAGTGGGTTGATGTGATGTATTCATGACATTGAACTTATCCCTGAGATGTACTGTCATACGTAATTGGGACTTAAAAAATCTATCCAGACTGAAACTCAGGTCGGCCATAGCACATGGGACGGCTTGAGAGGGACGCCCAATATTAATTTGGATAAAGGATTTATTACACTAGGTATCATTAGATTGTGTATACGAAAACTAATTAGTTTGCCCAAATGCTTCATATGCCTTTGATAAGGAGTGTCAGGGACAAAGATATTATTCAACTATGTGGTCCTAGATAATATGACCACCGTCAGCTGACTGTTGGGCCTGGTGATACCACATGGGGTCATATTCGATGGATGAGTTGAATGTGATACAACATCATGTGGGCCCACAGATCCAAATCCTCTTTTCATGACCTGGAAATAAAAAAAGTCTTGCTTCCCTGCACTGTGATTGGTCCACATTATTACTAATGTGTCGGCATTAGCACCAATGTAGTCACCACACTGCAATAAACAGAATTTCTTTTTTCCTTTTATTCGTGGCAAACAAAGATTCCTATTCGCCGGCTCACATGTACCTAGCACCACTATTAGTTTATGTGTTGCAGGCTTTAAGTGTCCTGTCACGCTCCAATTCATCCATATATGTAGTGGCTGACCTGGTTTTATCGGTGCATGTGTAGATATGTAAGCATCAGGCATGCTAGAGTCGCATGCAACTTGACGAGAAATTTGCGACTGTGCGACCCATTTATGGTCCACCTGATTTTATTATGAAAGAATAAGCCCCAGTTGTACGGACACCTTTCCAAAGGTCGAAAATGCCCTTGCTTTTTCCTTCCAGCGGATCGGCCGCTGCTCGAAGACGTGCGCTGACGCTGCTCGAACTTCGATTTATACGAACGGTTCAAAAGAGATCACCGTTACATGGGCCCTACAGTTATGTATTTAATATATCCACAACGTTCAACCAAATTTTAAGATCATTTCAGAGCATTATCCAAAAAAATCAAATCATATCCAAAGATCAACTGGACCACACCATAAGGAGCAGCAGAAAATTGATTTTTACCGTTGAAACTTTTGTAGGGCCCACCATAACATTTATTTTCCATTCAATCTATCCATGAGGTCACAAAGATCAGAAAGGGTTACAACGGTAGGCGTTAAAAGTAGAATGGTCAATTCATTTGCTACAATTATACCTATTGCTATGGATAATAACCATAGCCATAGATACAATAATACATCGCAATAGGAAAAATCCGGGGTGAGCGTGCCGAATTAGTAGTACGGCCCCCCACGCCACTTGCTGGCTTGTTCGGCGGGACCACACCCATATGGTGGTCCCTATGGCTACGGATAATAACCGCAGCTATAACTATAGATTTTATTTATTTATTTATTTTATTTATTTTTTATTGTACCCGGAGAATTTTATTCTACCTATAATTTTCTCTAACACATTTATATAAATATGTATATATAAGCATATAAAAAATTTTTTCTCTCTTTTTTCATTTCTTTCTTTATTCATTTAACAACAATATCTTCTAAACTAAAATTAGTTACTTGATGTACCCTATATGATTTTGAGGTAGGAGAAGCTACTTTAACCAACCAACTTGGTTATTTTCCAAGATTCCATCAGGTCGATGATTGAAAATCCATTTTATTCACTTAGCGGTCAATTTCATTCATTTCATTTACTTCGTGATCAATTCGATGCATTTCATGGTCAATCCCGACAGTTCTGTTTTGATTCAAAGTCATTTCCATACACTTCACGGTCATTTCTCTACACTTCATGGTCATTTCCATGCATTTCACGGTCATTCCAGGTAATTTCGTTTTGATTCATGGTCATTTCCATCCATTTGACGGTCAATTCCCTTCACTTTACGATCATTTCCACGCATTTCACGGTCAATTCACTTCACTTCATAGTCATTTCCATGCATTTCACGATCATTCCTGGCGATTCCGTGTTGATTCACGGTCATTTCCGCGCATTTCACAGTCCAATGGCCTCACTTCACGGTCATTTCCAAGCATATCACAGTCATTCTCTCTTATTTCATGTTGATTCATAGTCATTTCGGTGCATCTCACGGTCATGCCCTTCACTTCACGGTCATTTTTGCGCATTTCACTGTCCAATCGCTACACTTCACCGTGAAATGCGTCGAAATGACCGTGAATCAACAAGGAATAGGCGGGAATGACCGTGAAATGCATGGAAATGACAATGAAGCGAAGCTAATTGACCGTGAAATGCGCCGAAATAACCGTGAAGTGAAGGGGCATGACAGTGAAATGCGTTGAAATGACCGTGAATCAACACGGAATAGGCGAGAATGACCGTGAAATGCATGAAAATGACCATGAAGTGAAGCGAATTGTCCATGAAATTCGCGAAAATGACCGTGAAGTGAAGGGGCATGACCGTGAATCAACCGGTCATTTCGACGCATTTCACGGTGAAGTGTAGCGATTGGACCGTGAAATGCGAAGAAATGACCGTGAAGTGAAGAGGCATTACCGTGAAATGCACCAAAATGACTGTGAATCAACACGAAATAGGTGGGAATGACCGTGAAATGCATGGAAATGAGCGTGAAGTGAAGCGAATTGAACGTGAAATGCGCAAAAATGACCGTGAAGTGAAGGGGCATGACCGTGAAATGCGTCGAAATGACCGTGAATCAACACGGAATAGGTGAGAATGACCGTGATATGCATGGAAATCACGGTCATTCCCGCCTATTCCGTGTTGATTCACGGTCATTTCAGCACATTTCACAGTAATGCCCCTTCACTTCATGGTCATTTTCGCACATTTCACGGTCCAGTCGCCTCACTTCACGGTCATTTCCATGCATATCACAGTCATTCTAGCCTATTCCGTATTTATTCACGGTCATTTCGGCGCATTTCACAGTCATGCCCCTTCACTTTACGGTCATTTCCGCGCATTTCACAGTCCAATCGCTACACTTCACCGTGAAATGCATCGAAATGACCGTGAATCAACACGGAATAGGAGGGAATGACCATGAAATGCATGGAAATGACAGTGAAGTGAAGCGAATTAACCGTGAAATGCGCTGAAATGACCGTGAAGTGAAGTGGCATGACCGTGAAGTGCATCGAAATGACCGTGAATCAACACGGAATAGGCGGGAATGACCATGATATGCATGGAAATGACCGTGAAGTGAAGCGAATTGACCGTGAAATGCATGGAAATAACCATGAAGTGAAGGGAATTGACCGTGAAATGTGCCGAAATGACTGTGAATCAACACGGAATAGACGAGAATGACCCTAATTTCCATTCATATCACGGTCATTCCCGCCTATTCCGTGTTGATTCACTGTCATTTCGACGCATTTCACGGTCATGCCCCTTCACTTCACGGTCATTTCGGCGTATTTCATGGTCAATTCGCTTCACTTCACGGTCATTTCCATGCATTTCACGGTCATTCCCGCCTATTCCGTGTTGATTCACGGTCATTTCGACGCATTTCACGGTGAAGTGTAGCGATTGGACCGTGAAATACGTAGAAATGACCGTGAAGTGAAGGGGCATGACCGTGATATGTGCCGAAATGACCGTGAATCAACATGAAATAGGAGAGAATGACCGTGATATGCATGGAAATGACCGTGAAGTGAGGCGATTGGACCGTGAAATGCGTGAAAATGACCGTGAAGTGAAGGGGCAAGACCATGAAATGCGTTGGAATGATTGTGAATCAACATGGAATAGGCTGGAATGACCATGATATGCATGGAAATGATCGTGAAGTGAAGAAATTAGACCGTAAAATGTGCAAAAATGACCATGAAGTGAAGGGGCATGACCGTGAAATGTGCCGAAATGACTAAGAATCAACACGGAATATGTGGGAATGATCATGATGTGCATGGAAATGATCGTGAAGTGAAGCGATTAGATCGCGAAATGCATGGAAATGACTGTGAAGTGAAGGGGCATGACCGTGAATCAACACGGAATATGCGGGAATGACCGTGATATGCATGAAAATGACCGTGAAGTGAGGCGATTAGACCGCGAAATGCACGAAAATGACCGTGAAGTGAAGGGGCAAGACCGTGAAATGCACCGAAATGACCATGAATCAACACGGAATAGGCGGGAATGATTGTGATATGCATGGAAATGACTGTAAAGTGAGGCGATTGGACTGCAAAATGTGCAAGAATGACCGTGCAGTGAAGGGGTAAGACTGTGAAATGCACCGAAATGATCGTGAATCAATACTTCACCGTCATTTCCATGCATATCATGGTCATTCCTGCCTATTCCGTGTTGATTCACGGTCATTTCGATGCATTTCCCGGTCTTGCCCCTTCACTTCACGATCATTTTCATGCATTTTGCGGTCCAATCACCTTGCTTCACGGTCATTTTCATGCATATTACATTCATTCTCGCCTATTCCGTGTTGATTCACGGTCATTTCGACGTATTTCATGGTCTTGCCCCTTCACTTCATGGTCATTTTCGTACATTTCGCGGTCCAATCACTTCACTTCACAGTCATTTCCATGCATATCACGGTCATTCCCTCCTATTTCGTGTTGATTCACGGTCATATCGGTACATTTCACGATCTTGCTCCTTGACTTCATGGTCATTTCCGCGCATTTCATGGTTCAATCGCCTCACTTCACGGTCATTTCCATGCATATCACGGTCATTTCCTCCTATTCCGTGTTGATTCACGGTCATTTCGGCGCATTTCACGGTCATGCCCCTTCACTTCACGGTCATTTCCAGGCATTTTGCGGTCCAATTGCTTCACTTCACGGTCATTTTCATGCAAATCACGGTCATTCCTGCCTATTCTGTGTTAATTCACGGTCTGAAAGGGCCTAGCTATATGCCCTGAGGGGGGGGGGGGGGGGGGGGGTGAATAGGGCAATGCCAAATAAAACTAATAACAGCGGAATAATAAAAGAAATAAAGCACAATGTTGAATTTAAAGTAATCTCAATAGCCTAAAATAAAGAGAATGATACTTTATCAGTTCTAAGGACAACCTTACACCGAAAACGAAAAGTTTAAGGTAGGACAACCTTATTTCTAGAACGTCCTTTGTATCACAAGCCAATAAGGAATAAAAAGAAAGGAAATCAAAATAACTTGCAGAAATAAATCTTAAGTAATTACAACATTCTCCACACTTTCTTGGAATAAAAAGATTACAACATTCACCCACAAATACAATCCACAAAACTGAATGAATAAAAGAATGAAAGAATAATGCACATCCACAACGCAATGATATATAGTGGTTCGCCTGTGTGTACACCCACACA
The DNA here is from genome assembly GCA_037074715.1 of Magnolia kwangsiensis. Lineage (NCBI taxonomy): Eukaryota > Viridiplantae > Streptophyta > Magnoliopsida > Magnoliales > Magnoliaceae > Magnolia > Magnolia kwangsiensis. The sequence continues at coordinate 124,364,868 of CM073578.1, read as the reverse complement.
GAATGCTACTCCACTCCTAATATCCTCACACAGGGGATATTAGCATGTACTATCAAAATAGGTTTCACATGTTCACCTAAAACCTTCATAATTGTGTCTTTGATCTCGGGCTTACACAATCCCAAAACCCCACAATCTGAGTTTTCTGGCTCTCCTTAGATAACCAATACAATGAGATTTTTCTGGCAAACCTCAAACAAAATCAAAGAAAGTAAATTATAAAAATGTAAAATACCTGAATCACCTTTTGAAGAAGCCCGGTAGAACCAATCGGAGTAGAAGTTTGATTCAACGTTCAAAGTCGAATACTCACTTTAAGAATGGTTCTAAGTCTAATTGATTTTAAATCAAAAGGGCTAGTTCTATTTGATTTTGAATCCAAGAAGAAGGAATATCAGAAAATTTCCTTTTCTAATAAGATTGGAAAGTAGATCAAAGTAAAAAATAAGCTAGCAAAAGGAATATTAAATAAGCACAAAGTAGCTTAAAACAAACACAAACTTATCTCAGAGTATAGCCTAAAGAATGCTTAAATAGAATAGAATTGAATTGTTAAAACTCTGAAGTTTGTGCTCTGTTTATAGAATAAAAATTCCATCTACGACTGGTCTTAGGATCCTAGGACTGGTCGTAGCTTCAAAGATTTTCAAAGATTTCCGCGGGATAAGATTTTGCTGTTCCATGACCGGTCCTGGGTGGTCTACGATCGGTCGTGGGCTACCTACGACTGGTCGTGGGTCACCTACGACCGGTCGTAGGTCCCTCAATTTGGTTGCTGGAGATTGAGTCGTAGGGATACGACTGGTCGAAGGATGAGTCGTAAAACTTACAGGACTGGTCGTATGACGTCCAGGACTGGTCGTGGGACAGCTAGAAAGATCCGAAAATCTTCAACAACCTAAGACTGGTCCTGAAAAATATAAGACTGGTCGTAGCAGAGCTAGGACTGGTCTTGAAGTCCCTATGACTGGTCTTAGAACACCTCAAACAAACATATTGAAATATATGAATTATGTATCCAAAATGACCTACTCTAAAGCCCATCCTAAGGTCAATCTAAGGTCAAACAAACCTTAAAAGTGAGATGAACATTGAAAGTCTGTACACTTAGATGACCCTTAAGAGAAGCTTGAGAATATACAAATCTTGTAATAGGCCTTCTTGAGCTTGATCTTGACTTGAGAAAATCTTCTAATATACTTGAACTTGATTGAATCTTGAACATGCAAACTTAAAGACTTTAATACTTGAATTCTTCATCCATGACTTGAAAACTTCTTCATTTAAGTTCTTGTCTTAAAATGTGATGTCTTGAAGTAAAGAATAGTTTCAAACATGAAACACAAGATATACAAGATATAAATATAGGTTTTGACACCACAAAATTTGATAACCAAATGGATATGAAATCATAGCACTTACAATCTCCCCCTTTGTCAAATTTGTGACAAAACACATAGTATAGAAGATAATAAGGAATCATGAGTCATGAAATCACAAATTACTCTACTCTCCTTGAGTAATATGAGTAATGCTCATGTAAATAATCAATAACATCAATATAAACAAATAAATTACTCCCCCTTTCCATACTACTCCCTTTTACCTTATTACTCTCCCTTTTTGTCATAAAATGACAAGGGAAAGTCACAAAAGGAAAGAGAACATTGAGAGTAATAAGCAGATAATGAGAAAGAGATATGAAAAGACATAATATAAACCTGAAGCATCAAGTCATCATCAATCCAAAATACAATATCCAAAAGACAATGTTATCAAACCATAATCCATAATACATATCCAAAATAAAAAGGTTATGTTATACTATCCAGAAGATAATTCACCTAATCTAATCCAGAGGAGGGAGCAGGGATAGTCGGATCAATTTGGTGTAAGCTCCTATTGATGCGACGAAGATATTTTCGCATGTACTTAAGTCGCATATCGTGGGCTATACTCATATTATCAACCTTCTCCTCCAATGCACGAAGGCGTGCATCATAACCAGATGGATCATAATCTGGATCATTTGGTGAATCAGATTCTATCTCATCAAAAATCTCATCCATATTAACATCTTGTTGTGGAAGATCGCCAGCTTCCCCTTCATTTCCGGCTTCACCACCAACACCACCTTCATCTACTTAGCCAGGAAGTAAATCCAACTTCATCTTATTAAGATTGAAATTGTTGAAAATAAGATGATGAATTGGTGCCTCATTAACATGTTTATCGACAAGCATGTGAGTGGATAAAACAGTCATAAGATAACCGAACGAAATATCACTATGACCCGGATAGAGACGAAACTGAATAATGAAATAACAAATTAAAGAAGGAAGACAGACTATGGTACCAGAAGCAATAGAATGCAACACACGAACCATGAAAGAAGTTAACTCGATTTTATTACCGGACCGAGGATACACATTGGAAATGAAAAATTGATGTAACACTCTATATCTAAGTAACAGATACTTTGAAGGGAGCGCATTCCCTTTGTGTGTCCATTGCGCATTAATTTTGCATAAATCTCTTATTAACATGCATTTTTTCGATTCAGATGGTTTGTCGTATAAAGTATGAATCGGTATACCTTCATCATTAACAGGTATATCCATAATACCTGATATCAAATGACGGTCTACTTCAAATTTTCCTTCTCTAGTATCAATTGAAAATGTTAAATTATCAAGAGAAAATTCTGAGATGCATGCTACTATTGATTGGGCAATGGACTGGTATGCAAGCCCACCCCAAAGCAAAATGTTAGTCCAGCCAAAAGATTCAAGGAGAGGGATAATACCATATGGAGCAATGTGATTGAGATTAGCTGTATGTTCAATGATAATATTACGAACACGTAAATCTCGTACATCTTGAGAATCATCTTTGGGTGACCGAAGGTGCCGTTTTGTTATCGGTGTAGATCTAGATGAGGATGGACCACGGGATGTTTTCTTTTTTCCTCTGGCATCCATATTCAAGAAGATATACAAAGAACAAGTGAAATGCACAAAAGAAAGGATGGTTTTCTCTAGATCAGCAAATAGAGAAGAAACCCTTGAAAAAACCAACAAGAGATGAAATCTAGCTACACAATGATCAAATTAAAGCATACAGAGCATGAATCTTCAAAAAAAATGATGAAATAAGACTCACGTTGAAGAAAAATAAGAAATCCTATGACTGGTTGAGCCACGACTCGTCGTAAGTCGGAGTGAAAATGAAGAAGAAGGAGATTTTCCCAAATATATCATGTTCACGAGTACCAAGACCAATCGAATGCGATGCACGACCGGTCGTACCACGACTGGTCGTGTACATCCACGACCGGTCGAGTATCGACCAAAAAATACATATTTTATGTAAAAAATTAAAATTTAAACAAATATAATATGAAATATAATACACTATGATACATGTAAGCAAGAATATTCAATGTAAAATGCACATACCAAGATCAAATTTCAGTTTATTAAACCTGCTTTTGTCGAGCGGTTTAGTAAATATATCACCAAGTTGATTTTCGGTTGATATATATTCCAAAGAAATAACTTTTTCTTCAACTAACTCACGTATGTAATGATACCTAATGTCAATGTGCTTAGTACGTGAATGCTGGATTGAATTTTTGGAAATATTTATAGCACTGGAATTATCACAATGTAAGATCATTGAATCTTGATTAATTCCATAATCGCTTAGCATGTGTTTCATCAAAACTAGTTGAGTACATGCATATCCAGCAGCAATATACTCAGCCTCAGCAGTGGAGAGCGATATTGAGCTTTGCTTCTTACTGAACCAAGAAACTAAGCAATTTCCAATGTAAAAACAACCACCACTAGTTGATTTTCTATTATCGATATTACCGGCCCAATCAACATCTGAGTACCCGGCTAATTGAACACTAGTATCAAAAGGGTACTATAGACCCAGATTTATAGTACTCGCGATATATCTAATAATCCATTTAACAGCGGTAAGATGTGATTCCTTAGGATTAGAATGATATCTCACATAAATTCCAACACTTAACGCAATATCAAGTCTACTTACAGTAAGATACAACAAACTACTAATCATACTACGATATAGTTTAGGATATATATCTTTGCTTGTAGAGTCTTTTGAGAGTCTTAACGTTGTACTCATAAGAGTATCAAAGTTCTTACCATTCTCAAATCCAAACCTTTTAACCAATTTTGAAGCATATTTGGTCTGGGAAATGAAAATTTCATAAGGTTGTTGTTTTACTTGCAACCCTAAGAAATAGTTAAGTTCGCCAACCATGCTTATTTCGAACCTTGATTTCATTAACTCTGCAAACTCAATAGACATGTTAGAGCAAGTTGATCCATAAATAATATCATCAACATATATTTGAACCATCAAAATATCATTGTTATTCTTCTTAACAAAGAGCGTCTTATCGACACTTCTTACTTGAAAGCTATGACTAAGAAAGAATTTAGTCAATTTTTCATACCATGCCCTGGGCGCTTGTTTTAGACCATAGAGAGCCTTTTTGAGACGAAATACATGGTCAGAAAACTTGGGGTCTTCAAACCCTGAAGGTTGTTCAACATACACCTCTTCATGTAAATCGCTATTTAAGAGAGCACTCTTTACATCCATCTGATAAATTTTAAATTTTCTAAAGCATGCGATGGAGATAAAAAGTCTGATTGATTCAAGGCGAGCGACTGTAGCAAAGGTTTTATCGTAATCGATGCGTTCAATTTGAGTGTACCCTTGTACAACCAGTCTAGCCTTGTTTCGTATAATATTTCCAAGTTCATCAGACTTATTTTTAAAGATCCATTTTGTTCCAATAATGTATTTATCTTTAAGTCTAGGAACAAGATACCAGATATCATTACGAACAAATTGATTAAGTAGCAACAATCCAATTTTCGTCAGAAAGTGCTTCTTTTATGTTGACCAGTTCTATTTGGGATGTAAAACAAACATAATTACATATGTTCTCAAGTTGTTTGCGAGTACGAACTCCAGTGAGAGGGTTTTCAAGTATTTGATTGGTATGATCTTTGATAGTCCTTGGTTCAGATTCTTTTTTACTTGATGAGATATCTTGAATGTCGATAATAAGAGCTTCATCATCATCTGAACTCGGAGTTGGTGTATTCAAATTATCATCAATGACCACATTGATGGACTCTTGAATCACACCAGTTCTCTTATTTAGAACCCTATAAGCTCGATTGTTCAAAGAATAACTAAGAAAAATACCTTCGTCAATCTTCGTATCAAACTTACCCAAATTTTCACGATCATATAAAATATAACACTTGCTGCCAAAAACCTGAAAGTATTTGACAGTAGGTTTCTTTTCAAACCATAATTTATAAGCAGTCTTATTATCAGATTTACTAGTATAAACCCGATTAATAATATGACATGCGGTATTGACTGCTTCAGCCCAAAGATTTCTAGAGAGCTTCATGCTATTCAACATAACATTAGCCATATCCTAAAGCACTCTATTTTTTCTTTCAACTATACCATTTTGTTGCGGTGTTTTGGGCGTAGAGAATTCATGTGATATTCCCTGTTCGCTACAGAATTTCTCAAAACTACTGTTTTCGAATTCGGATCCATGATCACTACGAATCTTACTAACATGAGAACCTTTCTCATTTTGAATTCATTTGATGACCTTTTTCACTTCATGCAGGGTTTCAGTTTTGGCTTTTAAGAACGATACCCAAGTGAATCTGGTATAGTCATCTACGATAATCAAGATATATTTTTTGCCTCCTCTACTCTCTGATCTGGTTGGTCCAACAAGATCCATGTGGAGAAGCTCGAGTGGTCTAGATGTGGTATTGGAGTTCACTTTCTTGTGAGAGCTCCTAGTCTGTTTGCCCAACTGGCATTCACCACATATTTTGTCTACTTTTTGTAATTTCGGTAGACCTCTAATTAGTTCTCTTTTTCTTAATCTAAATAAGTTCCGATAGTGTACATGTCCAAGGCGTTTATGCCATAATTCAGTCTCACTAGTATGGACCATGTAACATGATTGAGTAGATGAGCTTGCATCACTAACGATGTAGCAGTTTTCAGAAGTTCTGCTACCAGTTAATATAACAGAACCCCTTTTATTAAGTATCTCACAACCTTGATTAGAAAACTTCATACTATGGTTGTTATCACATATCTGAGAGATGCTAAGAAGGTTGTGTTTCAAGCCCTCAACATACAAAACATTCTTAAATAAGGAAAGGTTATAGAGTTGAACTGTACCTTGGCCAATGATTTTACAATTGCTTCCATCACCAAATGTGATTGATCCGTCAGTCATATCTTTTAGATCGGTGAATAAAGCTTTGTCACCTGTCATATGCCTGAAGCAACCACTATCTAGGTACCACTTTGAATGGCTTGTAGCTTTGAAAGCAGTGTGGGCAACCAAGCTGGCAACTTTAGGAACCCATTTCAGAACTGTTTTGGGTTTAGGAGTATAGATGGTCTTTTTCTGTCTATTGTTATAGGAGAGACCTATAGAGTTATACTTTAATAGCTCCTTGAGAAGATCAATTATTTTTTCAGCCAAAGGATTTCGGTTTTGAAAATTAAAGTTGACATGGCTACTTTTAGGTTTTTGAAAAGTCCTTGAATTTTTGAAAAAACCTTGATAAGTATTCTTTTCTTTTGAGATTGAAGACTCTCCTTTTATAAATTTAGGAGCAATGTTCTTTTGTTTAGGAGATGTATTCTTATCATAGCCCAACCCGGATCGATCGTCACATTTTCTTGATCTAGACAATAATTTTTTCAATTTAGGATCACCATAAGCATATCTCCATGTGTCTTTCAAACTCTGAAGAGAAGCTACCTCATTTTTGAGTTTCTCATTTTCGGATCTCAAATCTTCAATTTTGGAGGTTTTGAAATCTAAATCACTTTTGGTTTTTTCAAAAGAATCAGAAATATGAGACTTTTCTAAAACAAGAGACTCATAATCTTCCTTAAGCTTAGAAAATTTTTCTCTTTGTAATTTAAGCTCGACGGCAATTTTACAACTCTCCTTATAAAGGGCATTATAAGCATCTTGAAGGTCATCTTCATTATCGCAATCACTATTCAGATTTTCTTCACTAGATATATCATCATTATCTGAAAAGGTGATCTTGGCTAGAGTCATAAAGGCTTTAACATCTTCGCCCGACTCGGTTTCAGAATCTTCTGATTTAGAAGAGGATTCAGAATCAGACGATTCATCCCAAGTAGCCATCATGCTTTTCTTTTTTAATTTATCCTTTTTAGGACATTTGTTAGCTAAGTGCCCATACTCTTGATAGTTGTAACATTGACTATCTTTCAAGGATTTTCGAGTTCTAGGTTTAGATCGTCTCTTATCATTTGACTTTTGAAAATTAACTTTTTTCTTTTTTTTAAAAATTTTGTAAAACTTTTTTGCTAAAAGCGCCATATCATCTTCGAAATTTTCTAAATCCGAAGTGCTCTCTTGTGAAACATTTTTAGATGATTTGAGAGCAATTGATTTTCCTTTAGGAGCTTTAAAGGATAACTCATAGGTTTGAAGTGAATCAACTAGTTTCTCAACCCTCATGGTATCCGTATCACAAAGTTCCTGGATCGCTGTCACTTTAGAATTGAACCGTTCAGGAAGTGAGCGTAGTATCTTTGCGCACACTTTACTTTCTGAGATTCTATCACCAAGACCCCACATAGAGTTCACAATGTCATTCAATATATTATAGAAGTCCATAAACATCTCATTCTCCTCCATATGAATTTCTTCAAATTTAGTAGTGAGGAGTTGGACTTTAGATTTCTTGACAATAGATGTACCCTCGTGTGTCATTTCTAATACATCCCATGCTTGTTTTGCATTTTCACAAGAGATGATTCTTTTGAATTCATCTGGTGATAATGCACAAGTAATTGCATTTAGTGCTTTTACATTGGCACTACTTTCACTTTTCTGAAGTGTGGTCCAAAGAGAATAAGTCGTAACTTTTATTGATTTTGAACCATCGTCATTAGTTACTTCAGTGATAGGAGGGTTCCATTCATTCACTGTGGCCAACCACACACTTTCATCCAAGGATTTCAGGAAGATCCTCATCTTGGCTTTCCAATAAGCATAGTTTGTACCATTAAAGGGTGGTGGCCTAGTGACTGATAGGCTATCAAAATTTGACATCATAATATAGCTTAGATCATTAGTTCAGGAAGTAAATCCAATAAATAAACAATAAGCACGAGCTATTAATCTCTGATACCACTTGAAAGGGCCTAGCTATATGCCCTAGAGGGGGAGTGAATAGGGCAATGCCAAATAAAACTAATAACAACGGAATAATAAAAGAAATAAAGCACAATGCAGAATTTAAAGTAATCTCAATAGCCTAAAATAAAGAGAATGATACTTTATCAGTTGTAAGGACAACCTTACACCAAAAACCAAAGGTTTAAGGTAGGACAACCTTATTTCTAGAACGTCCTTTGTATCACAAGCCAATGAGGAATAAAAAGCAAGGAAATCAAAATAACTTGCAGAAATAAATCTTAAGTTATTACAACATTCCCCACACTTGCTTGGAATAAAAAGATTACAACATTCATCCACAAATACAATCCACAAAACTGAATGAATAAAAGAATGAAAGAATAATGCACATCCACAATATAACGATATATAGTGGTTCGCCTGTGTGTACACCAACTGTTATCCAACAGCCACACAGAATGCTACTCCACTCCTAATATCCTCACACCGGGGATATTAGCATGCACTATCGAAATAGGTTTCACAGGTTCATCTAAAACCTTCACAATTGTGTCTTTGATCTCGGGCTTACACAATCCAAAAACCCCACAATCTGAGTTTTCTGGCTCTCCTCAGATAACCAATACAATGAGATTTTTCTGAAAAATCTCAAACAAAACCAAAGAAAGTAAATTATAAAAATGTAAAATACCTGAATCACCTTTTGAAGAAGCCCGGTAGAACCAATCGGAGTAGAAGTTTGATTCAACGTTCAAAGTTTAAGAATGGTTCTAAGTCTAATTGATTTTAAATCAAAAGGGATAGTTCTATTTGATTTTGAATCTAAGAAGAAAGAATATCAGAAATTTCTCTTTTCTAATAAGATTGGAATGTTGATCAAAATAAAAAATAAGCTAGCAAAATGAATATTAAATAAGCACAAAGTAGCTTAAAACAAACAAAAACTTATCTCAGAGTATAGCCTAAAGAATGCTTGAATAGAATTGAATTGATTTGCTAAAACTCTGAAGTTCGTGCTTTGTTTATAACCTAAAAAATTCCGTCTACGACTGGTCTTAGGATCCTAGGACTGGTCGTAGCTTCAAAGATTTTTAAAGATTTCCGCGGGATAAGATTTTTCTGTTCCACGACCGGTTTTGGGTGGTCTAGACCAGTCATGGGCCACCTACGACTGGTCGTGGGTCACCTACGACCGGTCGTAGGACCCTCAATTTGGTTGTTGGAGTTTAAGTCGTAAGACTACGACTGGTCGAAGGATGAGTCGTAAAACTCACAGGAATGGTCGTAGGATGTCCAGGACTGGTCGTAGGACAGCCAGAAAGATCCAAAAATCTTCAACAACGTAAGACTGGTCCTGAAAAATATAAGACTGGTTGTAGGAGAGCTAAGACTAGTCTTGAAGTTCCTAGGACTGGTCTTAGAACACTCCAAACAAGTATATTGAAATATATAAATTATGTATCCAGAATGACCTACTGTAAAGCCCATCCTAAGGTCAATCTAAGGTCAAACAAACCTTAAAAGTGAGATGGACATTGAAAGTCTGTACACTCAGATAACCCTTAAGAGAAGCTTGAGAATATACAAATCTTGTAATAGGCCTTCTTGAGCTTGATCTTGACTTGACAAAATCTTCTAATATACTTGAACTTAATTGAATCTTGAACATGCAAACTTGAAGACTTTAATACTTGAATTCTTCATCCACGACTTGAAAACTTCTTCATTTAAGTTCTTATCTTGAAATGCGATGTCTTGAAGTAAAGAATAGTTTCAAACATGAAACACAAGATATACAAGAGATAGATATAGGTTTTGGCACCACAAAATTTGACAACCAAAGGGATATGAAATCATAGCACTTGCACGGTCATTTCGGCGCATTTCACGGTCTTGCCCCTTCACTTCACGGTCATTTATGCACATTTCAAGGTCCAATCACTTCACTTCAAGGTCATTTCCATGCATATCATGGTCATTCTCGATTATTTCGTGTTAATTCATGGTCATTTCGGTGCATTTCACGATCTAACTCCTTCACTTCATGGTCATTTCCGTGCATTTCGCTTTCCAATCGCCTCATTTCACGATCATTTCCATGCATATCACGGTCATTCCCGCCTATTCCGTGTTGATTAACGGTCATTTCAGCGCATTTCACGGTCTTGCCCTTTCACTTCACGGTCATTTTTGCTCATTTCATGGTCTAATTGCCTCACTTCACGGTCATTTTCATGCATATCACGGTCATTCCCGCCTATTTCGTGTTGATTCACAGTGATTTTGGCACATTTCACGGTCATGCCCCTTCACTTCATGGTCATTTCTGTACATTTCATGGTACAATTGCCTCACTTCACGGACATTTTCATGCATATCGCGGTCATTCTCGGCAATTCCGTGTTGATTCACGGTCATTTTGATGCATTTGACGGTCTCGCCCCTTCACTTCACGGTCATTTTCGCGCATTTCGCGGTCCAATTGCCTCACTTCACGGTCATTTCCATGCATATCATGGTCATTCCCACCTATTCCGTGTTGATTCACGGTCATTTTAGCGCATTTTACGGTCATGCCCCTTCACGTCACGGTCATTTCCGTGCATTTCGCGATCCAATCGCTTCACTTCACGGGCATTTCCATGCATTTCACGATCATTCCCAGCGATTCCATATTGATTCACGGTCATTTCCCTAAACCTTAACCTACACCCTAACCTAAACCTTTACTTATAACCTAAACCTATTCTCAAATCCCAAAACCTATAACCTAAACCTTAACATAAACCTATAACCTATAGCCTAAACTGAAACCTATAGCCTAAACCCGAACATAAACCCGAACTCGAACCCGAACCCGAATTCCTAAACCTAAACTTATACTTATAACCTAAACGTATTCTCAAATCTCAAAACCTATAACTATAACCTAAACCTAAACCTTACACTATTCTCAATTCCCTAAATCTATAACCTAAACCTAAACCTTAACCTAAACCTAAACTTAAACCTAAACTTATAACCTAAACCTAAACCTAAACCTTAACCTATAACCTAAACCTTAACCTATTCTCAAATCCCTAAACCTATAACCTAAACCTATTCTCAAATCCCTAAACCTATAACCTAAACCTAAACCTAAACCTATAACCTATTACCCAAACCCAAAACTAAACCTTAACCTATAACCTATAACCTAAAACCTAAACCTAAACCTAAAACCTAAACGTATTCTCAAATCCCTAAACCTAAACCTACACCTAATTCTAATCTCAACTCTCTAGCCTAAACTTAAACCTAAACCTAAACTTGAAAACCCAAACCTAAACCTGATCCCGAACCCGAACCCGATTTCCTAAACCTAAACCTTAACCCATTCTCAATTCCCTAAAGCTATAACATATGACTTAAACCTAAACCTAAACCTATAACCTTAACCTAAACTTAAAACTTAAACTTAAATGTATTCTCAAATCATTAAACCTAAACCTAAACCTACACCTAATCCTAATTTTCATGCATTTCACGGGCATTGCTGTGAAGTGAAGCGAATTGACGGTGAAATATGTGGAAATGACCGTGAAGTGAAGGGAATTGACTGTGAAATGCATGGAAATGACCGTGAATCAACATGAAATTGCTGAGAATGACCGTGAAATGCATGAAAATGATCGCGAAGTGAAGCAAAATGACCATGAAATGCATGGAAATGACCATGAAGTGAAGGGAATTGACCGTGAAATGCGTGGAAATGATCATGAAGTGAATAGAATTGACCGTGAAATGCATGGAAATGACTGTGAAGTGAAGTGAATTGACCGTGAAATACGTTGAAATGATAGTGAAGTCAAGGAAATTGACTGTGAAATGCATGGAAATGACCGTGAAGTGAAGTGAATTGATCGTGAAATACGTTGAAATGATAGTGAAGTGAAGGCAATTGACCATGAAATGCATGGAAATGACCGTGAATCAACACGGAATTGGTGGGAATAACCGTGAAATGCATGGAAATGACCGTGAAGTGAAGTGAATTGACTGTGAAATGCGTTGAAATGACCGTGAATCAACACGAAATAGGTGAGAATGACCGTGATATACATGGAAATGACCGTGACGTGAAGGGAATTGACCATGAAATGTGCCGAAATGACCGTGAATCAACACGAAATAGGCGGGAATGACCATGATTTTCATGCATATCACGGTCATTCCTACCTATTTAGTGTTGATTCACGGTCATTTCGACGAATTTCACGATCATGTCCCTTCACTTCATGGTCATTTCTGCGCATTTCACGGTCACTTCGCTTCACTTCATGGTCATTTCCATTCATTTCACGGTCATTCCCGCCTATTCCATGTTGATTCATGGTCATTTCAATGCATTTCACGGTGAAGTGTAGAAATTAGACCGTGAAATGTGTGGAAATGACCGTGAAGTGAAGGGGCATGACCGTGAAATGCGCTGAAACGACCGTGAATCAACATGAAATAGGAGGGAATGATCGTGATATGCATGGAAATGATCGTGAAGTGAGACGATTGGACCATGAAATGTGAGGAAATGACCATGAATCAACACGGAATTGCCAGGAATGACCATAAAATGCATGGAATGACCGTGAAGTGAAGCGAATTGACCATGAAATACGTGGGCGAAGTGAAGGGAATTGACCATGAAATGCATGGAAATGACCGTGAATCAAAACGGAATCGCTAAGAATGACCATGAAATGCATGGAAATGACCGTGAAGTGTAGGGAAATGACTGTGAAATGCATAAAAATGACTGTGAAGTAAAGAGAATTGACCGTGAAATGCATGGAAATGACCATGAATCAAAACGGAATTGTCGAGATTGACCATGAAGTGCATGGAATTGATCACGAAGTAAATGAAATGAATGAAATTGACCGCTAAGTGCATGAAATGGATTTTCTATCATCGACCTAATGGAATCTTGGAAAATAAACAAGTTGGTTGGTTAAAGTAGCTTCTCCTACCCTAAAATTATATAGGTTGCATCAAGTAACTAATTTTAGTTTAGAAGATATTCTTGTTAAATAAATAAATAAAGAAATGGAAAAAGAGAGAAAAAAATTTTATATGCTTATATATACATATTTATATAAATATGTGTTAAAGAAAGTTATAGGTAAAATAAAGTCATCCATGTTAAAAAAAAAAAAAAAAAAAAAAAACAGAAGAAGAAGAAGAAGAAGAAGAAACCTATAGCTATGAATTTTAGCTACGGTTATTATCCGTAGCCATAGGCGCCACCATATCGGCGTGGCTCCGCCGGATAAGCCAGTAAGTTTCACGGGGGGCCGCTAGTTCGGTAAGCCCACCCCGGATAGACCTTATTGCTATGGATTATGGTATCTATAGCTACGGTTATAATCCGTAGCCATATGTCTAACCGTAGCAAATGGCTTTCCCATTCTGCTTTGAACGTCTACCGTTGAAACCCTTTCAGGGGTCACAGAAATTTTGGATCATTACGAAATTTGTTTTTCCTCTTCATCCAGGTCTTTGTGACCTTATGAATAGATTGGATGGAAAATAAATGTTATGGTGGGCCCTACAAAAGTTTCAATGGTGAAAATCAATTTATTGCTGCTCTTTGTGGTGTGGTCTAGTTGATCTTTGGATATAATCTCTTTTTTTGGATAATGCTCCGAAAATGATCTCAAAATATGGATGAACGTTGTGGATATAATAAATACATAACTGTGGGCCCATGTAACATTGATCTATTTTGAACCGTTCATACAACTCGAAGTTGGAGGAGCATCAGTGCTCGTCTTTCGATCCGCTTGAAGGAAAAAGCAGGGGCATTTTCGACCTTTGGCAAGTTGTATGCTTGAAGGAAAAAGCAGGGGCATTTTTGACCTTTTGCAAGTTGTATCCTTGAAGGAAAAAGCAGGGGCATTTTCAACCTTTGGTAAGTCGTCCATACAGCTGGGGCTTAGTTTTTGCAAGGTAAAATGAGGTGGGCTTCGTCTCGTAAATGAGCCGTAAATGGGTCGTACAGTTGTAAATTTCTCCAACTTGAATCCAACTTTATACCTTTTGAGTGTTGAAATAATTGAAATAAGAATAGGTATGTAAATATTTGCCTAGCCACTCGGCCACCACCTATTGATAAAGAATTAGGCTTAGAAGAGGGGGGTTGTTAGTCTTTTAGATGAATTCTTTCTTTTCCTTTAATACAAAAACTTTTTATTAATACGGTGATAGTTTTGATATGTTTATCAATAATATAAATATTTAAAGAAGAAATAAAAAAATATAAGACTTAAGTGTAGATTTTATTAAACTAAATAAGAATGCATTAGAATTAGCAAATAAGTAAATAAAGTATAAGTTACCATGACTATTCAAGTGGACAAAACAATTGTAGATTGTTGACAGTTCTTTGTACTTGAATGATCAAGAGATGGTCCTTTGAACTTAGACCATTGTGAGACAGTCGTGGTTTATCCAATGAGTTGTGGTTCGGAAGTCACTAAAGACTTAAAAATATGGAATCCAATTCATAGATGAAACTAAACTAGTTTCAACTTGAGGCATCAATGCTCTTGATAGAAGTAAAGAGACTAAACTAAGCTACAATAATTTATATCCAAACTTAATGCAGCTAGCGCTGGAAAGAAGTGAAAATATTGAACTAAGCTAAGCTAAGTTAAGATAAGCATACATGTTGAACGAAAAGATTTAATAGGTAACGTTTAGTTAAATAAGATATTTTGTATGTTTGGATTAGTGAAGGTCAAGAACTTTTATATCATCCCATACTTTTTAGTACACGGGTGTTACCATTATAATTTAAATTATCATATTTTTGTTAAGATCATACACACCTAACTTATATTATTCACCATCAATTAATAAATCATAATCCACCCATTTCAACCGTTGATTCTTAGGTTAGACTCACCATCAATTGATAGGTCACAATCCACCCATTTCAACAGTTGATTCTTAGGATAGACCATCACATTATTAGATAAATCTAATTTTTAAGATTTCAATCACTTTAATAGACAAATCAAACCATCCATCAAGTTTCCATCTTCCCGCAGGGTGACCACTTAATTTCAATAATCAAAACATCAAATTTTCAAATCTAACCGTTAATTTAAAATAAATTAATAATCATACGTTAAGACCCACATCTTGTGGCCCACTTATAAATTAAAATAATGTAATGATTTTAATCAAAGCCCCTATAAGGGGGATGAGTGAATGAATGAAGAGCACTAATCCAGAGCATGATCTACAAAAACAATTTAGAGAAGAATAAAATGAAATAATTGTAATAAAAATATATATAAATAAATAAGTGAAGCTAAGTTAAGATAAGCATACATGTTGAACGAAAAGATTTAATAGGTAACGTTTAGTTAAATAAGATATTTTGTATGTTTAGATTAGTGAAGGTCAAGAACTTTTATATCATCCCATACTTTTTAGTACACAGGTGTTACCATTATAATTTAAATTACCATATTTTTGTTAAGATCATACACACCTAACTTATCACCATCAATTAATAAATCATAATCCACCCATTTCAACCGTTGATTCTTAGGTTAGACTATTCACCATCATTTGATAGGTCACAATCCACCCATTTCAACAGTTGATTCTTAGGATAGACCATCACATTATCAGATAAATCTAATTTTTAGGATTTCAATCACTTTAATAGACAAAATCAAACCATTCATCAGGTTTCCATCTTCCCGTAGGGTGACCACTTAATTTCAATAATCAAAACATCAAATTTTCAAATCTAACCGTTAATTTAAAATAAATTAATAATCATACGTTAAGACCCACATCTTGTGGCCCATATTCACTCCCCAAGTGCAGGGTTGTGATGTAGTAAAACTCGGTAAGACCGAGGTCGAATCCCAAAGGACTGAAACTAACTAGACTAGAACTAGAGTAAGATGGAATCTAATTCGAGTATTTTTAAGAGAATAATGGTGAATAATTCACTAAAATCTAAAGAATTCAGAGGTAGGGAAACTAGGGATTCAGAGGATCCACTTGTAGAGATCAAAGAGATCTTACACCTGTTTTATGGAAATTAACTGAACTGTCATTGATCTAATTTTCAAGAGATGAAAGGTATATAAATTAGAATGGATTCCATCACCAAACCATGCTCAGGAGACAAAGAAAACAAAAGAATTAAACTAATTACCAACCAATCAACCTGTTATGAAGGTTAGAAAGGGTACCGTCATCCGACCATGCCCAGGAGACTATGGTGAACAACAGGGCTTCCTGACGTCATAAACATAAAAGAGAAAAGGACATGCTCCAAGCTATTGCAGACCCATTGTAATTTCAGTCACAACAGACCATTAAAGACTAAACAAAACATGCCATTAATAAAACTAAAATCAATATTAGTTTAGAATAAATTAAAGCTAAAAATAGAGTCTCCCATCTATCCACAAGCTTCACCTCTTAGCCCTAACTAAGAGGATTAGCCAGCCATGAATGGGAAATCCCTTAAACAAAAACAAAAGAAAAAGAAAAAGAAAAACTAAAAACTAACTCTCTCTCTCTCTCTCTCTCTCTCTCTCTCTCTCTTACGTTCTTCTCCCAGCTGTGGATGCCCCCAGCAACTGCTCCACGTTCCATCCTCCCACCAAGCCAAGATCCTTCTTGCTCTTCCTCACAGCTGCTTCCAACGTCCCGCCTCTCTCTCCCTTCCTTCTCCTTTTATAGCCAGCAAGGAAGCCGGTGCTGGAGTCGGCAGAAGGGCAACTACGTATAGCAGATTGTCGGTGGAGTTTCGCAACTCCCACTTACACAGCCAAGAAGGCATCTTACGCATCTGTCCTTGTTGGTGGGCCCTTGATTGAGGTCAGGCAGGAAATTCATTCCATTCATCTTGTTCAGCTCAAAATTTTGGCCGGATATGGATAGTTTTGGACGTCTTTTGATGCGGCCCACATAATCTTTCATTTCGCCATCAATCCTGCGTTTGACGGATTGGATTTAGAACCTCACGATATTCTGAAATAATGCCACCTAGGCAGTGGTAACATGGACCATTTTGGTCTAATGGACGGTCCGGATTGTCCATATGTACAATGTATGGGGCCCACAACATGAATCAGCGTCCTCTATTGCGAAACAGAGCTCGCACATTCGTACGCTGTGATGGTCGGTGGGCCCCAGGACGACATTGCATGGAAAATCCATGCCATCCATTGAAATCACGTCGAAAAACCAGTAAGAAATGACTGGTTTCAGATTGATTTTGGCTTAGCCCACGGAATATTTTGCTTCGCCGTCCATCTGACGTTTAACGATGGAAATCAAGTGATTGTATGCATGGGACCAAAAGGAAAGCTTGGCGAGGGTTGTGGTCGTGCCCCTGAGTGAATGATCGGTCCAGATCAACCGATTATATGACAGGTGTTTCCCACTACTCATTGCAGCGTCAACAGCGAACGAAAACATATTTTCTTTTTTTTCTTTTTTTCTTTTTTTTTGAGAAGAAGTTCGGGTCAGCGCACGCTGACCCGTTCTTGAATCTTGGTGCACGGCCGGTGCGTGTACACTATGTACACGCACTGTGTATGTAGGGCCCATGGTGATGTTTTTTAGAAATCTGATCCATCCACCCTTGTTATCAGCTCATTTAAACTGTCGAGACCGATTTTACAGCATATCCGAATAGCAGGTGGGCCCCACTTCCTAGATCTATGGGCTAATCTAAACGTTGGGCCACTTCTAGAGAGATCGAACGGCTGAAATTTGACGTGTACGGTTAATTTATGGTCCTCAGACCATGTATGAAGTTTCGAGCCAAAGGGATGATGGAAACTCTGTGATCTTGCATTCCGGACCAATTTTGGGCCACTTACGCTTCAGTTTCTCGATTTCTGTGGATCTCTGGCATGTACATTCATCGATCGTAGTCCCATAGAGTTCGTCCCTTGCTCTGGTGAATTCTAAGAGTTAAATCTCAGCTTTTAGCACCTTATTTCAGTTCATGCTCTTAAATACACCCTGCATCACAAACAAGGTTAAAACCGGGCGTTAAACAGTATTATGCTCGTAAATCTAGGTAATAACTGGGTCTGATATGCAATATTTAACCCTCAACACAACCCCCAACCAGCATCTTGCTAGTCCCGAGCAAGATATGCGAAAATTAAGTTGAGATTCATAAAAGAGATTCTGTAAACCCGAGTGATATTTGAAAAATAATCCAAGCATTAGAATTCTAAGATTCATGGATGTTGGGCATTACTTTCTTCCTGGACTTGAGTGCATGGTAAACTTCCTAGTCCAGTTCAAAATATTAATCCACTAATTAAAAAATTTCTAAACATTAAGATCCATTAGCGTATAGTGCAATCTCGGCTTAGTAATATTAAGAGATCCAATCGTCAATTTCATGATATTATTGGTAACCAACAAAACAATTCATGATAAGCAAGACTTAAACCAAAACTTGCCTCACAGGTTATCTTTTCATTTTCTTTCAGCCTTTGATTTTTTAAGTAACGTCTAGAAGAGGTATCAAATCCTCACCGACAGGGAGCAAACCTATGGTGAAATCCAATCGCTTAACAGTTTTCGAATATCAATTGTAGGGAGTCAAATCCTCGCCTACAGGGAGCATACCTATGGTGAAGACCATTTGCCCAAATATTTCCAAAAGTATCTTCTTCTTCTTCTCTTTTTTTTTTTTTTTTCATATCAATCCTGTTAGACAAATATTCCAGGCTAGTTCCTTTCATGCTTCGTGGTTACCAAATTAACCATTCAATATCAACTGAAACCTTAATGTGAAAGCGAGATGTGACATGTGAAATCTTGATTCAATCAATGTTTACAACCTCTAATCATGGATTAATAACTTGATCTTAACTGCGAAATTTAATAGATACTGAATCCAAGAGTCCTAAATTATCAATATCACTTATCTTGAACTTCTAAATCAATGGTATCCATCAAAATCACTTCGAATTCATAAAAATTTTCAGAAAATTTTAAAAATTTTAAAAATTTTCACAATTTTTGCTCAAGATTAAGAAAACACTGATTAGGTAACCTAATCTCCCACCCCCAACCTAAAATCTATGTTGTTCTCAATGTAAAAGAAATGAGCATGCAATGCACATGAGACAATGAAAGTAAATGAGAAGTGATGGGAAGATAGTACCTGAATAACGAATCAAAAGAGTTTCAAAATTATCTACGTAAGAGCGAGTTATCACAAGAGAGAAACCAACAGAAGTAAAATAAAAATAACAAAAATAAAATCCTACCTATACCACTTTCGCAGGTGCTCTCGATTGCATTTAGCATATGCAATAAGCCTTTAAACCCCTAGGTTACCCCTAGTGGACGAGTTGTAGTCTCCTGAGGGTTTGCAGTAATGTTACCCACAAACATTGAATCGATCACGCCGCAAGGTTCTCCTTCCGGCCAATATCTTGATAAGTTTCTCAGTAAGTTCCCCAACAGGATCATCCAAAAGCCCTTTTTGCAATAGGCTTGGGCGCCCTGGAGCATGACTTTCCAGAGAGACTTATTTACCTCAGCAAAAATTTTTCGTTGATTTACCGGAGGTACCCAAAGTATATATGATTCACCTATATCAGAAAAAGTTTTCACATAAGTATCACATGGTGAATCAGAGACTACAAGTAAATAAAGTTTAGAAAACTTCTTAAGAAGTAATGTAGTCTTAACACATTCCGAAGTTCTAAACTTCGGTTCTAGTTTCAGCTCCTCTTCTTTTACTAGTAGACGTTTAGGATTAGGGAAAGAGAGGATTTTAGAATAAGGGTTCGTTCGGTCAGTGATGACTACCGAGATGTTGTCTCGCAAGGCATCCACTTTATCTTTTAGCATGGGATCGTTTGAAACCACAAAGTGTGCCAAGAAATCCCACGAGTTGGAAAATTCAGATGAGCGTGACTCATTTTCGTCATTGAAGTCCGTGATGATCTGCCCAAGGGATCCATTATCCTTGAAAATGGATGGATGTATGCTCTCTTGTTCCAGTATTGCACAGATAGATTGAAAATCAATCGGTGAAGCATCGATGTCATCACTCTGTTCATTGAAATTACTCAATTGAGGCGTTGAATTGTCAAATATGTGCAGCTCAGATGGTGGCCTCAACTGAGTAGTTTCAAATTCCAGAGTCATAGCGGGCAACTCTTCCTTCTCTCGAATCATATCATCATTCAGTTCAGGGGAGTGGTCCAAACGTGTTTCATAAGAGTTAGAAGGGTCGGTCATGAGGGGCTCATCCTCCATCTTTAAATCAGACATGTCAAGTGATGGGAGTGGCTCATTATGACCGACCACTTCATGTACGTCTTGATCATTGATCTGGACCAAACTTGAGAGGGATTCCAGGGAGACTATGGCTGCACATTCAGGATCGCAATCATGTTCTAGTCTAGTGCAGTGCACAGTTGGGATGGGATCGCCTTCCTCACATTCTATTCTTAAATTTGGTTGAGGTTCGAATAAACTAACCTCCTCATCATTGAAATCTTGCGTGTCATGTAAGGAAGATGTGTCATCATCAATGTATTTAAAAGACACCAATGTATCTTCACCATTCTTTCGAACAATCATCGAGATCGACTCCTTAGAAAATTAAACCACATGCTCATTAAGGGAATCCCACTCCTCATTCCAAATTCCAGATTCTTTTAAAAGTGAATGTGGATCACTTTTCTTGCATTGTGTTTCTAGATTGGGTTGGGGCTGAGACGACCTAGCCTCCATTAGCCTATCAAGGCGTGATTCAAGTGCTTCTACTAATTCCCTCATGCCAATAATATAGTCTGTATAGCTCAGAGATAACTCCTCCTGGATCGTTTTAGGTGGATATTCATAAGTGGTTGATCCATGAGAGTTATAACCGTGATGTTTTACTAGCTCATCTTCGAAATATTTCTGTTTTCATTGATTAGAATCATACGGGTCATCTGTCGGGAGTTGATAAGTGTCATCATTCCAATAATTACGTAATATTCTCTTAACTCGTGGAATGTAATTATTCTCCTGCAGATAATCACCGAAAGTCTTCTTAATCGGTGGAGCATCATATTCCGATTGGTTCTTAAAGATATTTTCAAAAAAATTTTGAGGCATAGGTTGTTTTCCATAAGCTATCTCAACATACGGACGTGCCCACTCACTCATATACATGATGAAACCCTTATTCTGAATCTAATCCTAAAGAATAGAAGAAAAGATCCTACAATAATATGGAAAGTAGGTAGAGGAGAAGTTTGAGAGAAGTTACCAGATTGGAGTACTATGTTAAGAACCTGAAAAATAAAATAAAATAAGTTAGTTTCTAAAAATAGAAAGTCTAAGAATAGAAAATTTCTAAGAATAAAACCTTAATTCTAAAAATTAAAAAAAAGAACGAAATTAGAAAAATATCACCAATTAGAAGTTCCTATCTTAGAATCCTACAAACAGAAAAGACAGGTTAGTTTCTAAAAATCAGAAAAAAAATCTAAACCTATAATTAAAATCTAATCTTAAACTAATTCTAAAACTAATTAATTTCAGAAAAATGTAGCCGACAGTCCCCGGCAATGGCGCCAAAAACTTGTTACTCCCCAAGTGCAGGGTTGTGATGTAGTAAAACTCGGTAAGACTGAGGTCGAATCCTAAAGGACTGAAACTTGTACGTATTCTGAAACTAACTAGACTAGAACTAGAGTAAGATAGAATCTATTTCGAGTATAAGACAATAATGGTGAATAATTCACTAAAATCTAAAGAATTCAGAGGTAGGGAAACTAGGGATTCAGAGGATCCACTTGTAGAGATCAGAGAGATCTTACACCTGTTTTATGGAAATTAACTGAACTGTCATTGATCTAGTTTTCAAGAGATGAAAGGTATATAAATTAGAATGGATTCCATCACCAAACCATGCCCAGGAGACAAAGAAAACAACAGAATTAAACTAATTACCAACCAATCAACCTGTTATGAAGGTTAGAAAGGGTACCGTCATCCGACCATGCCCAGGAGACTATGGTGAACAACAGGGCTTCCTGACGTCATAAACATAAAAGAGAAAAAGACATGCTCCAAGCCATTGCAGACCCATTGTAATTTCAGTCACAACAGACCATTAAAGACTAAACAAAACATGCCATTAATAAAACTAAAATCAATGTTAGTTCAGAATAAATCAAAGCTAAAAATAGAGTCTCCCATCTATCCACAAGCTTCACCTCTTAGCCCTAGCTAAGAGGATTAGCCAGCCATGAATGGGCAATCCCTTAAACAAAAACAAAAGAAAGGGAAAAAGAAAAACTAAAAACTAACTCTCTCTCTCTCTCTCTCTCTCTCTCTCTCTCTTACGTTCTTCTCCCAGCCGTGGATGCCCCCAGAAACTGCTCCACGTTCCAGCCTCCCACCAAGCCAAGATCCTTCTTGCTCTTCCTCACAGCTGCTTCCAACGTCCCGCCTCTCTCTCCCTTCCTTCTCCTTTTATAGCCAGCAAGGAAGCCGATGCTGGAGTCGGCAGAAGGGCAACTACATATAGCAGATTGTCGGTGGAGTTTCGCAACTCCCACTTACGCAACCAAGAAGGCATCTTACGCATCTGTCCTTGTTGGTGGGCCCTTGATTGAGGTCAGGCAGGAAATCCATTCCATTCATCTTGTTCAGCTCGAAATTTTGGCCGGATATGGATAGTTTTGGACGTCTTTTGACGCGGCCCACATAATCTTTCATTCCGCCATCAATCCTGCATTTGACAGATTGGATTTAGATCCTCAGGATATTCTGAAATAATGCCACCTAGGCAGTGGTAACATGGACCATTTTGGTCTAATGGACGGTCCGGATTGTCAATATGTACAATGTATGGGGCCCACAACATGAATCAGCGTCCTCTGTTGCGAAACAGAGCTCGCACATTCGTACGCTGTGATGGTCGGTGGGTTCCAGGACGACATTGCATGGAAAATTCATGCCGTCCATTGAAATCATGTCAAAAAACTAGTAAGCAATGACTGGTTTCAGATTGATTTTGGCTTAGCCCACGGAATATTTTGCTTTGCCGTCCATCTGATGTTTAACGATGGAAATCAAGTGATCGTATGCATGGGACCAAAAGGAAAGCTTGACGAGGGTTGTGGCCCTGCCCCTGAGTGAATGGTCGGTCCAGATCAACCGATTATATGACAGGTGTTTCCCACTACTCATTGCAGCGTCAACAGCGAACAAAAATAGATTTTCTTTTTTTTCTTTTTTTCTTTTTTTTGAGAAGAAGCTCGGGTCAGCGCACGCTGACCCGTTCTTGAATCTTGGTGCACGGCCGGTGCGTGTACACTATGTACACGCACTGTGTATGTAGGGCCCATGGTGATGTTTTTTAGAAATCTGATCCATCCACCCTTGTTATCAGCTCATTTAAACCATCGAGACCGATTTTACAGCATATCCGAATAGCAGGTGGGCCCCACTTCATAGATCTATGGGCTAATCTGACCGTCAGGCCACTTCTAGAGAGATCGAATGGCTAAAATTTGACGTGTACGGTTAATTTATGGTCCTCAGACCATGTATGAAGTTTCGAGCCGAACGGATGATGGAAACCCTGTGATCTTGCATTCCGGACCAATTTTGGGCCACTTACGCTTCAGTTTCTCGATTTTCATGGATTTCTAGCATGTACATTCATCGATCGTAGTCCCATAGAGTTTGTCCCTTGCTCTGGTGAATTCTAAGAGTTAAATCTCAACTTTTAGCACCTTATTTCAGTTCATGCTCTTAAATACACCCTGCATCACAAACAAGGTTAAAACCGGGCGTTAAACAGTATTATGCTCATAAATCTAGGTAATAACTGGGTCTGATATGCAATATTTGACCCTCAATAGCCCAATTATAAATTAAAATAATGTAATCATTTTAATCAAAGCCCCTATAAGGGGGATGAGTGAATGAATGAAGAGCACTAATCCAGAGCATGATCTACAAAAACAATTTAAAGAAGAATAAAATGAAATAATTGTAATAAAAATATATATAAATAAATAATTTATTTTGGAAAAGCCTATAAAATAGCTTCTAAAGAAAGAACCATCATATTTAAATATAAATATTCAATGATTAAAAATATAATAATAATATATTTAATTATAATTATAATAATGTTATTAAAATTATTGTAATAATGATATTCAATATTATAAATGCATATTATGTCATATGATCACTAATCAAATTATTGATTTCCAACTAAGTGGTCTCTATGACTCTTTTGACCATTAATGTTCAAATTTGAAATGATTTGACCATTAGATCGATGAAAATCCATAATTAGAACTCAAAATTCAGAAGTATGGCCCACATGAGCTATTAATTTTCCTTATCCTTAGAATGAAGTTTTATCATTAGGAGGTGAAGCAGATAGATGAAGTTGATCACATGGAACATCATTGTGGACCCCACCTTAGTTGTGTGTGCACCTGTTGTGCACTAGTCTAGAGTTTTGGTCAAATAGGTGCTGACCCAATATATCTAGAAAAGGAGAGATTTTTTTCTCTTTCGAATTTCTGCCCGTGACAAGATTTAAACGGACAACGTCCTTTTTTTGATCAATGGACCACCTTTAATGTTCGGACTTGAGATCTGAACCATCCACCTTGTAGATGAGGCATTTTCAAACAAAACCTTAGTCTTTGTGTTGATTGGTATGAGCATGTACACAAACGAGTTCGGGTGCAAAGAGAGACGTCTGGAAAATCCTTTTGAAAGTGGAAGTTTCATTTTTGTTGTGACTAGCTGGCAATCTACATGCCACCATCTTTCCCCATTCTAGCTTTACATTGAGATGAATCCCAGCTCTCCATACCACAATCAAGCTAGGGCTTCTTCCATAAGGAAAGAAGCGCATTCCAAGAGAATCTTTCCATTTCATGAGCTAGAGAAATTCCAGCCATATGTCACCTTCTAGAAGATCTCTTGGAGCATCCTGGACGTTAAATCTAGGGCTTCTAGGAGCCCTCTTAACATTTGTTAGAAGTTCTCATAGGAGATGTCATCATGTCATGAATTATCGAGCTGAGAGTGGAGATTCATGATCCATTGTTATGTGCTGATCTCTATCCAAATGGTGGGTCCCATAGTGATCATTAGATAAATCTATGCCATCCTTTTGCATAAGATTAAAGGAATACCCATCTATTGATGATTTGTCATTAATGGTTTAATCGCCTTCCTCGTTCAACCAGAAAACCCATCATCTTCTGGTGGGGGATTTTTTTTAACAAAGATATTCATCAGGGGGCCCATGGCATTTGAAAATAATCCCCAACCATTGTAGATAGCCATGCAGTCAGATTTGGACAAGTCGCTTGAAAGTTTAACAAAAGATATTTCGATTTTATACTCGCTGATCATAACTAATTTATGAATTAATTGGCTTTGAATCCTATAGAATAGGATTAGCAAAACCAATAAAAAGCTACCTTTTTGGGCACCCTTTTTCAAAAATAAAAAGTTAAAGAGAGGATAGCGAGCGCCGTTTTCCCTACTGCACTACGTCAGGCTGAGTTTGGTCAGGTTTCCTCTGAGTTAACCGAGTTCGGTCTAGGTTGGGTTGTAGGTCTAGTCGAGTCCAGACTCTATGAGGTTTTTGAGTTGTAGAGGGAAGGAAGAGAGTTCCACTAATCATCCCCGTGCTTGTCATGCTGCGCGGTAAGTCACACTCCTAGACTCACCGAGTTTATCCGCATTGGAGGTTGTTTCTATTCAGATTGTTGTTGGACCTTCCATAAGAGAAAGGAGGAAGAAAGAGAAATAAGAAGAAGTGGCAGTTGTAGTGCGGCTATTGCAAACGTGTTAAATTCGAGAGCTTGAATCGTTTTTTAGGCAAGATGTACTGTCAAAATTCGGCCAAGTTTGGGTCTGTTCAGACCCTGTTCGGGTGTCCAAACAAGATGGGAGGTGGAAGTTAGAAGATGAGGGAAGTAGGAAATATAGGATGAAACTTTTCAATTCACACCCTAAGTATAGGATTGTGATGTAGTAATAATCTCAGTAAGACCGAGGTCGAATCCACAGGGACTAAACCTTATACGTATTCTGAAAGTAACTAGAACTAGAACTAGACAAAGATGTAATCTAAATCAGAGAAAATTAAGAGAATAATTGTGAATAGATTAATTAAAACTAATAAAAATAAAGGTGGGAACAAGGGTACCAAGGATCCACTTGTAACAATTAAGAAGCTACTTTGCATTGATTCAAGGACACAACTAGAATTAGAGTCCTATCCTATCTAATTGGTAGGAAGAGATTTGTCAGATTTCTAAACTTCTCATGGATCTAATCATCAATAGATAAAAGTGGTGAAGAGTTGAAAGTGATTCTGTCACTTAACTATGCCCAGGAGACGATGGCAAACAACAATAATTTACCAATCTCACAGCCAATCATAAGAGAATTGTGAAAATTAAGAAGGATTCTGTCACCCTACCATGCCCATGGGACGATGGTGAACAACAAGACTGCTTAATTTCATAATCTCAATTTAGGAAGAAGATATTCAAAAGCAATCGTAGATCCATTGTAATTTAAGTCATAACAAACCATTAAAAACTAAGAATATTCCTTTATAATCAAATTAAAATCCAGGAGAGTTCAATAAACATGAATCAAAGCAAAGCAGCCATCCTAATCACACTACAAGCTTCACCTCTTAGCCTTATCTAAGAGGTTTAGTCTGACATAGTCATGATCAAGCTAACTCTCAATTAAACAAAACAAAAGGAAAATAACTAAGGAGAAAAAAAAAACTCTTGAGATCGTCGGTCCACGTTCCATGGCTTTGCCTCCACAGCTACCCACCGTCTCTTCACGTCCCAAGATACCCCTCTCCACGTCTTCATGGTTGTCTTTTATAGCCACAAGGAGCAGTGGAATGAATTTACACAGCACAACAGCTAGCATGCACAGTGACACGCAGAAGCAACCATGTTTAAATGTAAATTTTGGACAGTTGATTGTCCACCCTTTGAATCTGCCTCCTTAATGGTGGTCAGCCCCACCTTGGGCTCCATCTGAAAGGTCCAGATCGACCATTCGACCGTTATCAAGATCACCGAATGGCCCATGGAGGCCGGACACGCGTTACACATGTACCTGCGCATGAAATTGCGCTGAGATGCTCGGTGGGGCCCACATTGCTGTTTTCTGAGAAATTTGACTCGTTCATTGGATTCTTGTCGAAAAATCAGTCGAGGAGTGATTTTTATCGAGTTTTAGTGCGGTCTACTGTATAAAATTAATTCGTCGTCCATCTTGCATTTTTCGATAATTCGTGTGCATGGGGCCAAACGGCCACTTAGGCGAGGGTCACCCCCCCATCCACCCCCCTCCCTCACCTTTGGACACAATAGACAATCCAGATCATCGCTCTGGGCGATTAGTAGGGTCCACTGGTAAAAATCGGCAAATCGCGGTGAGGCGCTGAAGAGTTTTTTTTAGAAACTTTCGTTCAGCGCAACACTAACCAATTTTGGTAGTTACGGTGCATGGCTGGTGCACTTGTGCACCGTGCACGCAGGTCCTATGTGGGGTCTATCACGTTGTATATATGAAATCCGTTCAGACCATCCATTTTACCACCTCATTTAAGGGGTTAAGACAAAAATTGAAGCATATCCAGATATCAGGTGGGCCCCAAAGCAGTAAATTGTAGGCTGATCTATTCATTGGGCCACTTCAACATGGATCCAATGGATGAAATTCGATGTGTACAATTGATTTATGGTCGTCATGCTAGATATAAAGTTTCGAGCCAAACGGATGATGAGAACCCGTTATCTTGCATTCTGGTCGATTTTCAGACCCATTTAACGTGAGTGGCTTGATTTTCTCAGATCTTTGGCGTGTAAATCCTTCGATCTTGGTCCCCTGGGGTTCGTCCCTTGCCTTGGTAAATTTAGAGCATTAAATCCATGATTTTAGTACCATTTTTTAGTCCAGGCTCCTAAATTCATCTTGCAACACAATTACAATTAAAATACGATGTTAAACCATATCATGTTCATAAAATTAGGTAATAATTAGGGTCTAATATGTAATATTTGACCCTCAACACAATTCTCAACCAGTATTTTGCTAGTCCTGAGCAAAGTATACGAAAAATAAGTTGAGAATTACAGGATAATTTCTATAGACTCGAGTGAATTTTGAAAAAAAATTCAGAAATTAGAGTTCTAAGATTCATGAATGTTAGGCATTACTTTCTCCTGAACTCAAACACATGGTTAACTTCATACTCAAGCTCAAAGTATTAATCTATCAATTAAAACAATCTTAAACATCGAGTTTCATGGGTGTATAGTGAAACCTAAACTTATCACAATTAAAAACTCAATTCTTTATTTTCATGATAACATAGATAATCACCAGATCATTCAGGATAACCATAACATAAATCAAAACATGCCTTATAATTCAACTTTTCATTCTTCCAGCTTTTGATTTTTCCATCAATGACTTTCATGCTATGTCAATCTTTTAAAAGTAAAGCCAAAGAGGGGAAACGAGCCCTCACCTATAGGGAACACACCCATGGTGGAGACCATTCACCCAACCCTTTTCGAAGATAATTATTTTTTAGTTAGGTATTCATTCTTTTCTTTGAACATGATGGACAAATTCCCTAGGTTGGCTCCTTTCATGTCTAGTGACTACCAGGTTATTAATTCAATATCGAACGGAAGCCTTAATGTGTAAGCTAGGTGTGACATGTGAAATCGTGACTCAATCAATGTTTAAAACTTCTAATCATGGATTAACAATTCAAACTTAACCATGAAATCTAATAGATAACTGAATCCAAGAGTCATAAATTACCAACATTATGTATCTTATACTTCTAAATCAATGACGACTGTCAAAATCACTTCCAATTCACAAGAATATTTATAAATTTTCACAATTTTTGCTCAAAACCAAAAAAAGACTGATTAGGTAACCTAATCTCCCATCCCCAACCTGAAATCTACATTGTCTTCAATGTAAAAGAAATAATCATGTAATGCACATAAGACTATAAAAATAAAAGAGAAGTGATAGAAAGATAGAACCTGACGAGGAAATTGAATGGCCTTTATAACAAGATATCAGCGTGAGAGCGGGTCAACACAAGAATGAAACCAATGAAAGCAACCTATCCTAAAACAACTTAGAAAGAAAACTAACCTAACGGCATAAAGCCAACTAGCCTAGAATGACATAAAGTAAACTATTTTATTCCTATGAAAGCAGGGGAAAAGCTACTCAGTCATATCGCAAGGTTCCTCTTCTGGCCAATATCTTGATAAATTTTTCAGTAAGTTTCTCATTAGGATCATCTAAAAGCTCTTTTTGCAATAAGCTTGGGTACCCTAGATTATGAATGTCTAAAGAAACTTATGAACCTCAGCAAAAAATTGTTGATGATTCATCTGAGGTATCTAAAGTATATACGATTCACTTGTGACAGAAAAAGTTTCACTGTTAGTATTCCATGGTGAATCAGAGACTACATGTAAATAAAATTCAAAAAAATTCACAAAAAGTGATGTAGTCTCGACACATTCTGGAGTTTCAGACTCCAGTTCAATTTTCAGTTCCTCCTCCTTTAATGCTCAGCATTCAAGATCTATGGAGGGAAGGATTTTAAAGTACGGGTTCCCTTGATTCGTGATAACCATTGAGGTATTGTCTTGCAAGGTATCCACTATTTCTTTCATTAGAGGATTGTTTGAATCTGCAAAGTATGTCAAGCAATCATCCAAAGAGTTAAGAAATTCCACATTAAAATCTGTAATGAGATGCTCAAGGACTCCATCGTCTTTAAAAATAGATGGAGGTACGCTCTCTTACTCCAGTCTTACACAGACAGATTAAGGGTCAGTAAACGAAGTATTGATGTGAGGACTTTGTTCATTGATACTACTCAGAAGAGGCATTGAATCGTCAAAACTTGACAACTTAGATAGTGACCTTAACTGGGTGGTTTCAAATTCTAGAGTCATATCGAATAATTCGTCCCTCTCCCGAATCATATCTTCATTCAATTTAAGGGAGTGGTCCAAACATGTCTCACAAGCATTAGTCGGTCATAAGGGGCTCATCCTCCACATTTAAATTGGTCATGTCAGATAGGTGAAGTAGATCACTTTGGTCGACAGCGTCCTGAACCTCTTAATCCTTGACCTGGGCCAAACTTAAAATCGATTCCAGTGGAATTTGGGCCGAACATTCATGATCGTCATCTCTATACTCATCATTTTCTAATTTCGTACAGTACACACTTGGGATATGATCGCTTTCCTCACATTATATTCCTAAATCGGGTTGAGGTTCTAATAAACTAACCTCTACCTCATCATTGAAATCATGTGTGTCATGTGAGTGAAGTGTGTCACTATCATTATATTTGAAAGACACCCACGTCTCTTGACTATTCCTTTGGACTGTCATCGAGATCGACTCTTCGAGAAATTGAACCGTATGCTCATTAACACAATCCAACTCCTCATTCTAAATTTCAAAGTTCTCCACAATCGCATCATGTGAACTCCACTGTTGAATATCTTTTCTAAGTTCTTGTAGTCTTTGGAGTATATTTTGATGGCTGAGCTCTAGAGTTTAGAAGAAATTTTGAATTGAATTCTCTTGGATTTTTTTTAGTTGAATTTTATGGTGGACGACCTAAGAGAATTATCACTTGAGTTAAGCACTTCCAACATTTTTTTAATTTCTGAAAGACAGTCCATGTTATGCTAAAATGAATCCTCTTTGAACGTTTTTGGTTGGATCACAAAGGTGAGGTATCTAAGAGAATAATCATTATAATATGTTATTGGTTCATCGTCCCAATTTTGATATTTCCACAGGTTATAGTCATACAGATCATATGTGGGAGAATATGATGGTTGATAATAGTCTTCATTCCCATAATTATGATCGCGTAAGGACTTATTAACTAATGGAGCATAATATTTCAGTCGGTTCTCGATGATGGTTTCAGAAAAATCTTGAGATATAGGTTGAATTATATTATAATCATTATACGTTCCTCCCCAATATCTCTTGTTCATCTCAGCATAATGACGTACCCACTCTTCCATGGTGAAACCCTAACTTTGAATCTAATCCTAAGAAAATAAAAGAAAAGATCCTACAACAATATGAAAAGTAAGAAAAGGAGAGTTAAAAGGAAGTTACCAAATTAGAAGTTTCTATGTTAATATCCTACAAAAGAAAATAAAAGAAATTAGTTTCTAAAGTAAAGTTCCTAAAATTAGAAAGTAAGTTAGTTTCTAAAATTAAAAGAAAACCTAGAATTAGAAAATTTCTAAAAATAGAAAAATAAAACCCTAATCCTAAAAAAATTAGAAAATAGAAGAATTAGAAAGAGATTACCAATTTAAAAAGTCTATCTCAGTGTCCTACAAAATTAAAAAATTAGGTTAGTTTCAAAAAAAAAATTAAACAAAAAAACCTAGTCCTAAAATTAGAAAAATATTAATCTTAACTTAATTCTAAAACTAGTAAATCTTAGAAAAACATAACCATCAGTCCCCAACAATGGCGCCAAAAACTTGTTCACACCCCAAGTATAGGGTTGTGATATAGTAATAATCTTGGTAAGACTAAGGTCGAATCCACAAGGACTGAACCTTATACGTATTCTAAAAGTAACTAGAACTAGAACTAGACAAAGATGTAATCTAAATCGAAGAAAATTAAGAAAATAATTGTGAATAGATTAATTAAAAACTAATACAAATAAAGATGGGAACTAGGGTGCCAAGGATCCACTTGTAACAATTGGGAAGCTACCTTGTATTAATTTAAGGACATAACTGGAATTAGAGTCCTATACTATCCAATTGGTAGGAAGAGATTTGTCAGATCTTTAAACTTCTCATATATCTAATCATCAATAGATAAAATTGGTGAAGAGTTGGAAGTGATTCTGTCACCTAACCATGCCCAAGAGACGATGGTAAACAACAGCAATTTACCAATCTCACAACTAATCATAAGAAAATTGTGAAAGTAATGAAGGATTCCGTTACCCTACCATGCCCATGGGACGATGGTGAACAATAGGACTGCTTAATTTCATAATCTCAATTCAGGAAGAATATATTCAAAGCAATCGCAGATCCTTTGTAATTTAAGTCACAATAAACCATTAAAAACTAAAAATATTCCTTCATAATCAAACTAGAATCCAGGAGAGTTCAATAAACATAAATCAAAGCAAAGCAACTATCCTAATCACGTTACAAGCTTCACTTCTTAGCTCTAGCTAAGAGGTTTAGTCTGATATAGTCATGATCAAGCTAACTCTCAATTAAACAAAATAAAAAGGAAAATAACTAAGGAGAAGAAAGAAAAAAAAAAAAACTCTTGAGATCGCCGACCCATGCTCCACGGCTGCCCACCTTCTCTTCACGTCCCAAGCTGCCCCTCTCTATGTCTCCATGGTTGCCTTTTATAGCCACAAGGAGCAGTGGAATGAATTTACGCAACACAGCAGCGTGCGCAGCGACACGCTGAAGTAGCCACGTTTGGATGCAAATTTTGGACAGTTGATTGTCCATCCTTTGAATCTGCCTCCTTGATGGTGGTCAGCCCCACCTTAGGCTCCATCTGAACAGTCCAGATCGACCGTGATCAAGATCACCGAATGGCCCATGGAGGCCGGACGCGCGTTACACACGTACTTGCACATGAAATTGCGTTAAGATGCTCGGTGGGGCCACATTGCTATTTTCTGAGAAATCGACCCGTTCATTGGATTCTTAGCAAAAAATTAGTCAAAAAGGAGTGGTTTTAATCGAGTTTTGGTGTGATCCACTGTATAAAATCAATTCTCCGTCCATCTTGTGTTTTTCGACGATTCACGTGTGCGTGTGTATGGGGCCAAACGCCCCCCCCCCCCCCCCCCCCCCCCCCCCCCTTGGGATACAATGGATAGTGTTAAGGGTTAAATATTGTATATTAGACCCCATTTATTGCCTAGATTTACGAACATGATACTATTTAATGCCCGGTTTTAACCGTGTTTGTGATGCAGAGTGTATTTACGAGCATTAACTGAAAAATAGTGCTTAAAGCATGGAATTAAGGCTTTGATGACACCAAAGGCAAGGGACAGACTCCAAGGGACCAAGATCGATAGAATTACACATCAGAGATTCGAGAAAATCAAGAAACTGAAGCTCAAGTGGCCCAAAATTGATCTAGAATGCAAGATCACGGGGTTCACACCATCTGTTCGGTTCTAAACTTCATACATTGCCTGAATATAATAAATTAACCGTACACGTCAAATTTCATCCATTTGATCCCTGTGAAAGTGTCCCAACGTCCAGATCAGCCCCTGCATTCATTAAGTGGGGCCCACCTGGTATCTGGGAATGCTTCAATTTTAGTCTCAATGCATTACATGATATGACAAAGTAGATGGACGGAGCAGATTCCTAAGATAGATCATGATGGACCCCACATGTACATTGCATGTGCAGAGGGTACACGTGCACAAGATGTGCACCGGACGGAGAGTTCGGTCAAACAAGGAGCTGACCAACTCTTCTTCTCAAAATTTTAAGAAAAGGCAGCGTCCGCACCACGCCGACCATTTTTATGTAGTGGGGCCCACCCATCATTATTGCAGATGATCTGGACCGACCATACTCTAAATAGGGGGGGCACAACCCTCACCTAGCTATCATTTTGGTCCCATGCAGCCGATCACAAGAAATATCCATTCAACATCAAGATGGACAACGGAATGAAAATATCATGGGTCACCACGATTTGGATGCAAAACCGACCATACCCGAATGGTTTTTCGAGAAAATTCTAATGCACGGAATGGATTTCTCAACCGACATCAACCATGGGTCCATCGACCACCACAGCGCGTGAATCCGCACGCTCTGTTTCGCAATAAAGGCTGCGGGTGATCGTTGTGGGCCCCATTCATCGTCCGTTGTGTTAATCAAAACCGTCCATTTGAATTATAGGAGGATTTAGACCAAGATCTAGTTAATCTTGGTTTGAAACATGGAAGATAGAAGGTGAAAAACGGATGGACGGCTGTAAGACCCGTATCCTAATTCGCACTGTTCCGTTGATTCCCGCGACCCTTCTCGTCAAATTCCGGCAATCCGCGACTTATGGTTGACGTTGCGCACGACCGTAAGTCGTATCCTATTCATTTGAGCCGGCTTAATCTGAGACTTGTATCATTGCGACCGCACCGTCGCCGCGGTTCCAACACCGCAACTCACGCATCGATCCGATACCCAGACGATGAGATACGGACCCACGTTCAGTTCGAGCAAAAACACCGCGCGTTGCAAATCCCAAGGAATCTCTACAGAGTGTCTCATCAATCACATCAATCAATCCCATCAATCACCTCTCATGTCAAGTACAAGCACCCATGCTTTCTTTCTCCACAAGTCAAGCAACCACCCAAGTCAACTAACACATCACCTCACCCATCACTCACATCCATCAACCATCATCCCTTCACATCACTCCATCTCTCATTAATCACACCTCTCTCTCTCTCATTTCTCAACACTCCAAACCCAAGTAAGGGAGCCCTCTCACGTCCAAGCTCTTCTCATGAGAATGTGCATTTTGGTGGTCCACTTCCCATCTCCAAATCCCATCATCCTAGCCATCCATTTCCCATCTCCACCATCAAAGTGAAGCTCTAGGAGACCGGCTATCCAACGGATTAAGAAGATCAAGAGGTGGGTGCTTTGATGGAGTAGTTTTCATGTTTTTTTAAGGTGGGCCAAGTGAGGCCAACCGATCAATGGTTTGGATCTCACTTGGGACCCTAAGATGTGGCCAATGGCTCATCTTGATCATCAAGATCATTCCATGATGGGGCCATTCTCCATGGACCCCATCATGATGTTTCCTTTCCTTGTATTGAGGAGGTCATCTAGACCGTCCATTTCTAGTGGAGTGGGATCTCCACCGTTGATCTTTTGTTAATGGTCCATATGCAAGGGGACCTTTGATGTATGATTGGATGATTGAAACGAAGGGCCCATAGTGCCGGGGTCCCTCCATCACGCGTGTCTCACTCTATTTCTCCCCCCTCTCTTTCCATTTACTTCCTTGTATGTGATGAAATGGCCGTATGGCCCACTTGGATGGACCCCACCTTGATGTAAGTATTTTATCCAAGTCATCCAAGAGTGGGCCCACCTTATATGCATCGTACCCACACCACCTACTATGTGGTGGCCCACCTAGGCAAGGCCCACTTAAAATCTATTTTAGCCCCAAAAGAGTCCAGTGACGTCCAGACGTCACTGGAATGAAAACACAAATATTGGCTTGTTTAAAGTCTTTGGGAGGGGCCACTGGTATAGGCCCCACCTTGATGTATGTCTCTAATCCATGCCGTTCAATCTCTTTCCCGACACATTTTAGGCGTTGAGCCGAAAAATGGTGTCAATCTGATATTCAGGCGGGCCATAACTTAGCAAACGTCGTCTCTATCGTTAAAAATTGGCTAGGGCCCACCTTGAGTCAAAAAAACACCGTATATTAGACTCGTTTGGATTGTATTGAGCCATGCAATCTAATGGCTGGAATGGATCCATCACACGCGGGCCCCATACATGAAAAACTGTAAAAAATTAAGTTTTTCAAAAAAAAAAAAAAAAGAAGCAGCAGCAGCTTTGCTGCTGCCGTCAGAGCCGCAGGCAGCGGGCGACCGCCAGCAGCCCACGGCTCCTGCCGTGGGCCCCACATGATGTATATTTTGTATCCATGCCGTTCAGCAGGTGGTCCACCTTCTGAGGTGGGCCCTCTCCAAAAACGGGGCACATCCAACGCTCAGGCGGCCCACACCACAAGAAACAGTGGTGATTGAACCTTACCATTGAAACCCTTTTTGGGCCCACTGCAGTTCGGGATCAATCTGAAATTTGTGTCTCCCGTCCATCCAGGACTTTGTGATCTTAGCAACAGATTGGATGGAAAATATAGGTTATGGTGGGTCCCACGTGAAGCCCACAGTGATATATGTATGATATTGCCACCGTCCGTATGGGCGGTGGACTTCACTGTGATGTATGTGACTATCCACACTGTCCACTGTTTGGACAGTGGGACCCGCTATGATTTATATATTCTATCCACTCTGTCCACGTGTGTGTGTGGATGTGTATATATATTATATTATATAAAATATTATATATATGTGTATATATGTGCATTGGTGGGCCTTCATGTGGGCCTCCACTATGATGGATGAGCAGCATCCAAACTGTCCTCCTAATTTGAGAGCTCATTTCATGACATGAGCCCAAAAGAAAATGAGCCAGATCTATGGTTCAAATGGGCCCGCTTTGATATGTATATAGGGCCCATGTCGATCCAATGGTGGTCATTCATTTAGGCCCACCTTGGTGCACATATAAAGCCCATGGAACTAAGCCCATTTGGTACATATAAAGCCCATGGGATCAAGCCCATTTGATGTGCATGGGGCGCAAATGGAATGGCCCATTGGACATATTTAAAACTCATGTGTGTAGTCCCACTTTGATGTATTTCATGGCCCATGAGTCATGGACCATTGCAATGTACATAAGGCTCCTTGGCGAGGCCCATTAATGTAGTCATTTGAAGAATATAAGGCCCACGCAATTCGGCTCATTTGATATATCCAAGGCCCAGGGATCGAGGCCCAATGGATGTCCTTAGGGTCCATTGCAATGTACGTCTATCATGGTTCGTGAAATGATATTTGTGGCAAGCCGTGCCTAGAAAACAATGTTGGTTTGACGTCCACATTGTATGTACAATGTTGGTTAAATGTCCGCATTGTAGCTCTCTTTAGGGCCCATTGATAGGTCCATACCCGTTGCTATTCATTGCCTTATAACATGCTTAGTATAATCTCATGACTCATGCCCATACGCATCATATGTATGCTTGATATGAGTAATGACTGATCATAACATATGCCATTGGGCAAACCATTTACGGGACTCGTTATGTGACTAAGTGCCCTACATGATCGCGCAGTACGCGCTGGACTTCTGCATGATTTGATTTGACGTGTGATTCATGCATCTCGCATACGTGTGACTTGATCACTGCACGCCCTAGCGACATCAGGGCCGTGGCTCTACAGGTACATCGTGGATGGTCGTATTGGATACCGGAAATGCATATTCTAGCACTGTGGGCACTTAGGATTTCCTTGGGTGAAAGTCCCAGAACCTTTTTGGTACCAGGAGGTGCTCCAGCATCTAGACCGAGTGGATACATGAGCGCCCGAGTGCCGAATACCAGTAGGCCTCGTCTCCCACTGTGTCGTGGTCGGTTGGAAGGGGGTGTGGCCTTATCCGCCTGAGCGAGGGGGCTATAAGCTAGGCTGAGTTTGACTAGCTCGCAAATGAGTCCGCTATCGACGAGCCGGGTAGGTATTGGCATACTACTGGTCAGGCGGATAGTGAGGTCTTATCCGCTTGCTTGACTGTGCAGCTAGGGAGGTGGTAGTCTCTGCATGTGTATTAGACCCCGGTGATATCCAGAGAGGAACTGTACTGATATACGTACTTGAGGAGTACCGACTTGCTTGGATTGCATTTCGCATATGACATTCGGCTATATAGGCCTTGCATTGTATCGGTGTGGCCGATGACATTCATATCTCATCGCATAGCTTTGGCATGGTTGATTCTATGGACTTACCACATACTTCCGTATTGTCCTGATACTGTACACTTGGCGTTTGCCTTACGCACACACTTACACCACCCTCTAAGCTTTTGTAAGCTTATGCACGATAGTTGCGTGGAGGTAGCATTGGACGACAGCAGCGCTGAGACAGGAGTGCACATCAAGACCTTTTAGAGCTTTTTGATCACTTTGTATTTCCCTTTCTGCATTGTACTTAAAATTTTGTTATAGTGCATATGTGGTGATGTCGTTTTGTGACTTGGTTATGCTTGTGGTTATGCTCCATTATAAAAAAAATTCATTCATTCTGAAAATCCTCCTTGCAGGATCCCAAGATCGGAATCTGGTGTTTGATTGTCAGGAGCCGAGAATGGAAAACTACGGAGGCTGTCGGCACCGGATTCGGTAATCGGGATTCATGTGAATCCGATTTTTCAGATTTGGGGCGTGACAACGGCAGAACTATGTCACATGATAAGCCAAGTAGGCCACATTAAAAGAAGTCTAAAATCGTCCGTCTCTGACTGGTTTTGTGAGGAGAAACTGATGGACGGAGTAGATTTCTCCTTCAACATCAAGGATAGGTTCCACCAATACACCAGCGTAATCTCTGTTACGTATGTTGCTGCGTAAGAATGTGCTGCGGAAGTGCTGCGTAATTCTCCAATAACCGACTCAAGTAGCAACTGACCTCCCTACAACTGCTTATAAAAGAAAGTGAAGAGAGAGAGAGAGAGAGAGAGAGAGAGAGAGAGAGAGAGAGAGAGAGAGGAGATCAGATTGAAGGAGGAGCTTGGCTCGGCTTGAACATGGATCGAGAGCAAAGACAGGAATTAGAGTATTTTCTTTATTTATTTTTCTATTTTTAATATGAGGTATAGTGCAATAATGTCTATGGGTTGTTAAACCTCTTAGCTAGGGCTAAGAGGTGAAGCTTGTAGTGTGATGGGAAGGATTTTATAGCTTTGATTTATAATTTCTGAACTACTTTGATTATAGTTTGATTAAAGGGAATGTTTTTAGTTTTTAATAGTCTGTTGTGACTAAAATTACAATGGGTCTGTAATGGCTTTGAGCATGTTCCTTTCCTTTTTTATATTTATGACGTCAGGAAGCCCTGTTGTTCACCATCGTCTCCTGGGCATGGTTGGATGACAATACCCTTCCTAACCTTCATACATTATTGATTGGTTAGTAATTAGTTTAATTTTGTTATTTACTTTGTCTCCTGGGCATGGTTTGGTGATGGAATCCATTCTAATTCATATACCTTTCATCTCTTGAAAACTATATCAAATAAGTTCAGTTTAATTTTCATGATTCTTGAAGCAAGCGTAACATCTCCCTGATCTGTACAAGTAGATCCTCTGAATCCCTAATTTTTTACTTCTGAATTCTATAAGTCTTAGTTTAATTATTCACCATTATTCTCTTAAAAACACTCGATTTAGATTTCATCTTATTATAGTTCTAGTTCTACTTAGTTTCAGATTACATACAGGTATCAGTCCCTTGGGATTCGACCTCGGTCTTACCGAGTTTATTACTACATCACAACCTTGCACTTGGGGAGTGAACAAACAATCTAGTTCATCATTCCGAGCGATAAGTAGGGTCCACTGGCAAAAACTGGTGAATCGTGGTGAGGCACTAGAGAGTTTTTTGTTCACTCCCCAAGTGCAAGGTTGTGATGTAGTAATAACTCGGTAAGACCGAGGTCGAATCCCAAGGGACTGAAACTTGTACATTATCTAAAATTAAATAGAATTAGAACTAGGCTAAGATGAATTCTAAATCAATTAGCAATGGTGGAATACTTGTAGAATAATTAATCTAAATCTTAGGAAAAAAATCAGAGATAGGAACTAGGGATTCAGAGGATCCACTTGTAAAGATCAGGGAGAACTTATGCTTGCATCAAAAATCATAAAAATTACTGAACTGCCGTTGATCTAGTTTTCAAAGAGATGAAAGGTGTATGAATTAGAATGGATTCCATCACCAAACCATGCCCAAAGACTATGGCAAACAACAGAATCAAACTAATTACCACCCAATCACATGTATGCAAGTTAGGAAGGGTACCGTCATCCAACCATGCCCAGGAGACTATGGTGAACAACAGGACGTCCTGACGTCATAAACATGAAAAGGAAATAGAAATATTCAAAGCATCGCAGACCCATTGTAATTTCAGTCACAACAGACCATTAAGAACTAAAAATATTCCCATAATAATCAACTAAAATCAACGTCGATTCATGAATTAAAATTAAAATAAAATAAAATCTCCCATCTCACTACAAGCTTCACCTCTTAGCCCTAGCTAGGAGGATTTAGCCTGCCATGGATGGGCTCAATCCAAATAAATAAAGAGAAAAAGAAAAGGAACAGAAAAGGGAAAGAAAAAACCAAGCTCCTCTCTCTCTCCTCTGCCCACGTTGAAACCCAAGCTCGAGCCCTCTGTTCTTCCTCCCAAGACCCTGAATGAATGCTTCCCACGTCCAAAAACCTCCTTTTATAGCTGCTGGAAGGCTGGAGTCAGTGACAGAGTTGTAGCAGGACACGGAGTGTAATTTTCGCAGTCAAGTTCGGTGCCTCGAAACACGCCACTTTTCTCGCTCAAATTTCAAAAAAACACCGTCACTTAGTACTTTCTTGGGTCCTCTACATGATAGATGGTTCAAATCTGCAATATGATCAAAGATGGTGGGCCAAAACTGTCCGAAAAAGTCGGTTTTCACGGATGTGCGAAACCTTTCGCACCACTTCGCTGTTGTGGTCGGTGGGCCCTACAGAAGCATTTTCTGAAAAATCCACCCCATCCATTGGATTCAGAACGAAATTTCAGTCAAGGATGGGTAGTTTTGAACGTCCATTGACGTGGCCCAGAGAAGAAATTACAGAAGAATCAGTTTTGAACGTTACCGAGCAGCCCTTTTGTGGCCTCTGTATCTCACACGTGTGCATGCATGGGTGCAAAAGGTAAACATGGTTTTGTAGTTCTCGAAGCCCTCTACACGGTGGACGGATCAGATCGGCCATACGAGCAATGGGTGGGGCCCACTACCGTCCGCAAAACGGACGCCGGCCGTCCGTTACGCAGCAGTGGTGCGTAAGAAAATTTTTTTTTTTTTTCCTTTCTTTCGGTCAGAGACGGTCAACCGTCTCTGCCGTTTCCCATGCACGTGTAGTGCACTTGTGCACTATGCACACTTTATTCATGTGGGGTCCACTGTGATGATTTTCAGAAATCTTCACCGTGTAAATTATTTCTCATCTTATTTAAACCGTCAATAACAATTTTGAGGCAGTTACAGATATCAGGTGGGCCCAGAATCAACGGTTTATGGGCTGATCTGTCAGTTGGGGCACTTCCCGAGATCTTCAATGGCTGAAATTTTATATGTACGGTTAATTTATGGTCCTCAAGCGACGTATGAAGTTTCGAGCCGAACGGATGGTGGGAACCTCGTGATCTTGCATTCTGGACGTCCTTCAGGCCACTTGAGCTTCAATTTCTAACTTTTCTTAGATTTCTGACCGTATATATTTGTCAATCTTGGTCCCCTGGAGTGTGTCCTTTGCCTTTGGCGTCATCAGATCGTTAAATCTCAACTTTTAACGTCCTTTTTCCATCCATGCTCATAAAATCACCTTGCAACATAAGAATGAGAAAACAAGCCATTAGATAGCATTATATTCGTAAATCCAGATAATATCTGGGGTCTAATATGCAATATTTGACCCTCAACACAACCCCCAACCAGCATTTTGCTAGTCTCAAGCAAAATATGCGAAAAATAAGTTGAGAATTATAAGAGAACTTTCTATGAACTCGAGTGAGATTTTGAACAAAATACGAGAAATTTAATATCCATGAATGTTAGAAATTGTTTTCTCCTGAGCTCAAGCGCACGGTAGACTTCATAATCAAGTGTAAAGTATTAATCCATCAATTAGAAAAATTTTAAACATTGAGATCCATGGATGTATAGTCTAATCTCGGCTTATCATCATTAAGAGATCCAATCGTCAATTTCATGATATCATTGGTAACCAACAAGAAAATTCATGACAACCAAAACCTAATCCAAAACTTGCCTCATAGATTAACCTATTAACTTGTGATTTTTCTATTCAAAGTAATGC
The DNA here is from genome assembly GCA_037074715.1 of Magnolia kwangsiensis. Classification (NCBI taxonomy): domain Eukaryota; kingdom Viridiplantae; phylum Streptophyta; class Magnoliopsida; order Magnoliales; family Magnoliaceae; genus Magnolia; species Magnolia kwangsiensis. Next base: position 124,322,639 of record CM073578.1, on the reverse strand, counting down.
CAAGGAAGGAGAATCAAATCCTTACCTATAGGGAGCAAACCTATGGTGAAGATCGTACACCTGACTCTTTTTCACATATCATTCATGGGGAATTAACTCTACACCTATAGGGAGCAAACCTATGGTGAAGATTAATTATCCAACCTTTTCAATTTTTATACCATGATGGCAAGATATTTCAGACTGGTTCCTTTCGTGCTTAGTGATTACCAAGTTAATCCTTCGATATGGAACTGAAATCTTAATGTGTAAGCAAGACGTGTCATGAAATCATGATTCAATCAATGTTTACAACTTCTAATCATGGATTAATAATTCACTTAACTATGAAATCTAACAGATACGGAATCCAAGAGTCATAAATCCACCATTATGTACCTTGAAAATCTAAATTAGGGATATCTGTCAAAATCACTTCGAATTCATAAAAATTTTCAGAAAAATTCAAAATTTTTCACAATTGTTGCTCAAGACCAAGAAAATACTGATTAGGTTACCTAATTTTCCACCCCCAACCTAAAATCTACATTGTCCTCAATGTAAAAGATATAAACATGCAGTGCACATGGGACAACGAAAGTAAATGAGAAGTGATGGGAAGATAGTACCTGAATAACGAATCAAGAGAGTTTCCAATAGATCACAGCATGGAAGCTTGTCAGCATGAGAGAGAAAGCAGAACAAAAATAACGAAAATAAAATCCTACCTATACCACTTTCGCAGGTGCTCTCGATTGCATTTAGCGTATGCAACAAGCCTTTACACCCCTAGGTTACCCCTAGCGGATGAGTTGTAGTCTCGTGAGGGTTTGCAGTAATGTCACCCACAAACATTGAACTAACTAACCTATGAAAGCGACTATCCTAAACCTATGAAAGCGATAAACCTACCTATACCTCCATCAGACTAGGAGATCAGTCCTGGTAAACAGGAGCAATCAAAGGCATGGACATGTCCTCTGAATCAAATGTCTCAACAAATGGCTTTAATCGATGTCCATTTACTTTAAACTCATTGCCATTGTCGGGATCTCTTATCTCGACGGCCCCATGAGGATAAGCGGTGACAACAATGTAAGGGCCGGTCCAACGAGATCGAAGCTTACCCGGAAAGAGATGTAGTCGAGAGTCATACAAGAGGACTTTCTGACCTGGCGTGAATGATTTTCGTAGAATATGTTGATCATAAAACGCCTTCATCCTATCCTTGTAAATTCTCGAGTTCTCATATGCATCGTTCTGGATTTCTTCAAGTTCATTCAACTGAAGTTTGCGTAGCGAGCCAGCGTTGTCCAGATTGAAATTCAGATTTTTGATCGCCCAGTATGCTTTATGTTCCAATTCCACCGGCAAGTGACAAGCCTTTCCATAGACAAGTCTAAAGGGAGATGTTCCAATAGGAGTTTTAAAAGCAGTACGGTACGCCCATAAGGCATCAGTCAATCGAATTGACCAGTCCTTACGATCAGGGTTAACCGTTTTCTCTAGGATATGTTTGATCTCTCTATTGAAAATCTCAGCTTGTCTACTTGTTTGTGGATGGTATGGGGTGCTTACCTTATGCGAGATACCGTATTTCTTCATTAAACTCTCGAATAGTCTATTACAGAAGTGTGAGCCCCCATCACTAATGATGGCTCGAGGTGTTCCGAACCGCGACAGGATATTTTCTTTCAAAAATTTAATGACCGTGCGATGGTCATTTTTGCGGCACGGAATTGCTTCGACCCATTTAGTGACATAGTCTACGACGAGCAAAATATAAAGATTTCCAAATGATTGGGGGAATGGTCCCATGAAATCAATGCCCCAACAATCAAATGCTTCTATAATAAGGATGGGATTCAAGGGCATCATATTTCGACAGGACAATGCTCCCAATTTCTGACAACGCTCACAAGCCTTGCAAAACTCATGAGTGTCCCTGAACATAGTGGGCCAGTAGAAGCCACATTGTAAAATCTTGGCCGTGGTCTTTTTAGCAGAAAAGTGACCACCACAGGCCTGTGAATGACAGAAGGAGATGACACTCTGATGCTCATCGTCTGGTACGCATCTCCTTAAGAGTTAGTCTGGGCAATATTTAAACAAATATGGATCATTCCAGAAAAAGTTATGCACCTTGGTAAAGAATTTCTTTTTATCTTGTGACGTCCAGTGTGTCGGTATGGCACCTGTAGTAAGATAATTAGCAATATCAGCGAACCAAGGTGAATGGGAGACTTTAAACAGTTGTTCATCAGGGAACATGTCATTGATATGGGTCGCCTCAAGAGAATCAGAGGTATTAAGGCGAGAAAGATGATCGGCCACTACGTTCTCTACTCCCTTTTTGTCTTTAATTTTCAAATCGAATTCTTGGAGTAGAAGGATCCATCGTATCAGGCGGGGTTTAGAATCATTCTTAGAAATAAGATACTTAAGTGCCGTGTAATCTGTGTAGACGATGATCTTGGATCCGATCAGGTAGGACCTAAATTTGTCTAAGGCGAACACTACGGCCAAGAGTTCCTTTTCCGTAGTCGAGTAGTTCACTTGGGCAGGATTTAGAGTCCTACTTGCGTAGTAAATAACGTAAGGCCGCTTGTCTTTTCTCTGGCCTAGAACCGCTCCAAGAGCATAATCAGAGGCGTCGCACATAAGTTCAAAAGGAAGACTCCAGTCAGGTGGCTGCATGATAGGTGCAGTGGTTAACATGCCCTTAAGCTTAGTGAAAGCTTCTTGGCACTGCTCAGTCCACTCGTATGGTGTATCCTTTTGAAGAAGATTACATAAAGGACGAGAGAGGAGACTAAAATCCTTCATGAATCGTCTGTAAAAGCCTGCGTGTCCTAAGAAGGATCACACATCTCTGATGTTCTTAGGTGGAGGTAGGTTAGAGATAAGATCGATTTTTACCTTATCTACCTCGATTCCTTTGGACGAGATGATATGCCCAAGGACAATTCCCTTTTGAACCATAAAATGGCACTTCTCCCAGTTAAGTACCAAATTTTTTTCTTCACATCTTTTCAGCACACATTTAAGACTTGCTAAGCATTCGCTGAAAGATGAACCAAAAACAGAGAAATCGTCCATGAAGACCTCTAAATATTTTTCCACCATGTCAGAAAAAATACTCGTCATGCATCGCTGAAAAGTGGCAGGGGCATTACATAACCCGAATGGCATCCTTCTGTAAGCAAAGGTGCCATAGGGACATGTAAATGTGGTCTTTTCCTGATCCTCAGGGGCGATTTCAATCTGATTATAACCTGAATACCCGTCAAGGAAACAATAATAGGAATGACCAGCTAGCCTTTCCAGGATTTGATCAATGAAGGGCAAAGGAAAGTGGTCTTTTCTTGTGACGGTATTCAGCTTTTTGTAGTCAATGCACATTCTCCAACCAGTAGTAACTCTGGTTAGCACGAGTTCATTATTGGCATTGGCTACGATGGTGATCCTGGACTTCTTAGGAACCACCTGAGTTGGACTCACCCATTGACTATCGGATATGGGGTAAATGATCCCCACTTCCAATAGTTTGAGAACCTCGGCCTTAACCACTTCCTTCATGTTTGGATTTATTCTACGTTGTGATTGTCGAACAGCCTTTGCATTATCCTCAAGATATATACGGTGAGTACAAATCGATGGGTTAATTTCCTTGAGATCCGCTATCGTCCATCCAAGAGCTCCCTTATGCTCAATGGGAGTAGATATCAGCATACACTCCTGTTCTTTCTCCAGGTGGGCAGAGATCACCACCGGGTATGTCTCATCTTGACCTAAATAGACATATTTTAAATCAGAGGGCAAAGGTTTTAGGTCAAGCTTCGGTGGCTTGAGGTTAGACGGTAGAGGCACTACATAAGTTTGGGGCAATTCTTTAATGTGTGGCCTCCACTGGTTAACTTCAAGTACCGGTGCAGTATCAAGCATGGCACACGTCTCCCTAATTATATCATCATCAAGATCATGGGAGTGGGCCAGGCACGTCTCTAGAGGATCAGAGGATAAGGTGAGAGGTGTTCTATCTTCCACAAAAGAATCAATCATATTAACATCATGAAAATCGTCATCATCCTCTGAGTTGCTGCAGTTATTGAAAAAGATATTCGATTCCAATGCCAAATTTTCAAAAGACATAGTCATGACACCATTCCTGCAATTGATAATTGCATTTGAAGTGGACAGGAATGGGCGACCAAGAATGACGGGAATCTGAGTGCTTGTGTCATTGATGGGTTCGGTGTCCAAGATGATAAAATCAACAGGGTAGTAGAATCTATCCACCTGGACCAACACATCCTCGATGATCCCTCTTGGTATACGAACAGAACGATCAGCAAGTTGTAGTGTGGTTCGAGTGGGTTTTAATTCACTCAAACCTAACTGTTGGTATACCGAGTAGGGAATCAGATTGACGCTTGCTCCTAAGTCAAGAAGTGCGTGGTCAATTCGATAGTTTCCGATTACACATGATATGGTTGGGCAACTGGGATCTTTAAATTTTTGCGGCACATCTTGTTTCAGGATGACACTCACTTTCTCAGTCAAGGAGATCTTCTTTTGAACACTTTTCCATCGTTTGGTAGTGCATAAGTCCTTTAGAAATTTAGCATATGAAGGAATCTGTTTTACAACGTCAAGCAGAGGAATGTTGACTTTCACTTGTTTCAACACCTCTAGGATATCCTGAGAGTTAGATAGACGTTTTGGTTCAACCAACCGTTGGGAAACGGAGCAACTGGCTTTTCTAGAAGTTCCGGTTCAAATTTTTGTAGGGCACCACTAGATCCATCCTTGTTGTCCTCTTCTAGTTCTTGAGGCTTTTCGGGCCTAACCGAAAGGGTTTTGTCAATAACCTTCCCACTCCTAAGAGTGGCGATGGATTTAGCGTGCCCCATTTGATTTGAAGAGCTAGGATCACCTGTCTTGTATTGCGGTTTCGGATTAGGGAGTGATTGTGAAGGGAGCATCCCTTTTTCCATAGCCGTCATACGTGAATCTATTTTTTGCATAAAATCTGAAATTCCTTGCGTTGTCCGCGCCAGCTCTTGTATGAAAATTTGAACCGATTCTTTTTGAGGTTTTCCCTGATTTGGATTTTGATTGAAGAAACCTTGAGGGGTAGCAGTTTGTCCGTTCCTCCAACTAAAATTCGAGTGATTTTTCCAACCAGGATTGTAAGTATTAGAGGGTGGTCCATTGAAAGGTCTTTGATAGTTATTTACGGCATTAGATTATTCATTCAATACATCTCGAAAGGCAGGTATTGAAGGACAATTTTCAGTAGTATGAATGTTGCAATCACAGATGCCGCAAACACTTTCATTAACCTTTTCCTTCCTTCCTTCCATGGCCTCAAATTTTCTGGTGAGATTGGCCACCTTAGCGTTAAGATCATTATCCTCTTTCAGGAGATATATTCCTCCTTTTTCCCTTGAATGAGTCGGCCTAGACGTGGTGTTCGTCCTTGGATAATAGTCTCATGATTGTGTTTTTTCAGCGAAACTATCGAGGTAATCCCATACCTCGTCAACATTTTTATTAATAAAATCTCCGTTACACATTGTCTCGACCATTTGGCGCATGGAAGATGTTAGCCCATCATAGAAAAAATTCGTAATGCGTCATATTTCAAAGCCATATTGTGGGCATGCATTAACCAGATCCTTGAACCTTTCCCAACATTGGAAGAATGTTTCATCTTCCTTTTGGGCAAAGTTCATGATTGCTCTCCTGAGGGTAATTGTCTTATGATGTGGGAAAATTTTCTTTATAAATTCCCTCTGCATATCATTCCATGTGCCAATGGATCTAGGACGCAGTGAATGTAACCACGTCTTGGCTCTTTCTTTCAAGGAAAATGGAAAGAGTTTCAGCCTAATAGTATCCTCAGATACATTAGGAAAGTATAAGGTGCCTATGATTTCATCGAACTCTTTCAGATGCAAGTATGGTTCTTCAGACTCAAGCCCATGGAACTTAGGAAGGAGTTGGATAACCCCTGGCTTGATGTCCATATGTCCTGTATTCTCAGGAAAAATCATGCATGAGGGCGTACTCACCCCTGCTGGTTGTAAATAATCTCGTAAAGTACGAGGCGGGGGTGCCTGATGCACCTCATTCTCATCATGTACTTCCTCAACCCCTGGTTGGGGTAGTGCTTGAGGTTGATTTTCAGCCATAACGTCTTCTAACTCAGGAGAATTCAAGTGGTGTCTAGTCCTGCGATGGACAGTCAACCCCTCAACTAATCCTCCTTCAGTCACGAGACGTCGAGTATTGTCGCGTACCCACTGGGGCATAAAATACACTCAGCCCTCAAATTCTAAATTAAACCTAAAAAAGAAAATAAAAATCTAGGAAAAGGGAGGGTTGGAGAGAAGTTACCAAATCGGAGTTCCTAAGTTAAAAAACCTGCAAAACAAACCAAAATAAGTTAGTTTCTAAGAGTAGAAAGTCCTGATTAAAAATAAACTAATTTCTAGAGAAAATAAGAAATTCCAAAGAGAGAAGAATTAGGAAGAGCTTACTAAATTAGAAGCTTCCTACAAAATAGAAAAATTGGGTTAGTTCCTAAATAAAAACTTATAGAAAAATTCTAAAACAAGAAACAGGGTTAGGATTCCTAAAAAGAATTAGAATTAGAATCTCACTAAAAAGAAGAAATAAATCTTAATCTAAATCTAGAATAGAAAGGAAGAATTTAAGACAGAATTTACTAATTTAGAAACTATCTTAGAAGCCTATAAAACAAGAGAGACAAGTTAATTTCTAAAAATTAAGAAAATCTAAACCTAATCTTAAACTAATCCTAAAACTAATTAATTTTAGAAAAACGTAACCGATAGTCCCCGGCAACGGCGCCAAAAACTTGTTCACTCCCCAAGTGCAGGGTTGTGATGTAGTAATAACTCGGTAAGACCGAGGTCGAATCCCAAGGGACTGAAACTTGTACGTTATCTAAAATTAAATAGAATTAGAACTAGGCTAAGATGAATTCTAAATCAATTAGCAATGGTGGAATACTTGTAGAATAATTAATCTAAATCTTAGGAAAAAAATCAGAGATAGGAACTAGGGATTCAGAGGATCCACTTGTAAAGATCAGGGAGAACTTATGCTTGCATCAAAAATCATAAAAATTACTGAACTGCCGTTGATCTAGTTTTCAAAGAGATGAAAGGTGTATGAATTAGAATGGATTCCATCACCAAACCATGCCCAAAGACTATGGCAAACAACAGAATCAAACTAATTACCACCCAATCACATGTATGCAAGTTAGGAAGGGTACCGTCATCCAACTATGCCCAGGAGACTATGGTGAACAACAGGACGTCCTGACGTCATAAACATGAAAAGGAAATAGAAATATTCAAAGCATCGCAGACCCATTGTAATTTCAGTCACAACAGACCATTAAGAACTAAAAATATTCCCATAATAATCAACTAAAATCAACGTCGATTCATGAATTAAAATTAAAATAAAATAAAATCTCCCATCTCACTACAAGCTTCACCTCTTAGCCCTAGCTAGGAGGATTTAGCCTGCTATGGATGGGCTCAATCCAAATAAATAAAGAGAAAAAGAAAAAGAACAGAAAAGGGAAAGAAAAAACCAAGCTCCTCTCTCTCTCCTCTGCCCACGTTGAAACCCAAGCTCGAGCCCTCTGTTCTTCCTCCCAAGACCCTGAATGAATGCTTCCCACGTCCAAAAACCTCCTTTTATAGCTACTGGAAGGCTGGAGTCAGTGACAGAGTTGTAGCAGGACACGGAGTGTAATTTTCGCAGTCAAGTTCGGTGCCTCGAAACACGCCACTTTTCTCGCTCAAATTTCAAAAAAACACCGTCACTTAGTACTTTCTTGGGTCCTCTACATGATAGATGGTTCAAATCTGCAATATGATCAAAGATGGTGGGCCAAAACTGTCCGGAAAAGTCGATTTTCGCGGATGTGTGAAACCTTTCGCACCATTTCACTGTTGTGGTCGGTGGGCCCTACAGAAGCATTTTCTAGAAAATCCACCCCGTCCATTGGATTCAGAACGAAATTTCAGTCAAGAATGGGTGGTTTTGAACGTCCATTGACGTGGCTCAGAGAAGAAATCACAGAAGAATCAGTTTTGAACGTTACCGAGCAGCCCTTTTGTGGCCTCTGTATCTCACACGTGTGCATGCATGGGTGCAAAAGGTAAACATGGTTTTGTAGTTCTCGAAGCCCTCTACACGGTGGACGGATCAGATCGGCCATACGAGCAATGGGTGGGACCCACTACCGTCCGCAAAACGGACGCCGGCCGTCCGTTACGCAGCAGTGGTGCGTAAGAAAAAAAAAAAATTTTTTTTTCCTTTCTTTCAGTCAGAGACGGTCAACCGTCCATGCACGTGTAGTGCACTTGTGCACTATGCACACTTTATTCATGTGGGGTCCACTGTGATGATTTTCAGAAATCTTCACCGTCTAAATTATTTCTCATCTTATTTAAACCGTCAATAACAATTTTGAGGCAATTCCAGATATCAGGTGGGCCCAGAATCAACGGTTTATGGGCTGATCTGTCATTTGGGGCACTTCCCGAGATCTTCAATGACTGAAATTTTATATGTACGGTTAATTTATGGTCCTCAGGCGACGTATGAAGTTTCGAGCCGAACGGATGGTGGGAACCTCATGATCTTGCATTCTGGACGTCCTTCAGGCCACTTGAGCTTCAATTTCTAACTTTTTTCGAATTTCTGACCGTGTATATTTGTCAATCTTGGTCCCCTGAAGTGTGTCCCTTGCCTTTGGCGTCATCAGATCGTTAAATCTCAACTTTTAACGTCCTTTTTCCATCCATGCTCATAAAATCACCTTGCAACACAAGAATGAGAAAACAAGCCATTAGATAGCATTATATTCGCAAATCCAGATAAGCTCTGGGGTCTAATATGCAATATTTGACCCTCAACATTTTTTTAGAAACTATCGGTCAGCGCAACGTTGACCGATTTTGGTAGTTGTGGTGCACGGCCGATGCACTTGTGCACCATGCATGTGGGTCCCATGTAGGGTCCATCACGATGTTTATATGAAATCCATTCCCTCCATCCATTTTATCACCTCATTTAAGGGGTTGAGACAAAAATTGAAGCATATCCAGATATCAGGTGGGCCCCAAATCAGTAAATTGTAGGCTGATGTGTCTGTTGGGCCACTTCAATAGGGATCCAATGGATTAAATTCGACGCGTACAATTAATTTATGGTCCTCAGTCCAGATATAAAGTCTCAAGCTGAATGGATGGTGAGAACCCTGTTATCTTGCATTCTGGATGATTTTCAGGCTCGTTTAACATGAGTGGCTTGATTTTCTCAAATTTTTGACGTGTAAATCCTTCGATCTTGTTCCCCTAGGGTCCGTCCCTTACCTTAGTAACTTTAGAGCGTTAAATTCATGCTTTTAGTACCATTTTTTTAGTCCAGACTCATAAATTCACATTACAACACAAACACGATTAAAATAGGACATTAAACCGTATCATGTTTATAAAATCAGGTAATAACTACGGTCTAATATGCAATATTTGACCCTCAACATATTCTCTGTTGGGTCTCCACCGAGTTAACTCGGATTGTTAATGCTAGAACTGACATGCAAGTTGAGTTCAATCACTCAATTTAGCAAGTGGCACATGCAAGTTGAGTTCATGTCCAGTTTCGAAAGGCGTAGCATTGCTAAGTTGATCGGGATCGAGATCGAGTATTGATCGGGTTGCTCTACACCATTGTTAAGTTGACTTAGTACAGCCACTGAGTCTAGCAGTGGGTGATCATTCATGTTAGTGAGTTGCTATTATCCGCCATTTTTCTTTCATTGTTAAAATTTATATTAATATTATTATCATTATTATTAATATTATGGTTATTAGTAATTAATCATTAATAATATTATTATTACTACTACTAAATATCATTATTAGAATGACATTTTATTATCCTTATTATTATTATTATTATTACTACTACTACTATTAGACTTACTCTTATTATTATCATCAATCCTTACTAAATTTTAATAATATTAGTTATAGTTGGTATTCCTTTATAATAACTTGTAATTTATAAATATTATTGATATTATTATTCGTTGCTTAATTATTAGTTTTCAAATCCTAAATCTAAACCATAAATCAACTATCTTAATTTTACACAATCAAAATCTTAAATCCAAGTAACTCAAACCTTAGTTTATATCCTAACCATATATAGTGTGTAGAACTTAGATTTAACCGTACAATTTTACAATTCATGGTAGGATTTGATCTTAAGGGCACACGCATTTCTTAATGACATTAGTAGGCAATTCAACTCCTAAGTTGATGAATATGTTCCTTGAGCTTTCCACTTTTATGTTAGTTTAAGTAATAGTTCTATCTTTCAACTTTTATTAATAATTGTTAGTTTTATGTTTATCTATGTTAGTTACTTGAATAAATTCTTAAATCATATGCTTAACTTTTATTTAATATAAGCATTACATGTTATATATGAACACCTTCTCATACCTTGTGGATTGTTTATGAAACTTAAATTATCACATTAATTAGCGGAAAACTTAACTCATGTATGAAAAACTGGAATTGGAATATGAACTTGAATGGTCGTGATCACCTATATATAATGGTTCCTTGAACTAGTGGTCATTTTGTGCAATTGATTAAATAGAATTTTATTGTGAACTTACCATCTTATGCATCATTTGTGCTTATATGGCTTTTAAGTTAACCTCTTTTTGTCATGTCCTTAAATGGATATTTTATCCAATATGGCTCTTGATGGACTATTTTCGTATAACATTGTAATGATAAATTCTACTTGTTGTATTATGATAGTCTACTAGTTGTAAAGGTTACCATTAATATCTTACTTGTTGAAGTCTCATTAGAAGAAGCATAGCGGTATGAGATATTATGCTTGAATTGTTATGCTATGCTGGATGACTAGCTCCCCATAATGACTTTTAAGTTCTATTAAAATGGTTGTTTGTAATTGGAATAATAATAGTCGAGCTAATTATGCATTTCATTGCATACATATGATATTAAGTGGCTAATCTGGATGTTGTGGTAGCACGTTCCATTTCTTTAGATATTTTCGCTGACTCTCAAACCATTGTCGATCGATTTAATTTGTGTGAACTAGTCACTTGAGTCCATACTTATTGTATTTTTGTTGATGACTAGCTACTTGAGACTGCATGTAGGTTTTTTCCCACTCGTGGGTTTTTGCCTAAAGTTAGCTAGATGAGTGTCCTCAAGCTAATGTGTATATGCATACATTCATGCATTTAAATAAGGTTGTATTATAAATTGTTTTATATATTTTCTTATTTAAAACTATACTTCGCTAATGTGATGAAATGTAATTTTGAGGGGATTTTACATTGAGTTGATTCCTCATGCTTTAAATTAGACAGCCGTATAGATGATATAGGTGATTTAAATGATACTCATGTTTAGACTAATGAGGAGAATATACCGATATCAAAGATAAATAGACATATCTATCTCAAGAGGAGATGGGTGATCTCGCAGCTCAAGTCTAACCACATTTCATTCTCAATCATTTTGGTATTAAGTACTTATTTCATTCTTGTATTTGGTTTAGACTTGAGACATGAGTTTATATAAGCCATATGGGCAGCCGCTCAGCCGCTTGTGTAACTCGGATGTACATTTGAACTTTTTCCTTTTTTTCATGATTTATCTTTCTCCCATTGTGGTGCTCATATTTTATATATATAACACTTGGGATCTCGAAAAATGAGTGCTAAATTTGGGTTACAAAATCTGAAACATTACATATTAACGATGACCTTTCATATAATCCCTTGTTTTTTGGGATCAATAAGACGATCAATTAAAGGCCTTGGCCTAATGCACTTTTAATTCAAGATGAAGCGAGCTAACTATTGTGTTGACATATTTGGTTATATTTTTATTTGTTGAGGGATTTCTCTTCTTAATGCACTGCTTAGCAATCTACTGATGTGTATGGCCAATTAAATCCAGTCATGTGTTATTGTATATCAACACCTTAGCGTTATATTAAGTTGTGCACGCTCGCTGTATATGTATATCTTATATCTTAGACCATGTATCAGTAAGAGAATTACCAATAACTTTAGGGTTTTGGTCGTACATATGTTTCTAGGTGATATAACACTCCTATCATGACATACGTCTCTACTAGAAGTCTCCTTTGAATCCTTGGGATATTTGTTTGCAATCCAAAAGTACATTTTTCTAACTTGCAGTATGAGTGTGCCGACACACGACATCTTCATTAAAGCTAGCCATAACATGTGGGATGTAAGCACATATTTGTAATGGCATCTCACATCAAAATTAAAACTTAATTAGAGATACTTGAATGCCAAATGAGTAATACTAAGAGCATGTCTAATTGGTTGTAATTAGGTGTAGTCTAATATAAATAAATAATTATTATTTACTTTTATATTATCTAAAGATGCACAACATGTGTAATAGGTCTGGGATTATGTGACGACGGGAACTTAGATACATGGAAAAATGTTATTAGCCTTATCATGATATATATGTTTCATTTACAACATCCATTCAGCATGAGCCCAAAACTAAGGCAGATCCAAAGCTCAACTGGCCCACAATGGGAACCCACTATATATTTTCTTTGGTGTGGTCCACTTGATCTTTGGATCTGTCTCAATTTTGAACTCATGTGCTAAAATGATTAGAAAAATGAATAAGTGGCTTGGATATGATATATACATAATGATGGGCCACATATATTTTACATGAAAGGAGTTTGAGATTTGTATAGTTCTGGGGGTAAAATTTTTGTTCCTTACAAACACCATGGATACGTAGGAATAAATGAGAGGCTCACATTGGTTAAATTTTTAGGCAGGGAACATAATCTTGACCGCCCACCTAAAGTGGGCCACAGGTCTTTCATGTGTCGGGACTGACACCAATGATGCCTGACACGTGGCAGTACCCTTGACGCCAGGAAGACAAACTGAAGTGTGGGCGCATGGACCATGTATACAAATCCAACCGTCATCACATGTTGCCCCATGGGGGCCTGCAGAAATGTGTCGATGGGGACACGTATACTATGGGAGCTTTTCTAAATTGCCCATTTGACAATAAAGGATGATGTAGACTGCTTATTTGTGGAGTTGAATGAGACCTGATGAGCATTCTCTTTTCAATGGTCCACATTCAGCTAATAACCATTCCGAGTGAATTTCTTCTGTGGTGATTTATATAGCGTAGCACCGTAGATATCTACAGTTCTGATTAGAAGATCAGCTATACTGCTGGATTATTCCAGCAAGACGTGTTAGTGATCTTGAGCGTCCACTTGGGGAAAAAAAAAAAACCATAGTTTAAAGTCTCAAAATTCGACTGTGCATGACTTGAAACCTGGTTGAGTCGACTCAACTCGAAAACTAAAGAGTTTACGGAAAATTCATAAGTTTTGTTAAATGGGTGAAGGCCTAAGTCCAACCAGTTGTATTAGGGTCCATCAGCAAATTCCACCCTTTCAATAGATTGACTCAAACACGGGGGCGTGGTTTGGGTGGATCCCTAGCTGTTTGGTGACTGTGATGTCTGTGACTTACATCCACACCGTTCATCTATTTTGATAGCTCATTTTAGGTCATGAACCTGAAACTAAAGCAGATTCAAATCTTAGGTGGACTATACCACAAGAAATAGTTGTGATTGAATCTCCACTATTAAAAACTTTATGGGGGCCACCAGGATGTTTATTTGTGATCCAACCTATTCAAAATGACAGAAAGACCCATACGAAGAGACCACACAAATATGAACTTATCTAAAACTTTTGTCGCCCACAAGTTCTAATAGTTGACTACTAATGTTTCCTATACTGCGGTCGACTTGATTTTGGATATGCTTCAGTATTTTCAAAAAAAAAAATAATGCTCTAAAATGAGTATTCAAAATAGATAGACAGCGTAGATATAAGGTAAATATATCAGGGTGTGCCTCATGGCTAGGGATCCCACCCACCTCCACCAAAGCCATGCCCCCAGACACGAGAATTACATAAGGCAGAAAGAATAAGACGCAATGTGTAGCCATTTATCAATAACAAAATTCAAGGGTGGCCCGCTTGATGTGTAGATGTGACTATTTTAGCATAAGATGATCTTCAAACCTATTGGACATTTGGATGTAACACTGATAGCAAATGACATGAAAGGTTGGAAATTATCCACCTAATACACAGTATGTCGATTCGGGTCAGGTTTTACCGTGCTTTTCTCTAGTTTTTGCCGAGTCAACTCAACCGAGTCCAGTATGAGTTTTTTTTTCAGAGTTCTTGAACATCTAACTACATGAAACGAGCTAATTGATAACCTGGGTCCAACATGAACAGCAGGTGGTCCTCAATATAAAGCCCACCTAGCTACAACCCTGTCATGATGCCGATGGTGAACTCCCTATGAAACTAGAATCCTCTACAATACACCCTTATCCATAGCTCAAGTGGTAAACTGAGTGAAAGATCCCTAGTGGGAGTGGCTAACAGTGAAGTGTCAACTGACAGTGGGTTGTACTAACAAGCTAACCAAAAAAAATAACAAAAAAAAAAAAAAAAATCCTCTACAACACCTTTCTTTGCGGCCCAGCGTATTTTAAATTAAAAATCCACTCCATGCATTAGGTTTAATTCTCATTTTTAGGTTATTAAACCAAAAATAAAATAGATCCAAAATCCAAATGAGCCACACCAAATGCAACAATGCAGAATAGGCCATCAATACGAGTTTGAGCCTGGGGCTAGCATGGTATTTATCTTTCATCAAACCCGTTATTCAGGTGTAGCTCAAGAGGGTGAAGGGAAATATAGAAGTCAACCTGATAAAATAACTCAGCCAAGCCACATTGCATGAACTCAGCAATTTTGCAAACATCTTTACGTTGTTCCATTTGATTTAGTACGTGGCATAAATATATTCCTAGCATGATTGGACTCAAATAAGTTGAACCATAAATTAGGCATAATTTTTGATTGAGGTATTGTTACTGGACGCATAACCTATCAATATTTACTGTAATACGTCATCTGAGGTGAACCGACCCACATGATGGGTCGCTTCTATCCATTTCGCTAGAAAACATGTACTTTTATATTAAAATGAAATTTTAAGGAAAAATTACAATTTTTAGTAATTTTAATTTTTTAATAATTTCTTATTTTTTAAAAATAACTTATAATCATGTCAGAACTCGTCTAGCAAAAGTTTATTTGAAATTTTTATTTTTATTTTTAGAATTTAGAAGAGTATTATTAGAATTAGAATATTTATTAGAGTTAAAATTTTACTATTTTTGGTAATTACAAATTTTGATTTTTTTTTCTTTATTAATGGTGTAGAAGGTATACATACATATTATACAATTACCAATCAATTTATTGGAATTTATTTCTATTATTTCTATTTTTTTTCTTTATGGATTCTAGGAATCTGTGTAAGGAGTCAACAAAAGCTCCATGGATTTGTGGATTCGAAATAATTATCTCCTTAATGAAGACAATGATTGACTTCATCATGTTCATCCTTGCGTCATTATTAGTGTGGCCCACACTATTATTCTATCAAATATTTTTTGAGATGTGGAGTCACATCTAGGGCCGTCCTCGACCGGTCGTGGGCTATGCATGACTGGTCGTGGGGGCCCGCTCAACCGATCGTGGACCGGCTCGACTCAAAATCCAGCGAGCATTGTTCTTTAGGTCCCGATGTGCTCAACCTGTCGTGACCCATTCACTACCATTCGTAGGGTCTTAAGATTTTTTCTATGTATTGGAAAGCAATAGTAAATATTTTTAAGGTATGGGCAAAGGATTTTCTGTATACTTTCAAGGGAGAGGTTAGTATTTTACCTTGTAATCTTTATTTTTCTTCATAGTGGAAGTTTGCATCCGTGATTTTTTACCCTAGTTTGGAGTTTTTCTACCTATATCTTGTTTTGTGGTTTGTTTGGATTACTTTGATCTGTTTATAGTTTATATTTCTTCCTGTTTATTGTTTGTGGGTGAGACTGGATATTGGATCTCGGTTCATTGCGTTGTTGGCGTACTGTGCAACAACTGGTATCAAAGTTATTGGTTTAGTTCTATTGAGAGCGATGATGGAAGAAGGGAAAACTAGAATTGAAAAGTTTAATGGTTCAAACTTTGCCTTCTGGAAGATGCAGATGGAGGATTATTTATATTAGAAGGACCTCTATATTCCTCTAGGAGGAAAATAAAAGAAACCAGAAAAGATGACAGATGATGAATGGTTTTTACTGAATAGGAAGACTTTAGGATCGATCTCGACTCTCTTTGTCTAAAAGTGTTGCCTTCAATATATCCAAGGTGAAAATTACAAAAAAAATTAATGGAAGCCCTAGCCACCATGTATGAAAAACTCTCTGCATCCAACAAAGTTCATCTTATGAAACAACTATTCAACATGAAGATGTCAGATGGTGGGAGCGTAGCTGAACATTTAAACGAGTTCAATATAGTCACAAGCCAGTTAAAATCCATTGGCATTGTTTTTGAGTATGAGGTCAGGGCATTATTGATCTTGTCCAATGTGCCAGACAGTTAGGATGGTTTGGTGATTGCTGTGAGCAATTCTTCAAGGTCGACAAAGCTGAAATTTGATGATGTGGCCGGTCTAATTCTCAACGAAAAATTTAGAAGAAAAGCATCAGGAGTTTCAGGGGATTTAGGGAATGCTTTAAACGTTGAAGGAAGAAAAAGATCGTTAAACAAGGGATGCAATAAACACGAGCGTTCTAAGTCGAGGAAGAAGTCCAAAGGACCGAAAGACAAAAACATGTGTTGGCATTGTGGCAAGAAGGGACACATGAAACGTGATTGCAGGGCACTTAAGAAACAAGAAGGAAGCTCTCAAGGCGGAAAGGATTCAGTGAATCTATCTGAGGAGAGTGACACAGAGGCATTGATCTTGTCTCTTGATACGAGGAATGAGTCTTGGGTTATAGACTCAGGTGCTTCGTTTCATGCCACTTCGTGTAAGGAAGTTCTGCGTGATTATGTGTCAGGTAACTTCGGGAGAGTCTACATGGGTGATGATGAGCCGTGCAGTATCGTTGAAAAGGGAAACGTTCATATAAATCAGAAAGACGGAACGGCGTTGAAATTGAAGGATGTCAGACATGTACCGAGTTTGAGAAGGAATCTGATCTCAGTGGGGCAGTTAGCCGATATCAATTATGTGACAACATTCACCAGTGATTCCTGAAAGATCACGAAAGGTGCCTTGGTGATATCTCGAGGTAGAAAGGAAGGTACTTTGTACGTGACTTTAGGATCGTATAGTTTGCTCGCATTCACATTAACTGGTGTGAATGAGAAGTTATGACATCAGAGGTTGAGACATATGAGTGAGAAAGGGATGAAAGTGCTATTGTCAAAGGGAAAGCTACCAAGGCTGAAGTCTATTAACTTGGAATTCTGCGAGGACTGCGTGTATGGCAAGCAGAAGAGGGTAAGCTTCCAGAAAATAAGACGCGCTCCAAAGACGCATCTGTTGGAGCTTGTACACACTGATGTGTGAGGACCGGCACATATATTATCTCTTAGTGGCTTACGTTATTTTGTTTCTTTTATTGATGATACTAGTAGAAAATTGTGGGTCTATTTCTTAAAACATAAATTTGATGTATTTGATGTATTTAAAAAGTGGAAGGTTATGGTAGAAAATGAGATAATTAAAATAGTAAAACGTCTCAGATCTGATAATAGGGGAGAGTACAGTGATAAAAGGTTTGAAGAGAATTGTGCAACAAATGTAATCAAACATCAGAAAACGATTCCATGGATACCACAGCAGAATGGTGTGGTTGAGCGCATTAACAAAACCATCCTTAAGTGCGTTAGGAGCATGAGGTTATATATAGGGTTGTTCAAGACCTTTTGGGCAAATGCTGTGAATACTGCCGCATATCTCATCATTAGAAGTCCCTCAGCACCATTCGATGGTGAGCTATCAGAAGAAGCGTGGACTGGGAAAGAAGTGAACCTTGCACATCTCAGAGTGTTCAGTTGCACTTCATATATTCACATTAATGTAGAGCACAGAAACAAGCTGGATGCGAAGTCCAGGAGGTGCACGTTTATAGGTTACGGACAGAATGATTTTATCTACAAGTTTTGGAATGTAGAAAATATAAAAATCATCAGAAGCAAAGACATAGTCTTCAATGAAAAAGTGATGCATAAGGACATTGTGCAGGAAAATAAGACTGAAGAAAAGAAATTCGTATAGTTGGAAGAGGTACTGGACATGGGTGTTACAGCGCCACAGGATGGTCATGCACAGGAGCATAATGAGGCAGAGCTGCATACACCGGTTGTGAGGAGGTCTACTCGGGAGAAGAGACCAACGGTCCGATACTCACCCTCCTTACATTATCTACTGCTGACAGATAATGGTGAGGTAGAGTGTTTTGAAGAGGCGTTACAGTCAGATACATGGGTTAAGTGGGAGCAGACCATGGATGAGGAGATGGAATCTCTTGAGTCTAATCGTACATGAGAGCTAGTCACTCTACCTAAGGGTAAGAAAGCTCTTCATAACAAGTAGGTTTACAGACTAAAGGAGGAGCACGATGGTTTGAAACGGTACAAGGCTAGATTGGTTATGAAAGGGTTCCAACAAAAGACAAGTATCGATTTCACTGAAATATTTTCACATATGGTGAAAATGTCTACATTCGCATGATCTTGAGTATAGTGGCTACAGAGGACTTACATCTAGAGCAGCTAGATGTTAAGACAACCTTTCTTCATAAGGACCTTGAAGAGGAGATATATATGTATCAACGACAGGATACGTGGCACCAGGAAATGAGAGCAAGGTGTGCAAATTGAAGAAGAGCTTATATGGCCTGAAGCAGGCCCCGAGGCAGTGGTACAAGAAGTTCGACAGTTTCATGTCGGGAAACGGTTTTAAGAGATGTCATGCAGACCATTATTGTTACTTGAAGAAGTTTGATACATCGTACATCATCATTCTTCTTTACGTTGACAATATGCTTGTGACCGGTTCAAGCATAAAGGATATCTCAGATCTCAAAAGACAACAGTCTAGAAAATTTTTCATGAAGGATTTAAGAGCTGCAAAACAAATCCTAGGCATGAGAATAAAACGTGACGGGGAACACAAGAAATTGGTTTTGTCACAGGCAAAGTATATAGCCAAGATACTTGATCAATTCAATATGGAAGGTGCTAAGCCAGTTAGTATTCTATTAGCCAACCACTTCAAGCAATCTAAGGAGCAAGGGGCAAAGACACATGAGGAATGAGACTACATGGCTAAAGTCCTATACGCGCCAGTTATTGAGAGTCTCATGTATGCTATGGTGAGCACGAGGTCAGACATTGCTCAAGCAGTGAGAGTTGTTAGCAGGTTCATGAACAACCCCAGGAAAGAACATTAGGAAGCTGTGAAGTGGATCCTCAGATACCTGACAGGTACTAAGGATATAGGGTTGTGCTATGGTGGATCGAAAATTAAGCTACAAGACTATGTGGATTCAGATTTGGTAGAAGATATCGACAACGGAAGGAGCACTACAGGTTATGTGTTTACTCTAGGCAGTGCTGCAGTCAGTTGGGTCTCTTAGTTACAAAAGATATTATCTATTAATACGACGAAAGCAGAATATGTTGCGGCTACAGAAGTGTGAAAGGAAATAATGTGGATGCAAGGTTTCATAAGAAGAGTTGGGTAAGAAGCAAGCAGATTGCAAGCTGTACAATGACAGTCAGAGTGCAATACACTTGGCTAAGAATTCAGCCTTTTATTCAAGAACTAAGTATATTGCCAACACATATCACTTCATACGTATATCACTGGAAGATGAATCGATTGCTCTGAAAAAAATTCATACAAGTGAGAAACCTGTAGATATGTTGATCAAGAAGGTCACACGAGATAAGCAGAAGCTCTATTCAGCTTTGATTGGTCTTCAGGCTTGAAGCCGGGGAGGTGGTGCACTCCGGATGAAAAAGACGGGTTGATGGCGATGTATCTCCAAGTGAGAGATTGTTGAGATGTGGAGCCACATCTAGGGCCATCCTCGACCGGTCGTGAGGGCCCGCTTGACCGGTCATGGACCGGCTCGACTCAAAGTCCAACAAGCATCGTTCTTTGAGTCCCGAGGTGCTTGACCGATCGTGACCCATTCAAGACCGGTCGTGGGGTCCTCTCGACTGGTTGTGCAGTCTGCTCGACCGGTCATAGTTACGCAGATTCGTTTCAGAATTTGATACGGACTGTGGATTTTAGTGTCACCTTTCGTAAGGGTGTGAAAGGAAAGTTGCCTAAACTATAAATAGGGATTCGTAGGGTTTTTTCTATATATTGGAAAGCAATAGTAAATATTTCTACGGTGTGGGCAAGGAATTTTATCTCTACTTTCAAGAAAAATGTTAGTATTTTGCCTTATAATCTTTGTTTTTCTTCATAGTGAAAGTTTGCATCCGTGATTTTTTACCCTAGTTTAGAGTTTTTCCACGTATATCTTATCTTGTGGTTTGTTTGGATTACTTTGATTTGTTTCTAGTTTATATTTCTCCATGTTTATTGTTTGTTAGTGAGACTAGATATTGGATCTCGGTTCATTGCATTGTTGGCGTGCTGCGCAACAATTTCTATTTTATACGCATCATTTGAGCATTTTTTTCTCACCTGATGGTTGGAGTATATTTCACTAATACAACATGGTGGATCCCACAGTTTGATCATATGCTGCTTAAAACAGATGTATGTAGACAACTTTGATCCTCTCATTCACATCGTCTACCTCAGTTGGGTCCTTACTCTGACCCGGGTGGTAGACTCCTTGGAGTTCCAACACTGGGTCAAGGGTTCGAGTACCCATGGTGGTGAAATCCCCCGGCATGCATGTGTGGAGTGTGTGCCTGTGGCGTGTGTGGGGGTGTGTGCGCGTGTGTAATATATATATATATATATATATATATATATATATATATATATATATATATATATATATCTCGTCTACCTCAGCTTGTTTATGGACGTGGGCAGACGTGGATTAGGTACTACCTCGCCAATCATGAGCTCGGAACAGGCTGGGCCTCTGGGGGGCTCACCTTCGTGTATGGGTTTATGGTCCATATATTTTTTCATATTATTACAAGGATATAAGACAAAAAAGAGGCAAATCTAAGTCTCGAGTGGACCACACAGTGGAGATTAAACTCTTACCGTTAAAAACTTCTTCGAAGACAGAAGTTTTGGATGAAACTTATATTCGTGAGTTTGCCCTCGTCCAGATCCACGTGATCTTATGGATAAGTTCGGTGGCAAATAAACATTACGGTGGGCCTGAGGAATGTTTCAATGGTGGGAGTCGTTATCACCGCCGTTTTTTGAGGTGTAGTTTATTTAAGCCTATGATTTCCACTCAAGTTTTGGATTGGCCTGATTTTTGGAGTGTGGAGCATGTATTACCAAAATTGTACCGCTAGTCAAAGTTTCATGAAATTACTATAAAACTGATGAAGTATCGTGAGTGCCGAAAAGAAGGAATTTATTACATACCAGGATACTACCCCTAGTCTAGGTCTTATAAAATTATTATAAAACTAATGAATCATTATGAGAGCAGGAAATGAAAATTTTAAGAAAAATATCATTACCTCTTAAGCAGATTGAAAAACCCTAATGTGGGCCTCACATCATAGCTTAATATGATACAGGTGGAAGCGGATTCGCTGGTTTACCTTACACCAGCTATATAACTGTTGTATTTACGTCTGTAAGTTTTGTGGGTCTGATTATAAGGTATGTGTTATATTTAAACCATCCATCCATTTGGAGAGATCGTCTTAAGGCGTGAGACAAAAAATAATATAGATCTAACTATCAAGTGGACCACACTGTAAAAAGCAGTGGGGGATTGAACATCTATCATTGAAACCCTTTTTGGGTTCCAGAAGTTTTGGATCAATATGAAATTTGTTTTTCCTCTTCATTCAAGTCTTTGTGACCTTATGAACAGATTGGATAGAAAATAAACGTTAGGTGTGGCCAACGAATTGTTTAACAATGAAAATCAGTATCTCCGCTGCTATTTGTGGTGTGGTCCAGATAATCTTTCGATATGATTCATTTTTCTGCATAATGCTCTAAAATGATCTCTAAAAATAAAAATAGATGAACGGTGTAGATATAATAAATACATCACTGTGCGGCCCATGTAACTTTGATCTCCTTTGAATTGTTCGTACAACTCGGAGCTCGAGGAGCGTCAGTGCTTGTCTTCGCACGTACAGCAGCTATATAGCTGGTGTGTGGTACACGAGCCAATCCTCTTCCGGTACAGGTAGCACTTGAGCCCAGTTCTTCATGGCAGTACATGAGTGTGCACGTAAGCGATTGTAGCACATCAAACATGGATAATGAAGCAGAGTTCTTTGGTCTCCATATATACAAGAAAATACACTTCATCTACACTTTCGATCTGTAACCTAATCCTAGAGTTAATATTGGAGACTTGCATGAGAAATTGAGTTTTGATAGGTCCAGCAATAAGCGGAGGCTTACAAATGCAGATCAGCAACAACATAATATCAAGGGAGCCGATGTAGCCCTACAGTCAACCTATCAACACAACAATAGTGTTGCTATGTCTTTAAACGAACAGAGATTTCAATAGTAATTTAGATCGATATTCAACGAAGAATATCTAAACATGCTCAAAACAAATAGTAGCATATTTGAAAAACAAGAAGATGATGAACAACAACAGATGTGAACCATTAAGGGCAATAGGCAAAGATTGTTAATAGCAGCAATGTCTTTGCATCGTCTGATCTCAATGATGGGAACGGCAATGTTTTTGGATCTAACTGATCCAGGCACACAAGAATTGAACAATGCCCAGCCTCTTACACCTTTTGAGGATAATAGCATAACCCAACTGGTTCTTAAGAAAGAAGAAGGAAGCAAAGGAGATCTAGTTTATGCAATTGATCAAGTATATACTTTACAAAGAAAATTTTTCACATTTTAAACCAAATCCTTCCCTTAAAAACAATCCAATATTTCATCAATTTATTTTAACTATAAGATTATAATACAAATCTTTCAGTGGAATGAAGGCCAGCTGATGCCATTATTTACCATTCTAACATAACTTTTTATATCACACAAAACTCTCTCAAGCGAAGAATAAATGTTACAACAGGTTTTTAGACTCAGCTACTGGGATGGACTCGTTGTCTAGAGCTGAGTCGTGATTCGCCTGAGTTACGTGGTGTATCAGCCCAACTCACAACCAGTCGCTCCCGGGGAGACTTGTGGTACCAAACCAGATCAAGTAGGACTGAATCTGAGTCGACTCGGATGATTCAGTCATTAGAATGACAGGATACAATTTACTAACTTATCTATCGACTCATAGGAAGAACCCCCTTCTCTTAAACAATGGTCAGCCTTTTCTTTCAGTTTCCTTATATTTCTCCTCATCTCTTCTCCTTCCTTCTCCACCATTAATTTTCTTATGGCCCGACTTATCTTTTCTCTCTCCAGTCCATTCTCTAGTTGAACACCCACCTTCAATACATGGCTTACAAGCCTAGCATTCACCTTTTGATCACCAAAACAAGGCCAACATAGCATAGGCACCCCTTCACAAATACTCTCCACCGTTGAATTCCAGCCGTTGTGTGTCCAGAAACCTCCCACACTAGGGTGAGCCAGGACCTCTTTCTGTGGGGCCCACTTGACGACCAAACCCCTCCCTTGTGTCTCCTCTTCGAACCCATCTGGCATTTCAACACTCAAAGACCCACGAACAGATCCGGGTCGAACCACCCACAAGAAGGGCTGGCCACTATTGGCTAGGCCCCATGCTATCTCCTCTAACTCTTTTTTCTCCATGGAAGCTAAGCTCCCAAAGCTGACGTAGATGACGGACCCCATCACTTGCTTATCCAGCCAAATAATGCAGCTGTGATCATGTGGCAGCAAACTGCTAGATGATCCTGATGAGTACTTATGAAGCGGCCCGATCGGAAACAACGGTATTGGGAAGTCTTGCTGGATTTTAGCCAATGCAGTTTCCTCAATGTGGTCGAATGAGTTATAGATTAGCCCGGAAGAAGCCCTTGTTTCGTTGTTCATGTGGGCCACCAGCTCATACAATGTGTCCGAGTTGTCTGTGCTGATGTTTGGTAGATCTTTGATCCTGAGAGGTGGGAGCTCGGACACTGGCATCTCCGATTGAGGATCTGGTAAGAAAATTCAGTTGAAATAAAAGAGAAGAACGGTCAAGATTGGCTACAAATGTAGAATATCAATTCTAACACATGGGCCACCTATAAGTGGGCCATGGCCCCTATACATGCTTGTAGTTAAAAAAATAACAATCGTTTCGATGGGCTATATGAGATCTGGTTCTTTCATACGGTGGGCTTAGCAGAGGTTGAGATTTGAAACCAAGTTTGCTAAAAGGAGCAATGGCTTTAACAGGTATGCCATGACAGTTATTGTTTTGAATTTTCAATTCTAGGGTGTGTTTGGTTGTACAAAATATCATGAAATTTATAGGGTGGCAACTCTCTTCCACTAATACGCTGTGTTTCATGATAAAATATTGAGTCGAGCCTTGTAAAGTCTCAACCGAGTCTTCGAGCCAACCTGACCCAGCTGGACATGGTCTAGTCTTTCAAGTTTTTGAACTATGGTGCACACCATTAACAAGGTGGGTCTCTTAGTGGATGGGCCAACATGGTCTGAAAACTCCAAAAAACTTGACTAGACTAGATTTCACTAAAATTCAGAGAATAAAATCTTGTCACGAGTCAGCCAAAACTCAACTCGCATAAAAGAAAGAAAAGTAGGCAAAACTAGAGCTATTCATGAAGCGAGTTAGTTCCGTAAATTTCAAGCCTAATACAAGCAAGACTGAGCTCGACTCGACTTGGCTTAGAACTTGACTCGAACACAACTCGGATCGAATTCATTCGACTTGGATCATGTTAACTTAATATAAATATTTTATAAATATTTGTATATTTAAATAAATTATATTATATATATATATATATATATATATATATATATATATATATATATATATATTAAAAAGTCTAAAACTTAAACTTGAACTCAGCTCATAGGCTCAAACTCAAACTTGGATTAAAATATCGACCTCAAGCTCAGCTCAAACTCAGCTCGGCTTGGCCTGAGTTGTTGATCGAGCTGAGCCAAGCTTGCCAGTCCAGCTTGAGGACCGTGCCGAGCCGAGTTCGAGCTGAGGTAGCCTACTGGCCAAACTAAGCCGACCTGGGTCCAACTCAACTCGTTCGATTGTGTATAACTCTAGGCAAAACTCAACAAGAACCCCGAAAAAACTCAAATGTGCAAACAAGACACACATAGTGGGGAACTTGCGGCCATCCATAGCAAAGTGTGTCAATGGGCTGGGTAACCCGACCCGACCCGGCTTTGTATGTATTATCTTGGCCCATGGGCTGGGCTCGGACCCAACATGCATGACCCTATAGACTTTCAACCTGGGCCTAGGGCTCAGTCATTCTAGAATGGCCCAGGTAACCTGACCCAACTTCATATGTACGCCTTATATCCTACAAATCCATGCATCTTGACCGTAGACCGTGGATTTCATTTGGCCATGTGTTTATGTCTGGTGCTCGAGCCCGAACCTGGCCCATTGGCAACCCCATCCTTATCAGGCCATGGTATTCTCATATCCGGTATCTTTTTTGGGTTGTGTTTTGCTGCCTTTTTGGCTTTTCTTGGAAAAGAGTTGTCCGTATCCCAGCTTCACGTGCTCTGCCGGTATCACAGCTTCACGTGGTCCAGCTAACCTTAATAGGATTCGCAAAGTCGAGGTATGGCATCTCATCACGTGCTTATGTACACACATACAAGGGTATATTTTCGTACCATACAGTGACCGTGTGTGCATGCATGTGTGTGTATGTGGGGGATGATACTATGAGGTCGAGGTCTGTGGACCCCACCGTGGTGTATGATGGACGTCCATGCCTTGCATTTGATAAGTCCGGTCCCCTCTTAAGTTATGGGATTTGCAAAAAATAAACTGTATCCGGAACTCAGGTGGGCCGGACCATCTGAAATATAAACCATAGAAAATGATGTTTAAAACATCTAAAAGAATTTAGTAGGGCCCACATGAGTTTTGGAATGGCCTGACATTTGGTGCAACCCTTCATCCAAGTGGGACACACACAACAGATGGGTTGGATGTCTAAACCACATCTCACTGGGCCTTATAAACTATCAGGAAAGTTTTAATGGGTGGGCATCTATAATCAAATTTTGTCTGTAGTGTCACCCACCTAGGTCATGGATTGGGCAGAACTTTAGGCCCATGGTCCACCATGGAATGGTGCATCTGAACGATGGAATGGATGCCAACATAGCTATGTGGGATCACAGAGCTGCCAGTAATAAATCCACTGTTCATGAGTTTCTCAAGACCAGAAAAAGGACCGGAATGTAAAAAAGTCTGGCAGATCCAAAACCAGGTATACCACACGACATGAAACAGCAAGAACAGAAATGTCCACCATTGAAACCTTCTTGGAGCTGAACATAATGTTTTTGTGCCATCCAAACCATTCATATATAGGATCGTTACCACTCAGATAAAATGTAGTCAGAAATATCACCCTGATACAAAACTATTGTGGGCCCCCACAAAGTTTCCAATAGTGACCATTCAATCCTCTCTTTTTGTGTGGTGTGGCTCACATGTTTTTTGGATCTGTGTGAACTTTGAACTCTGTCCTGTTGTGGTCTTAAGAAACTAATGGACGTAATCGATTTGGCACGGGCATCTCTGTGGGCCCCACATAGCTTCCGACTGCAGGACCACCTCCGTCTCCATGGGACAGGAAATTCACATCCGACAGTACCAGTGGTTCTCAAAAGTCCACCGAGTAGACAATAAGTTATGGTTCACCTAGCCGACAAGTTCCAACCTTTCATGTACCTAACATCCATAGAGGCTGGCTTCATTACAAGTATCACTTTACACTCTTGAAATATCTATTCATTGAGTGGATCATGCTTGTATTATGCTATTTATCAATCGTAGAAATTATTTTTCTGTAGCGTAGCCCACCTCATAAGTGATAGGGCTGATTTTTGCATTATGAGATCCTCATGGTGGGCCAACCTACTAGAAGGGTTGCATGTACCATGCACTAAATAGATTGGAATTTATCCACTAGGTGGAAGCCACCTTTGGGTTAGGTTGACCCCTCCTTGAAGACCACCTACTGCGAAAGTCAGCCCAATCTATTTATTAAGTTAGTCATATCATATAAAGC
This sequence comes from Magnolia kwangsiensis, assembly GCA_037074715.1. NCBI lineage: Eukaryota > Viridiplantae > Streptophyta > Magnoliopsida > Magnoliales > Magnoliaceae > Magnolia > Magnolia kwangsiensis. The sequence continues at coordinate 124,295,198 of CM073578.1, read as the reverse complement.
AATATCGAACCAATGATAAATAACAAAACACAATTTAGTCCACTTAATAAATGAACACTGTTGAGTTTTCCAAAGCTAATCATCATGATAGGGAAAATCTATTCAACAGATATACTGGATACACATGTATAGTTGGAAGTTATCTGCTTGTTGAATCCAACTTATAGTCCAATATATTGGACTTGAACTATATATATATATATATATATATATATATATATATATAAAATCCAAGAACAGATCACATACAGCTGGAAGTACCATGAAAACATGCCACCAGGATGACACTGGCACCATAGAATGACTGTATGCGAAAGAAAGGGATGTATATCAACTAGGAATTTCACAAACATCGGCTGCATGGGAAGAAAACCTACCTAACCCATTCTTCCCACCGATGACAACAAGAACACTAACAACAACAAATTACTGTGGTAGTTTGGTACATACACACCTTGTATGGGAAGATAGCCTTTCTCCCGTAGGAGCGGGAAGGCGGCGCAGGTGACAAATGATGTGGCGCTGCTGGTCCGTAGGATGATCCTCGGGATCTTGAAGTGGTCAGCCACAGACTGCGTGAAGTGCATGAGAGCGTCAGAAACAATGCAACGGATTGAATCACGTGGGTCCTCCTCAGAGAGCATCTGAGCCATGAGATCATTAAATGGGCCATGGCAATTGACGTTAAGGAGCGTGATGAGGGCCATGACATCTTCCATCTGTGTCTGATCGGTTGATAGGCCATCAGATATGGGTTCAAATTTGAAGTTTGGATAGTTGGATGGATCGGGAGAGTTGAATTGAGTGTGGACGATGGTGATTGAGAATCCTTTGGAGTGTAGGATTGTAGCTAGCTGAATCATGGGAGTTATGTGGCCTTGTAATGGGCATGGGAAAAGCACCAAATGGGTGGGTTTCCTATGCTGCCTAGGTCGCTCTTTTGATCTACCCATTGCCGTTTGAGTTCTGGTTTTGGGATGAAAATGGATCACCTGCATTGGCTGATATATAAAGGTGATAAACTATGATACTCTGATGGACTCTAGAGGATGATATACATGCACTTGAAATTATTTAGAAATTGCTTCCCTGCATACAAGTAATGCAAAATGAACTATCTGGATTATGGATTGCACTTTAGATGTACTACAAACGAAAAAAAAAAATTAATAATAATGCTTATTTGATTATCTGAATATTAGATAAATGGAGATGAAAGAATCCAATGGGCATATTTGAAAGTTGGGATTATTCTAATAAAATGATTTTGGATTTTGACTTAGCCACAGTAGGTTGAACGATTTAATTAGCTTAATCTGCGTATGTATATATTCAATTTTTTGGTGCCTGCGTATCAAGTGTCTTACTCTGCCAGAGTATAAATAACCCCCTATTTATTATCCATCCTCTGGTACCCAAAAACATATGATCCTCGTCCCAAGGGCCCCAGGTCCTTAGTTTCTGCAAGTGGGTCCCATTACTTTATGGACCTCGTGGTGGATGGACCATGTCCCAAGAATATCTTCTCTGTTAAAATAGACACCATGGTTAGATTTCTAGGAACTTCCAATCAGGGACATCTCCGTGATGTGGTACACCCACTATGGGTATGATGGTGTTGACGGTCCCGATCGCCTAAATGTGGACCCCACTTGGACAGAATGAAAAGTGCCCGGACGTTACATCTGCCCTCGGCCGAGGATCATGTACTTCCAATACATCTCAGTTTTCGACGCGGATTGCGTCCTACACCCGCCCGTCGTTAGCCACGAAAGGGCAGTTATGTGGGCGGGCCCACCGTGATGTATCTGCTCACGTCATTTTAAATCACGTGAACAAAAATGAGGCAGATCCAACGATGAGGCAGATCCAACGCTCAAATAGACCCTATCAAATAATAAGCTTTTGTTGCATTAAATGGTCGAAACATCACATGAGGTTGCATTAAATGTAAGAGTCATCTGTGCCTCATTTTTGTTTTCATGCATTAAAATGACGTGAGAGAAGGGATGGACGGCGTGGATTAGTAGGTACCTCACGGTGGTCCGGCCCACAGAACTGCCCGTTCGTGGCTAGAGACGGACGGGGGTAGGACGCAATCCGCGTCCGTTTTTGTGCCAACAGGAATAAATTGAAGTGACGCAGATTCGGCGGATCCGGACATTTCGACGAGATTGATAGATCCCGAAAATCACCACGATCTCGGCGCATCCGAGACTGTGAGGCCCAATATAATATGCGTATTTTATATCCACTCCGTCCATCCGTTTTTTCACATCATTTTAGGGCAAGAAAAAAATAATGTAGAAGACATAAGTCTCAGATGGACCACCCCACAGGGAAAGTAATGATTGAACTCCTGCCATTAAAAACTTACAAGAGCGCTCAACGTAACGTTTATTCTCCATCCAAACTGTTGATAAGGTCTTCAGAAACTGGACAAAGGGAAAACAGAAATATCAGCCTGATCCAACACTTTTGTGGTCCAAGAAGTTTTTAATGGTGAGTTTTACCACAATTTCGTATGTTATGGTCCACCTGATAATTATGTTTCCTTCATTTTCCTTGCAATGTCCTAACATGGTATTAAAATTCTGATACATGACATGGATAGAAAACACATACATCACGGTGGCCCCACAGTCGCGAATACACGAAGGTCTGTGCTTCCCTGGATCAACCTAATCCGGACGAGAATTGCGTCCTACTAATCCGTCCGGGCGAGGCTGCGTGGGGCCCAAAGGGATGTAAGTATTTTATCCACACCGTTACTCGTTTTTATATGATCATTTTAAATTGTGAAACAAAAATTGAGGTAGTTTCAAGGCTTTAGTGGACCACAAATTAGAATTGAACGTCCACCATTGAAAACTTCTTGAGAGCTGGAGAAGTGTCAAATCAAGCTGAAATTTGTGTTTTCACTTCATCCAAGCCTGCATGACCTTGTTAATATATTGGGTGGTAAAAAAACATCACAGTGGCCCATAGAGCTGTGTATCTGCTTCAATTTTTAGTTCATACTTTAGAATGGTGATATAAAAACAATTAACGATACACAACGTTGGGCCCCATGGAACCCCGCCCGGATGGATTACCGTCCGGGCGGGGGTAGGACGCAATCCGCGTCCAACCTAATCCGTGCCAGCGGGATCGGATTAGGTGCGGCCTGGACTGGCCTCATCGAAAACGGTACGGTCCTTACCGTGGGGCCCACATTGATGTATGAATTTTATATACATACTGTCCATCCGGTTTTTCGGATGAATTTATGTTATGAGCCGAAAAATTAAGAACATTTAATTCCCATGTAGACCATATCATTTGAAACAGGGGTGATTGACCATTAATGGCCCCTAAAAGTTTTGGATCAAGCTGGTATTTTTTTTCTTCCTTCATTCAGGTTTTTCTAACCTTATTAACAGGTTAGATGGTAAATTAAAAAATTATAAAAGCATTTCTGTGGCCCAGGAAATTTTTAATGGTAGGGCGTTCAATTACCACTGTTTCCTATAACATGGTACACCTGAGATTTAGGTCTTCTTAATTTTTGGTATAATATAATAAAATAATCTGGAAAAATGGATGAACCGTGTGGATATAGAATACATATATCAAGGTGGGCCACGACAAGGACCGCACTGTCTTGGGTTAGACTAGTGCCGCACCTAATCCACTCCGATTGCAGCAGCCATCTCTGTCACACAAAAGCGGAAGGCAAAGCTTGGAACACACGCACTTAGAAGCCGTACACACGCTTGGTACACGTGCACTTAGAAATTGTACACGTGTCATACATTACATCACATTAGACCGTGTAAGTTGTGTAACCCATATCCTTCAAGTCCCACTCCCAAAATCAGATTGGTTGAACAGCCCTACTCTCTCTGATTGGTGGAAACTTGCTTGTTGAAACAGGACCCTTGGATATTCTTAATTTTAGCCGTCCGATATTCAGATTATCAAATAATCTTCCTTTCCAGCTCAAGGTAGATCTCGAGGAATTCACTCTACTGTCGTAACGGGCAAAAGTGGGCCCATGTGATGTATTCAAGACGTACATCCAAATACGTACATGAGATCTGTTGCACACTTAAACAGAAGTTTCAAAAACCAGGCGAAACGGAATCTCATGTGGGGCCATTTATATTGTGTATAGATTATGGTGGTAACGGCACCTCACATCGAAACTGGAACCAGCATGGATAGTTTAATTTGAGTTACTTCAAACAGTAATTTCCAAGTTCCTGTGTATCATCAATTCCACTCTGCCAGAGTATAAAAGTTTTTTATTTTACGAAGGGAATAGGGGCTCAGTAGGACGCGGATTGCCAGCGCCGCCAGAACAGGAAGTTACTGTAGTTCGAGCTATGTGGGGTCCAAAGAGATTCCTGTGACAAATCCACTCCGTCGATCAGTTTTGAAAGAACCAAATGGGGCAATAATTTGAAAAATCAAGCAGATCAAAAACTCATTTGGGTCACACCACACGAAACAGTGGGACCGAAAATGTCCACCGTTGAAAACTTTCTGGAGCCAACCATGAAGTTCATATGCTATCCAAACCGTTCATAGGGTTATTACCACTCAGGTAAAATGTAAGCATAAGTATCATTCTATACAAAACTTTTGTGGCCCCTCAAAGTTTCCACTAGTGGGCTTTCAATCTCTGCAGTTTCGTGTGACGTGGCCCACATGAGTTTTTGATCTGCCTGATTTTTAGGCTCTTATCCTATTGTTGTCTTGCAAAACTGATGGAGAGATTGGATTTATAACAATCATCTTTGCGGGCCCACACAGCTTAGGAAATCTATTATTGCCTTGCAAAACTAATAAACAGTGTATTTATCACTAGCATCTTTATTCCCCACACAGCTTAGGAAGTTCCGTTGTCGTAAGCTACGTAGGTCGGTAGGTATCACAGGAATCTGGTAAGCTACATAGGGACCACTGATATTCCTGTGGCAAACGAACCCTATCCATCATTTTCTCATAATTAATTAGAGTATGATTACAAAACGAGGCTGATACAAAACTCGGGTAGCCAACCGACTATAATATTTATCTAACATTTAAATTGTTCATAGGATAAGTAACACTCAAATAAATGGGGTCATTCTCCACATTTGGCAGGAATTGAGGCAATCTCAAATCCGATTATTAGAGTTGGGCAATCCTGACCCGATCCGGTGAATCCGACTAAATTTGACCCGATCTGAACCGATCCGACGGCTTGGATCGGTACGGATCGAGTAGGGCAGTCTAGATCCGAAAACTTTTTTGGATTGAGTTTGGATCCATACCTATCCAGGCCGATCCGATCCGACCCGACCCGATCCGGAGTGGATAAACCACATGCATTCCAACTTGTCAGGCTGATTTTGGGGGAAGCACGGGTTTATTCTTTTATACCTAGTAGGTACAATAGATTTCGTCACGTATCTCATTTTGTCTTTTTGCTTATCATATGCATATTGACGCAGGAAAGGACGTGAGGTCGAGTACCGTCTTCCTCAAGATGATAAATATTCCGAATCCACGGAACTTCTCTGGACTCCTCATAGAGACTTCTCGAATCCACGAGGAAAAGAAGTAGAAAATAAGAATAATTTCTAATAAATTCGAAATTGATTAATGAAATCCTAAAATCGAGTTCACAACCCTTTAAATAAGGGAACCAAGCAATAAGAAAGAAATCAGACTCAAACTACAACTAAAACTCCTAGAATTCGCAACTTACTATAAATAGTAAACTTACTATTTATAGAAGGTGGTCATGTCTACTAGTGCACAAGGTTTTCGGCCAAAAATAGTAAGTGTCCTATTTGGCTTCACCAAACCGTTCTCCTAATTATCCTAAGAACTTTTCATGTTGGACACAACTCCTAAAGCCCAACGGATGAAAAGTTATACTCAAACTAAAACTCACTATTTATAGTAAAAATAAAATTAAAACGAGAAAACGACCGTCGATAAGGGGGTTTCTCACAAATTCGGGCTGCGCAACCCGGCGTAGCGGGGTTGGTTGGCTAAAGTAGCTCGTTCTACCCCAAATTCATATATTTTACGTCAGATAACTCATTCCGGATTGTGAGATACGCCCGATCTAAGGTCCGATGGTCCGGATCACTTCTGTCGCTGACCGTGCCTTTTCTGATCCATCTTAGCCATGAAATTGTCCGCGACCCGCTCTACATCAGTCCCCTCCACTTGAAAAGAACCCATCCTCGAGTTCTCCTCCTACGCTGGTTCATGATACTCGGTCAGGTCCGCAACGTTGAAAGTCCGTGAGATCGCCATGTCATCTGGAAGATCAACAACATAAGCATTGTCATTGATCTTTCGAATGATCGGTACCGATCTAATCTTCTTATTCTTCAGCTTGTTGTACGTCCCGGTCGAAAATCTTTCTTTTCACAGATGGACCATTACCTGGTCGCCCACCTTGAACACCTTTTGTCGACGATGCTTGTCCGCTTGTTCCTTGTACTTTTCGTTTGAAGCATGTAGCTTAGTCTGCACCTCGGCATGAATACCCATGATTCTGTCTGCCATATGTTCTGCTGCAATACTCATGCCTGGGAGCTTAGGCAGAGGGACCAAGTCTAGTGTGTGGCGAGGTACTCGTCCGTAAATAACCTGGAACGGGGATTTTTCTGTCGAGCGGTTCACTATGTTGTTGAATGCAAACTCCGCTTGAGACAAGGCCAAATCTCACTGCTTCGGTTTCTCTCCTGAAATACATCGAAGGAGGTTTCCCAAAGTGCGATTCACAACCTCAGTTTGACCGTCAGTCTGTGGGTGGTAGGCACTGCTGAACTGAAGTCGTGTATCGAATCGAGTCCACAAAGTTCGCCAAAAGTGGCTTATGAACTTCGTGTCACGGTCAGAAGTAATAGTCTTGGGAACCCCATGTAGCCGCACAATTTCTCTGAAGAATAGATTCGCCACGTGTGTTGCATCGAGAGTTTTCTTGCATGGAATAAAGTGCGCCATCTTGGAGAAACGATCTACTACCACGAACACCGAATCCATGCCACGTTGTGTTCGTGGGAGACCAAGCACGAAGTCCATAGATAAATCCTCCCAAGGGCCATCAGGCACGGCAACGGAGTATAGAGGCTCGTATTATGAGATTGCCCCTTGGAGGTTTGACAAATATAACAACGTTGGACTGCCCTTCCCACATCACGTACCAACTGCGGCCAGTAATACCGTTCTTCCACAAGAACTCGCGTCTTGTCTCGCCCAAGGTGTCCACTGAGGCCACCTCCATGTAGCTCTTGGATTATCTGCTCCCTTAGCGAACTGTTCGGGATGCACAATCAATTTCCCTTGAAAAGGAACCCGTCTTGCATATGTAAGTCGCCGGAGTGACCTTCTTGGCATTTAACCCATGCGTCCCTGAAGTCGTCGTCATCGGCATATATGTCTTTGAGGCACTCGAACCCGACGACTTCATTGCTCATAGTTACTAACAAATTTGCACGACGACTCAACGCATCAGCTACCTTGTTCTTTTGTCCTAACTTATGTTTTAGCACGAACGTGAATTCATGTAAAAACGAGATCCATCTAGCATGCATACGGTTAATGTTAGCTTGACTATTAATAAATTTAAGAGCTTGATGGTCCGTGTAAAGTATGAATTCCCTTTGAATCAAATAATGTCGCCAATGTCGCAGTGCCTGGACCACCGTGTATAACTCGATCTCGTATGTAGACCACTTCTTACGTGCATCGCTAAGTTTCTCACTGTAGAAAGCTACTGGCCTACCTTCTTGAGACAAAACTCTCCCAATCCCGACATATGAGGCATCACATTCGACTTCAAACAGTTTGTTGAAGTTGGGAAGTACAAGAACCGGGGTCGTAGATAATCTGCGCTTGATTTCGGCAAAGCTCTTGTCGGCTTCGTCAGTCCACTGAAACTGCCCTTTGTTCATGCAATCTGTGATTGATGACACAATAGTACTGAAATTTCTCACGAACCGACAATAGAATGTCGCCAGTCCATGAAAACTTCGCACTTCGTGAATATTTGTGAAAATTGGTCATTCTCTGATTGCCTTCACCTTTTCCTCATTCACTCGAATGCCCGTGGACGTTACGACAAAACCAAGAAACAAGAGGCTATTAGTCATGAAGTTACACTTCTTTAAATTGAGATACAGTTTATTTTCAGTAAGCACCTGAAGGACCTTCTTGAGGTGTTCCATATGGGTAGCTTCATCTTGACTGTATATCAAAATATCATTGAAATAAACCACAACGAACCATCCAATGAAAGGTTTCAGAACTTGGTTCATCAATCTCATGAACGTGCTAGGCGCATTCGAAAGACCGAAGGGCATGACCATCCATTCATACAATCCTTTATTGGTCTTAAAGGTCGTTTTCCACTCATCATCCGGTCGTATTCGAATCTGATGATAGCCACTCCTTAGATCCAATTTAGAAAATATTTTGGCACCCTCTAACATGTCCAGCATATCGTCCAACCGGGGTATAGGAAACCTGTACTTTATGGTGATTTTGTTGATGGCTCAGCTGTCGACACACATGCGCCAACTCCCATCTTTCTTTGGAGTTAACATAGCTGGTACAGCACATGGACTCATGCTTTCTCGAATAAGACCCTTACGGATCAACTCTTCCACTTGCCCTTGAAGAATCTCGCACTCATTCGGTAATGAGGCCGATTGGGTAGACTGGACCCGGGGATAAAGTCGATATAGTGTTGGATATCCCGCATGAGAGGTAACCCATCGGAAAGGTCATCGGGCCAGATTTCTTTGAATTCATGTAGCAAGGGCTTTAGTCTTTTAGGGATGATGGTAGGCTCGAGTTCTTTCCCTTTTACAATTAATGCATAAGCCTGTCCTGTTTCTTTGGATTCTTCCACGAAGTCCCGTATGGTTAAGAGAAAATGACCCTCCATTTTAAAAGTTTCAAGTGGTCCCTCTGAATCCATAGGGGCCAATATGGTCTTCCAGCCATCTTTGACGAAGATATATATGTTATCCCGCCCTTTATGAGTGGCATCACGGTCAGATTGCCAGGGTCGACCGAGTAGTATGTGACATGCTTTCATGTCAACCACATCGCATACTACTTCATCCTTATAATGTTTACCAATTGAAAAGGATATGGTGCACCGTTCAGTTACCTTTGTTTCACTGACCTTCAGTTACCTCTGTTTTCAATTGTAATTTCTCCACCATGACCTTGGAGACGATATTCTCGCTGCTGCCACTATCAATAATCACGTCACAAATATTTCGATTCACCGTACACCTAATGCGGAAGATGTTATGCCTCTGTGGATGTACTTCTTTTCTTGTCGCATATAAGAGCCGCCTCACGACGAGTGACTCGCCGCGATCTTGTTGAACCCAACTTGATTCATCTACCTCATCCTCGGTGGTATGCTCCTGCTCTTCATCATCTGGATCTTCATCGGCATTATCAGCACTACCATCATTGATGGTGAGGTTCGCAACCTTTCGCTGGGGACAAGTATTTGATAGGTGCCCGGTTGGCCACAACGATAACATTTGTCAAGCCGGGGTCGAGCGTAAGGGTTCGGGATTCTACTTGGACCAGCAGCAGTCGATACGCCCCTTTGGGGCCTAGCTTGTCCGCTTCCCTGATCTTGGTTCTCAGACGTAGGAGGTTGAGTGCGTGCTCCTACGAGTTCCTTCCCCTTAGCCTGTGGAGCTCCCTGAGGTGGACTTGCCGTAGTGATCCTTGCGGTAGAATAGGGTCGTGTGGTAGAACGTTCAAGTTGTGCTTCTGCCGGAGTAGCCAACTTGATCGTATCATTCATCGTCCAGAAGGGCTGCATCTGGACCCGATCCTAGATCGCCATATGCAGTCCACCGTTGAATCGGGCGACTTGCTGCGATTCAGTCTCAACTAAATCGTTACGCGCCGCCAGACGGTAAAATTCTTCTACATTTTCTCTCACCGACCGAGTACCCTGTCGACAATTTTGGTATTGTTGAAATAATACCTGATCGTAATCGCTAGGGAGGAATCAGGCACGTAATAGCTGTTTCATCTGCTGCCATGTGCGGATTGGTGCTTTCATCTGTCTAATTCGTGCGAGTTACAGTTATTCCCACCAAGCTAAAGCTCCTCCTTTCAACTTGTAGGCCACAAGCTTGACCTTCTTTGCTTTAGGGATATCCATATAGTCAAAAAATCACTCAACTTCAGAAAGTCAATCGAGGAAATTCTCAATGTGTAGTTGGCCATTGAAGTTAGGAATATCAACCCGCATCTTAAATTCTAGATCTGTCCGATCTACTCGATCGCCGCCTTGTCTGGGGTGTTGAAAGATTATGTCATCGATTTCCTCCTCACTGGAGCCCCCTTCCTCAGGAATGACCCGTGGATGCATCGCTGGTACGATCCTGCGATCAGGGCGATTGCGAGTTTCAATAATCGGTGGTGGAAGATTACCACCAGGAACACGGAATTGCCGTAGGGTTTCCGCCAAGAGATTCGTTATGCGGTCCATAGAAGCCTGCAGCCCTTGCATGGCTTATCGATTCTCTTGCATGGTTACTTCGAAAACTGCCGCCATTAAAGGTAAATTTCCTGGGGCACCACCCATGGAATTGTTGCCCAACCTGTCATTAGAAGCCATCGATCCGAGGAGAAACTTCGCTCTGATACCAAACTGACGCAGGGAAGCACGTGAGGTCGAGCGCCGTCTTCCTCAAGATGATAAATATTCCGAATCTACGGAACTTCTCTGGACTCCTCATAGAGACTTCTCGAATCCACGAGGAAAGGAAGTAGAAAATAAGAATAATTTCTAATAAATTTGAAATTGATTAATGAAATCCTAAAATCGAGTTCACAACCCTTTAAATAAGGGAACCAAGCAATAAGAAAGAAATCAGACTCAAACTACAACTAAAACTCCTAGAATTCGCAACTTACTATTTATAGATGGTGGTGATGTCTACTAGTGCGCAAGGTTTTCGGCCAAAAATAGTAAGTGTCCTATTTGGCTTCACCAAACCGTTCTCCTAATTATCCTAAGCACTTTTCATGTTGGACACAACTCCTAAAGCCCAACGGATGAAAAGTTATACTCAAACTAAAACTTACTATTTATAGTAAAAACAAAATTAAAACGAGAAAACGACCGTCGATCAGGGGGTTTCTCGCAAATCCGGGCTGCGCAACCTGGCATAGCAGGGTTGGTTGGCTAAAGTAGCTCGTTCTACCCCAAATTCATATATTTTACGTCAGATAACTCATTCCGGATTGTGAGATACGCCCGATCTAAGGTCCGATGGTCCGGATCACTTCTGTCGCCGACCGTGCCTTTTCTGATCCATCTTGGCCATGAAATTGTCCGCAACCCGCTCTACATCACATGTTTATAAATTTACTGTACACAGCTTGCATTTGCCTCAATACAAATACAAACCGTGTAAGTTGTGTGACCCCTATGAATGTGGTCTAAGAAGAAAAAAATGAAATTGATAGATGACTCCAACAGTGTAATTAGTCATCATCAAATGGTCGAGGGAATAATCAACGGCTTGTATTCAGCTAGTAAATGCCCATTAAGGTCTACAGCATTGTTCAAAACCGTCCATCCACAATGAATCTCAAGATTTGACGGTTTTGATTGAGATATGTGATTTCCATATATACAGTGGATGGTGCATTTGTATGATACAGCGAATTTGCTGGTGTACCACACACCAACTATATAGCTATTGTAGGTACGTGTTGTGTGCAAAGACGAGTATTGGCGCTCCTCAAGCTCCAAGTTGTATGAACGGTTCAAATGAGATCAAAGCTATATGGGCCCCACAGTGATGTATTTATTATATCTACACCATTTATATATTTTTAGAAATCATTATAAAGCATTATTCAAAAAATGAATAATATCCAAAGATCATATGGACCACACAGCAAATAGCAATAGAGAATATTTTCACCGTTAAACAATTTGTGTGGTCAACTTGATAGTTAGATTTATCTTATTTTTTGTCTTAAGCCTTAAGACGAGCTCACAAAATGGATAGACGGTTTGGATATAACACATACCCCATGATCAAACCCACTGAACTTGTTAACGTCAATATAGCAAGTAGCATGAAAAGCACATCACTGCACTTTCATGTGGTGCACGTCAACACCATCCAATAAAAGCGCAGATACGGTAAATGGACAGTTCTTTCAGAGCCATGTGGTGCCCACCTTGATATATGTGTTTTATCTAAGCCATTCATTCATTTTAACATATCATTTTAGGCCTTTAGCATAAAAAGTGGACTACACCACATGAAATAGTTGGATTAAATTCATACGATCCAAATAGTACCCAACCCGATTCGACTCGGTTTCCCTGACCGAGTCAGAACCGGTTCAGGTCAGGCCAACCATGCATCGAATCGGTCCGAGTCAGGTAACCCGGACTCGGTCCCGGATCAGATCGCGTTCAGGCCAAGCCATTGAGATTTTGGATCGGATTGAGTTGGAACCAATTCGATCCGATCCAGACCGATGTCCAGCTCTACCGATAATATATTTGGTGCCATAAAATAAATAAGGGTTTAAAATCCAAGGTGAGAAGCTTGAATTATATTTAAAATAATGTAACATGTGTATCACTAAGCTATTAATTTATTAGTCACATGGTCTACTAATAATATCCCAAAGCAATTAGTTATCAATTGCATCACTATAATTGCTTTAATATAATGATTTGTGTTGTCCAAACATTCTCCATGTAAATTAATGGTTAAAAATCATTAGTTAGTGACTCGGATATAATCTTGTGCTTGTGGCCCATCTGAAACTTGGAATTTCATCATTTTGGACAAAGTATATATTTCAACGGGTTTATTACAACTATGGCATCAAATATTACATATGTAAACTGATTAGAAATGTTAAAGTTGATTTAGTAATTAAATTCATACCCATATAAACTGATTAGAAATGTTAAACTTGATTTAGTAATTAAATTCAAACCCTTGTAAATGTACTATGCATAGCTAAGGCAATTCTGAATCTAGGGTGCCAAACAACATTAGAATTTTAAATTCGAGGGTCCTGAATTCAGGAGTTTTAAATCCGCACTCCCAAACAGGCCCAATTTGCCTAATTTTTGGACTCCTGTGTTATTATGTTCTTAAGAAACTTACGTTTGTAGGGTTAATTTATCATGGGAATCTTTGTGGGCCCCACATGACTTGGAATTTCATGCGCCCTTCCTGAAAGGAGAGAGATAAGAACTAGTCCACACTTTACACTAGATCTTACTCACACACCTACGTACCGTACATGTGCATATATTCATGCAACTCAAAAATGTCCAAACCTTCCTAGGCACCGTCGATGGGACATGGCCCAAAAGCTACTCTAATTGGATGATCTGAACCATTCAATCGGAGCAATTGGAGCTGATGGATCGAAAGAGGAATTGTCAGCAGTCCAAATTTAACGTGCATAAAATAAGGGTTATGATCATTCTATGACATTGATACTTGAGCCATGCCTTGTCGACTAGATAACCTATGATTCAGATGGTTTGGATTTAGATAAATCCGTAACATGTGTATGGAGAAGTTGTGCTGGAGCATTTTATTAACATGTGTATGGAGAAGTTGTGCTAGAGCATTTTATTTTATTTTATTTTTTAGCAAGCCTTCTGAGACTATGGTTTGATTCCTTACAATGGATAAAGTACGAATAAATGCAAGGCTAACCTAGGCTAATGTTTTAGATTGGGACCTTAATCTCGACCGCCCAGCGAAAGTGGGCCACAGGGCATTTATTTGTCGGCGCAGGCACCGATGAGGCAAAGAGGCCGAGCTGAAGTGTCGGTGCAGTGAACAAAGGCATGGACCATCCTGGCAAACCTAGTCACGTCATGTTGACTCCAAAACTCGTGTAAGTTCTCTTGAGTTTAGTTAAATTGTAGAAAACCTCTCGAGTCCAATGGTTGGACTACGGTCCATCTGCAAAAAACTTAAAACCTACAAAGCGTGTGCAAAATCCAAACCTTCCAATAGGATGACACACCAGAAGGATCACCTGATGCAGAAATCAGCCCTATCCACTCATCAAGTCCGCAACACCATAAAAAGAAATTTCTAACCATTGATAAAATAACAAAATTTAAGTGTAGACCATTCGATGAGTGGTTGTGGCCGGTAGATGATCTTGTAATGGGGCCCACCTATTGGACAGTTGGATGTAACACTCACATGAAATGTTGGGAATTTTTAAATTTTTAACTACATAAACCGATCTAACTGATTAAGTACCTGGGTCCCACAATGATTGACAGCAGTGGGCCTCGCTGCGAATCCCACCTGCAGTAGCCTTGCCTGAGTTGGATCTGACATGTAGTTGGAATGCATCTGTTATTGTACTTCCAAGGCGGCTAGAGTCCGGTACAACTCTTGTTTCATGCCCAGTCTGTGGGCTCCCATGTTTTAAATGTAAAATTCTGTTCAATCTTGTATTTCTGGTCATTACAAAATATATATATATGTATATATACATATATTCAAATGGGACACAACACTTGGAATAATGAAGGTTGGGCTACCTACATAGGTTCATGTTTCATTAAATCTGTTAATTTCAGGAGAGGATGTAAAGAAATAGCTTAGCCTGATAACAATAATAATAATAAACTCAACTAGGCTATAGTGCATGAACTTAGCCGTGGGAAAATTTTAGGTCCATATTTTTGTCTAATACACCTTTTATTTTAGGTCCATATGACACACTTGTAATTGACAACAACAACAATAATAATAATAATAAACTTCATTTGGGCCACAAAACCTTTGGATTAAGATGGTATTTGTGTAGTCACTTTGTATAGGTTTTCGTGACCTTATTAACAAGTTGGGAGGCAAATAAACATTTTAGTCGACTCCATAAAGTTTTTGATGGTGGGGATTCAATCACAACCATTTTTTGTGGTGTGGTCCACTTAAGATTTAGACGTGCTTTATTTTGGTCTCATTCCTTAAAATGAGCTTTAACAATGGTTGGACAATATGAATTCAAGGCACATACATCACCTAGTTTGGGATCCCACCCACCTTGGTAGATCCAGGGTCTCACCTAATCCTCTCCAATAGCTGCATCACTTGCTTTCTAATCAAGTCTCGCCACATCATATCTACATCACTGCATCAGGTAGGGGTTTCAGCAATCTACATCCATCCACCTCAGCATGTCATGTGACGTTGACACCTAAAATATGAGTGGCCATTCCTCTATCAAGTACATCTTCTCATGCCTCGTGTCTGTTTGAGATGGGGAAGCTAGAGCACTCGCTTCACCTCTCAATGCACCAAAAGGCCATCCGGTCCATCGCAATCAAACATCCAATATCCGACTGGTATGCATGACATCTGAACCGATCAAAAAGTACGCCCACCTTTAAACCGTTAAAAACAAACAAATAAATAAATAAATTCAAACTTGTCCATTCATCAGATGACCCCACAGAGTAGATAACAATAGACAGACTATCTTTAATCAATGTGCATGATGTGAGTTTTGAACAAAATGATCTTCACGTTGGGACCTAAGTTTTTCCTCAGCTCAGATATCACATTCACATTGCTTTATTTATCTGTATGCACTCAAATCAATAGACCGTAACATAGTGGTCCATTGAGATTGATGTGTACATTGCGAAATAGTCATTGGCCAGGAGCTGGGCCCACATTGAATTCGCAATGGAATGTCCTGGTAGAAAATCTATTTAAACATGCTAAAATGCATTTAATTGTAAAGGAATTTGATCTATCCTGAAATTGAACAGCTAGGATCATTCTTAGCAACTCTCACGTTGGCCATGTCTTATTCACCGTGAGAGTTGCATTTCCAGCACTTTCATGTTCAAATTGGACAAGAGAAAGTCTGATTGGGAGGCCAAAGTGATCAAGATTGTCTATAACCAGTAAGTTTATTATTGATAGTAATTCACGAATTTTAATGAGTTTGAATTGAGTTTGACTTTGAAACTTCTTTCAAAGTTGTAAATTTGTTTTTATTATCTATCAATTAAATTTTGAATTTTTAAAATTTATTTTTATTATCTATAATGGATGAGATATCGTAACTATGGAGAGCCCTAGACAAGACTAATGGTAAGTGTTCCATCCAACTATTTTCTATGGTTGGGCCTACTTGAGTTTTAGATGGTAATGATTTTTGTATTTTATAGTGAATGAGAGGCGACCTGTAAATGGGTTGGATCTCATTAAATTTCCATGAATGTGGTGGTAGATATGCTCCTACGTACCTCCACAAGTCACATTTGCGAAGTTCATTTCCATTGTTATAGACAATTATAGCAAATATATTCACGTGCCAACATTGACACCAAACTTTGTTGATAGATACATCATTTTCTTTCCACTTTTGATTATTCGACAACTCACTGTACTATTATTATATAATCAAAAGTAGAGGAAAACAATAGCCGTCGGTAAGGGTAGGTGGAAATGATGACCCTATAGTTGCCGCAATATCATTTTCATGGAAGGCTTAGCAATGCAATTTCATGGAGTGTTTGGGTGCAGGATTGGGTACTAACCCACTAGGACCTAGTTAAAGACGGATGGTCTTGTCAGGGATCTATAGGGCTTACTATAATATATATGTTTCATCCACGCTATCTATCCATTTTGAAAGATAATATTAGGGCTTGAGCTCAAAAAGTATGTAGGTATATAGAAGATTAAAGTGGACCACACCACATCAAGTAGTGGGGATTTAATGCCCATAGCTGAAAACCTCTCGAAGGCCATAAAAGTTTTGGATCAAGCTAATATTTATGTTTTCCATTCATCCATGTCTATGTGACCTTATAATGTAGGAGGTGGCACAGATACATTGCTAGCATGGTTGGACAAAAAGGTGAACCGTAAATTCATCATAACTTTTGATCCGGGTATCGTTACAACACACTTAATCGAGTATCAAAAATCAAAGCAACATGAGAACTTGAGAACGATTTATTTTGAAATGGAGATGACTGATGTAGAGTGGGTTGCGGATACTTTCATGTCCAAGATGGACCAAAGAAAGCCCGATCGAAGGCGGAAGTCATCAAAACCATCAAAACCTTAAAACATGCATATCTCGCAAACCAGAATGAGTAACTCGGCATACGATATGATTTTAGTGTAGGACAAGCTACTTTAGACAACTAACCCGGCATAGCCGGGTTGCCCTCACCGAATTTGCTAGATTTCATCAGATCGATGGTTAAATTTCAAGTTTATTTCCGTTTTTACTATTTTTAGTAAGTTTTGGTTTGATTGTAACTCTTTATTCGTTGGACTTTACGAGTTGTATCTAACATGAAAAGTACTTAGAATGTTAGGAAAATAACGTAATTAATCCACATAAGACACTTAATATGAAAAGTAAATTTATAATTTATAGTAAGTTATGAATTTTAGGGAATTTTAGTTATAGTTTAATTCTATAACTTCTTCCAATACTTGGTAACCTTATTTAAATAGTTGTACATGAATATGAAACAATAAGATTATTTTTTGAAGAAGTAATTATATAACAATAAAAAAGAAATATAGTTATCTCCATCTTAAATTAGTACAAGTAGTAGTTAAACCATTAAATAGAAAATGATTAAATGCTAGTACTTTAATATGTTTAAGAGATTGTAAACATTTAAATTTTCATGACTTTATATTAGGAATTATATAATTTAGTTTATGCAATGGACTAATTTATTTCAACTGCTATTCAAACTTTTCCTCAAGTTTAAGACATCCCAATATTTTACATACACTAACACTTAATATTAAAATAAGAAGATACCAATTAATGAATGACATTAGTATATCAAATTCATTATAAAGTTATGAATACCAGTATAGTATCAAGAGCTATTGAAGAAAATCATAAAGGTCAGACTATATTATTACAAACATATATGAATAAAGAAAATACAGTAGTCCTAAAAGTAATAACATAAAATGAAATTCAACTACCACGAAGTTGGAATTTAACACAATTACAACCTCCTTAACAAGTCGAAAATAAAAATTTAGAAAAAATAATCAAACATTCATATGGATCAGTAGAAATTCGATTTAATCCTACTAGACATATTACATTAAACATAAAAGGTATCGACAATAGTAGACGATCATCATTTTTTATAATAAAAATACCACAAATTCAATCAGAAATCATAACAAGAATGTGACGATTAAATGATGAAATAAGAACTGATATTACAGAAGAACCCAAAATATAAGGGACTAGAATATAATTTAACATTGCTCAACCATATTATATAACACATCAGGAAGATTAAGATAATTTATCACCAACACAATCACAGATGGATTTAGGAATATTTGTAATAGAAAAAGAATTTACTCAAAATAAATAATTTATAAGTAATGAGTTCAACCTAGACCATAATAAACAAACTAGGAAAAAAAAGTTTATAATATTTCCACAACAATATAAACAAGATTATATAGAAGAATTATATTTTAAATATTATAGACAATATAAAGAAAATATCTCATTCTTTCAATGGTTTAATAATTGGTATAATAACTCCTATTCTACACAATTAAAGCCCAAACAGGTAAATGTAATTACAAAAACAACTTAGGAATGAAAAATAATAGAAAATAAAACTACTACTTCTACACATCCTCCTCCAGATGCAATTTAATTAAATATAAAAAAATATTGAAATCTAAGCTATACCTTTTAAAAGTATACAAAACAGTGAATTAATTAATCCAACTAACTTTACCATAATGAAAGGACTAAAAACTATAATAAACCAAAATAATTATTCCAATCAATACTTACAAACAATAGAAAACTAAACAAATAGAATAGAAAATGTTACAAATAAGATAGAACACCTAACTGAAAATTTATATAATACTTCATCAGACATTACTTCTATACAATTTTCATCTGACATTAATAATCAAGTATCTCTATTTAAACCACATGAATTCCTCAAAACTATGCAATTTTCTCTTAAAGATTCAACACGAGAAATGTTGGAAAAAATTACAAAAAAAATTAGCTAATATATTTATTCCTGAATCAATCAACAATACTGATAAACATATATCCTCTTTAAAAAGAACTCACTTTGATGTATAATTTAATAAAATTAAATATACCACTCATTTCTCTACAACTAGAAATTATTATTCCAGACTCACTTCAATTGATCTACAATTTGAAGAACATAACCAAATAACTCAAAGTGTTTATTCTAGTGGCTTTATATACGAGTGAAACATACATGCTATGTCCGAGTATAATATCATTAACTTATTTCATGAAATGACCATGGTAGCTATTGTTTACAAATGAAATATAAGTGTCGATGATTTTACCGCTGCTTAATTATTAGTCACAGGCTTTACTGGACACCTTAAATGCTAGAGGGATAATGTAACGTCCCGTGTTTTCAAGACTCAAGTATCTGACTCGCTTCTCAAAAATTCAAGTGTTAACCATTAGAGAGCCCAAATTCATATATTTATTTATTTTTTTTCTTTCATCAGAGTTAGCAGTTTAGCGTATAATGGACAAATCAACATAAAGAAAAATTTACATTTACATTTAAAATATACAAGAGGTTGCCCGTGATGACTTATACAAACTCATGTCTTTGAAATCAACAAATACAAGATTTACCTAACTTAATATATGAGAAATAAAAAAAAGCATATAAATCTGAGCTGTAAAATCGCGCAGCTTCTCTTGGCAATACAACCCTACATCCCTGACACTTGTACCCGAATCCTCAGCAATTTGAACCTAAATGTCACTTAAGCCACTTATGCTACATATAAGGTTATATATTTGATGGATGAGTGACCAACTGTTCATTCCCCAAGTGCAGAGTTGTGATGTAGTAATAAACTCGGTAAGACCGAGGTCGAATCCCAAGGGACTGAAACTGTATGTTATCTAAGACTAACTAGAACTAGAATTAGGATAAGATGAAATTTAAACTGAATAGAATTGAGAAAATAATTGTGAACTAATTATCTAAAACTTAAGAACTTCAGAGGAAAGGAAACTAGGGATTCAGAGGATCCACTTGTAGAGATCAGGGAGATCTTATGCCTGTTTCATGAATCATGAAATTTACTGAACTGTCATTGATCTAGTTTTCAAGAGATGAAAGGTATATGAATTAGAATGGATTCCATCACCAAACCATGCCTAGGAGACTATGGCAAACAACAGAATTAAACTAATTACCAACCAATCAACATGCTATGAAAGTTAGGAAGGGTACTGTCATCCGACCATGCCTAGGAGACTATGTTAAACAACAGGGCTTCCTGACGTCATAAACATCAAAAGGAAAAGAACATGCTCAAAGCCATTGTAGACTCATTATAATTTCAGTTACAACAGACCATTAAAGACTAAAAATATTTCCATTAATTAAACTAACATCAACATTAATTCAGTTCATAAATTAAACAAAAATCATAAAATAAACTCTCCCATCTCACTACAAGCTTCACCTCTTAGCCCTAGCTAAGAGGTTTAGCAATACATGATAGTGAAGCTAAGCATCTTAAAAGGAAAACTAAGAAGAAAACAAAAGACAGAAAGGAAAAAATAATTCAAGCTACTCTACTCTCTCTCTCTCTGCCTCTACGTCCAAGCCAAGATGAAGATGCCCCTGCCCTCTCTTTCTCTCTCTCTTTATACATGGCAGGGAGGGCTGGTTGCTGAGTCGGTCGGTGGAGACGTGGGAAGCAATTTTCGCACAAAGATAGCAGTGGTCCATGCGTAACTCATTACGCAGCAACAAGAGAAGTCCGTACTCGCGCTGGACTCCTGAAAGAAGGCCATTATCATTGGTAACAGAAGAATCCATTCCGTTCATTGAATTGCTCATGAAATTTCAATAAAACTAGACATTTTCTGGACCGAATTTGGTGTCCCGTCCATTTTTTTCCTTGCACCGTTAGCCTTTTATTTGGATGAATGGATTTTGATCTCCATGGTCTTCTAAGATTCGATCACCTAGGACATGTTTATAGGGCCTTTTCAAGCCCGATGGATGGTTCAGATCAGACTGTTGATTCATGACGGTGGCCCACACAAATCTTCCGCAGGCTCTGTTACGAAACAGAGCCTACGCGAATGCTCTGTGATGGTTGGTGGGTAACATATTGACAATGATGGAAAAATGCACACCGTTCATTAGATTCACGACAAAAAACCGTCCGGGAAGGGCGTAATTTGAAGTGAAATCGGTGCGGCCCACTTGATCTTCTGTTCCGCCGTCCATCCTGCTTTCAATGGCCAGGATATTCCAACATTTGCATGGGACCCAAAGGTCAACATGGTTGTGGTCGTACCCACCTCCTGGACACCGTGGACGGATCGAATTTTTAATATTCATGATGGGTGGGCCCCACTAAGATTAAACGGACGGACAGCGTACCCCGCTGCCTATTTTTTAAAATTTTTAAAATTGGCATGGGTCAGCGCCTGCTGACCGCGTGCGTTGATTCTGTGTGGATCGAGAGTGCACCGTATGGTGCACTCTACTTACATAAGGCAGGCCCCGCCTTGAGTTATATACAGAATCCAATCCGTCCATCCTCTCTATCCTATCATTTCAACCGTCAAGACCACTTTGGAAGCTTATCCAAATAACAAGTGGGCTCCAGATGGATGATTTGTGGGCTGATCTAGCCGTTGGGACACTTTCATAGGGATCGAACGGATGAAATTTGACGTGTACGGTTAATTTATGGTTCCTTGACCCTGTATGAAGTTTCAAGCCGAACGGATGGTGGAAACCCTATGATCTTGCATTCTGGCTGATTTTCAGGCCACTTGAGCTTCAGTTTCCTGATTTTCTCGGATCTCTGCCATGTAAATTCGTCGATCTTGGTTCCCTGGAGTTCGTCCCTTACCTTGGTGACATCAGAGCGTTAAATTCACACTCTTAGCATCTTTTTTAGTCTACGCTAATAAATCCACCTTGCAACCTAAACATGATTAAAACCGGCAATTAAACAGTATCATGTTTGTAAATTCAGGCAATAACTGGGGTCAGATATGCAATATTTGACCCTCAACACCAACTCAATGTGAATTCTCCTTAAGATTTCACACCGCCACATTAGGTAAGCATAGTTATGAAAACATACAAGGCATACAAAATAATACATGATGCAGTCTTATTAAATGCACGGATGTATGAGTGCACATTAACTGAAGATGCTCATTCGGTTGGTAAAAATTGCCCAAGGAGAACTAGCCACCAAGAAAAGTACTCAAAGGTACGCCTAATGAGAACTAGTCACTCAAAAAAGACTATACAATGAGATCACTCAAGGAGAACTAGCCATCCGAAAAAGTACTCAAAGGTACGTCCAGGGAGAACTAGCTACCTGGAAAAGACTATGTAATGAGATCGCCCAAAGAGAACTAACCACCTGAAAAAGTACTCAACGCTCAAGGAGAACTAGACACTCGAAAAAGACCATATGTCATGAAAATACATATTAGCCCGACCATTATTATTCCATTTACAACCAGTCAGTTTAATAAAGCTCAAAGGTCACTACAGGGGGTTCATCATCTAGCATATGCCGACAACTTGGGTATAGGTCTCATGCCATTATTCCGGCTCATGAAGCTATCACTTTGGGATGTTTAATGGAAATCTGTCGACTAGTAGCCAATCATATTGCATTATATGGGGCTTACCATCACATGATTATGTGGAAATAAATCATTAAAGCCACGTAAGGTAATTAATCAATCAAAACCATATCGAGAAAATATCAAATCGAAGTCGCATAAGAAAAATATCAAATAGATACGATGAAAAGACCATCCTCAAGCCATCAGACACAATACCCCATGGATGGTAGGCCCACTTCATTATTCACATCATTTACATAACTGCTAGATTGAGAGCCCATTATAAACATAATCAATCAAGTTCATCCCAAGTATAGGTGTACACTTATAAGTGGGGGATTCCCATATTGTATCAATAAAAGTTACACAAACAATCCCCAAGTATGAGAAATTATACAAGTGCAACATATTCATGTTCATATAGCATAAAATTTGAACATGTAATCAAGAATTCAATTCCACCAACTAACACATGTAATCATATGATGAAGGTATCAATTATCAACCAAAATTAAAATAAAGACTATTACTTAAGCTAATGGAAAAATGAAAAGCTCAAAGGGAAGAAATCATCTCCGAGCAGGGTCGAAATCATCACCGAGCAGGGTCGATATCATCGAGCGTATACTCTCGATGGGATCGACTGTCTGCTCGATAACACAAACTCAAATCTCATACGCTTTTGAAACCTTTTGTCAGCTGGTCGATAGGATCGATACTGGTGTCGATGTTATCGAATTTTGAACTCCGATTCTATCGATACTAGGATCGATCTATCGACATTTGAAAAATGAGAGAGACTAGCCTTGAAATATTAGGATATGATCGAGGGTCAACTGATGTATCAAAATTTGAATATCGATGATATCGAAGCTGTGTCGATGGGATAGATAAATCGTATAGATTTACCTATAAGCACGATGAACAGTTTATGTCCGTTCTCGATCCAATCGACCAGGGCTCAATAGTATCAATATAAGAATATTGATTTTCTCGAGTGGCCCCCGATCAAAGTTAAAAACATCCTGAAATATTTTCTTGAAGAAATTCACACTCACCGTCGATATGATCGACGACCTTTCAATATGATCGATATTTGAATTTAGATTAAATTGAAAAAGGCATCGATATATCGAAGCACATAGTAGTTTTCTTAAGAAAAACAGGGGCGTCGAAAATCTGCCTGTCGATATTATTGACCCCTTCCGATGGGCTCGATTTTTGAATATCGATGATATTGATGGGTATATCGATATATCAATAAATCCGTCAAGATAAGTATGCGGTTGCTGGACACTTTTATTCCTCTTATTGATAGTATCAATCAAGTGTCGAGGACATCGACAGCGCAGATCGATCATATCGAAATGTGTATCGATACAATCGACAGGGCAAGCAAACTTAGAGATTTTCTTATGTTTGAAAAAATTCACTTACCTAAAAACCCTCATATGTTCTAAGTTATTTTTAAGGGTTTTAATCACCTGGTGTTTTGGGACATGGGATGTGAGGCTATGATTTACCTATGACGAGCTTTCACATATCCAGTTGAGGCAAGCGCTTGAATTGTTCTTCCTGTGAGGCTCTGTAGTCCGACTGACTCAACGCATACGCTAATTGACAAACCAGGGCACTAGTAGGTGCACTTTCATTAAGAGGGTATTTGTGTAGTCTCTTTATATAGGTTTTAGCGACCTTATAAACAAGTTGGGTGGCAAATAAACATTTTAGTTGACTCTATGAAGTTTTTTATGGTGGAGATTCAATCACAACCATTTTCTATGGTGTGGTCCACTTAAGATTTAAACATGCTTTATTTTGGTCTCATTCCTTAAAATGAGCTTTGAAAATGGTTGGACAATGTGGATTTAACGCACATACATCACCGTGAGCCCCATAGTTGGGGTTCCCACCCACCTTGGTGGATCCAGGGTCTCTCCTAATCCACTCCAATAGTTGCACCTCCTACCGCCTAATCAAGTCTCGCCACACCGTATCCACATCACTAGAGCTGGGCATCGGTCCGGATCGGATCGGATTGGGTATAACTCGATCCAATCCAAAATTTCAATGGTCTAACCCGAACTCAATCTGATCTGGGATCGAGTCCAGGTCACCTGACTTGGACCGTTCCGATACATGGTTAGCCTGACCCAAAACGAGTATGACTTGATCAGGGAAACCAAGTCAGATCAGGTTGGGTACGATTCAGATTGTATGAATTTAATCCAACTGTTTCATGTGGTGTGGTTCACTTCAACCTTCAATATACCGCCTTTTTGTGCTCAAGGCCTAAAATGGTATGTCAAAATGGATGAACGGCTGCCAAAATGGATGATCGGCTTAGATAAAACATATACATCAAGGTGGGCCCCACATGGCTCTGAAAGAACGGTTCGTCTACCGTATCCACATTTTTATCGAACTGTTGTCTGTTGACGTGCACTGCACGAAAGACACGATACTGCGGACCACCTCTCTACACAATATTGGTAGGCCTTGGTCTATGTTAATATAATAGAGACATGCGCTATACATTTCTAATGAGCTAACATAGATTAAAACCGTTTATTACTGGGCCTCACAATGGAAACACAATCTGGGACGGATCCTAGACGTCCATTTTCTGGGATTTTGAATATTTATTGACTAGAATCTAGTGAACGGTCGTGATTTATTGGTGTGATGAAAATAAATTATATATAAAATAAAAAGTAGGCCATCCAAAGAATATAAAATTATATTGACGGTCACGATCTAGTGTATTAAGTTCCATGTGGAAACTGAAGGATGGATCATCAATCAAACTATGTGGACCCGATTCTTTCATATCCTCTCTCTCTCTCTCTCTCTCTCTCTCTCTCTCTCTCTCTCTCTCTCTCTCTCCATTTCCAGTCAATGTGCAATGACTTGCTTTTCACACAAGTGTAGTTGTGCATAGTGTGACTTCTGTATTAACGTTTGTAAGTTTTGTGGGTCTGATCATGGGGTATGTGGTATATACAAACTGTCCATCCATTTGGCGAGCTTGTCTTAAGGCTTGAGATGAAAAATAAGATAGATCTAACTATCAAGTGGACCACACGAATTATTTAATGGTGAAAATCATTCTCTACTGCTATTTGTGGTGTGGTCCAGATGATCTTTGGATAATATTCATTTTTTGGATAATGCTCTATAATGATCTCTAAAAATATATGAACCATGTAGATATAATAAATACATCACTGTGGGGCCCATATAACTTTGATCTCCTTCAAACCGGTCGTGCAACTCAATGCTCGATGGCGCCAGTACTGGGAATGGATTGACTACTCCCCCTACCACCAGCCAATGGCTGGTGGTCGATGCTCTGTGGGCCCCACCATGATGTATGTATTTCATCCATGCCCTCCATCTATTTTTAAAGATCATTTTATATTATGAGAAAAAAAAATGAGGTACATTAAAATCTCAAGTGGACCACATCATAGGAAACAGTGTTGAATGAACGTTGACCATTAAAAACGTCTTGGAGGCCATAAAAGTTTTTTATCAAGATGATATTTATTGTTTCCCTTCATCTGGGTCCTTATGACCTAATTAACATATTAGATGTCAAATAAACAATACAATGGGCCTTAGGAGGATTATAATGGTGGATATCCAATCATTATTATTTTCCTGTGGTGTGGTCCACTTGAGATTTATATCCCTATCATTTTTTTTGTATAAAGCCCTAAAATGATCTATAAAATGGATGAATAGAATGGATGAAATGCATACATCATGGTGGGGCCCACTGACAACGAAGTTCCCGTGATGGTTGGGGCCCACATGAAACACATATATCATGTTAGGTATGGTTATGGTTCATTGTTTCTATATTTTTAATCTTCACATTCACTTCTTGCATGCTTTATTTAAAGAACTCAAGTAGAGGAAGGAAGAACTTAAATAGTAGAGAGAGAGAGAGAGAGATGGGTTGTTTGGTTTGTTCTTCGTTGCATTGCTCTCCTTCTCAACAGTAACATTTACTAAAAATGGAGAAGAAGAAATAGGGCTGATGATGAACTATTACAAGGACTCATGTCCCTAGGCAAAAGATATTATAAAGGAGCAGGTTAAGCTTCTTTACAAACCCCATAAGAATACTGCTTTCTCTTGGCTCCGGATTGGGTCGGGTCGGATCGGTTCGGATCTCTTCGGTTCGGGTTTTCGGATCATATCGGTCTGGATAGACCATAATCCGAACCCGACCTGAAAAATGATCGGATCTGAATGGACAGACTTAATCAGGCCCGATCTAGGCCGTCGGTTATGTTCAAACGAGTCGAATCGGGCCTGATCGGGTTGGATCCACTGAATCGAACCCAACATGCCCACCTCTACACATCACTACAGCAGGTAGAGGAATCAGCAATCCACCTCAGCATGTCATGTGACGTTGACACCTAAAATATGAGTGGCCATTCCTTTATCTAGTACATCATCTCATGCCAAGTGTCCGTTTGAGAGGGGGAAGCTAGAGCACTGGCTTCACCTCTCAATACACCAAAAAGCTATCTGGTCCATCACAATCAAACATCCAATATGCGACTAGTATCCGTGACATCCGAGCCGATCAAGAAGTAGGTCCACCTTTAACCCGTTAAAAATAAAATAAAAATAAAAATAATTCAAACTTGTCCATTCATCAAGTGACTGATGTTTTAA